>JARWLC010000001.1:198314105-198836605 GCA_033318265.1 Phyllotis vaccarum
ATGCCCAATTTACCAGATTCTCATGATTTAGCTCAAGCCTATCCCTCAAACTTCATCTCAGAATAAATAAATTACTTAGTATTTTGCATTAGAAGCCTCAAGCACTGAGGCTATATCTTTAGTTTAGAAAAATGTTATCTCATTTTCCTTTAGATACTTTTTGCCTGTTTTTTTTTAATTAATTCTTTTGCTTCCCCCATGTGTAGTACATATGTTCTACTCTTCTAAGTATTTAACATTTTCAGACTCTATATATGATAAGCAATTGTATCTGGCTTCTTGACTGTTATTAATGTACTCTAATCTTATCCAAGTTACCAAAAGTAGCAATTTTTTTGATAAACCCGATTAATATTTCATTGAGTATATATTCTAATATTTCACCATTTGCCTGTCAATGAGTATTTATATTATTTTCACATCTTGGGTCTGGCGATTAAGGGTGTAATTGTCAGGGGGACACGTGTCTGTATATCTAAGAGACCCACCTAATTGTCTTTTGGTATACACTCAGAAAAGAGATTCCTGTGTCATTTGATAGTTGAATTTTTATTTTCTTCAATACCTTTAAACTATCATAACAAACCAGTTGATAGTGTCAGGAAAAGATTCCATGATTTTGAACAGCATTTGTTATCATTTCTATTTTTATTATTCCTGTGTGGGTAGAGTACACAAGCTATTTTGTGGACATGATGTAAGGTGACAACAGCACTGGTTTTCAGTTCTTACTTTTCACTTTGTTTGAGAAACGATATCTTACTATTCATTATTGTAGACCTCACCCTACCTGGCCCATGATCCTCTGGGGATCCCCTTCCTCTGTCTTCCATCTCCTTGTGGGATTACAGAAGTATGCTGCCTCATCCACTGAGCCACCTTCCCAGCCTCACCTCTCTCTTTTTATAACAACTGCTTCTAGTGGTGTACGGTCACATTCATTCTAATTTTAGCTTTCATTTCCCTGGACTGAAAAGTGCTATCATTGCTGAATACATTTTAAACACATTTTTCCATTTGCATATCAGTATTGGAAAAAATACCTTTAGGTTTCTTGTCTAGTATGCTATTTCATTTAATGAATTAACTTCTTTGTTATGAATCATAATCTATGATCCCTCATACATTATGGATGCCAACCCTTTACTACATACCTGATTTTTAAATACTTCCTTCATCAATAGCTTGCCTTTCATTTAATTTATTTGGCTTCTTTGCCTTTACTGTGCAGAGAGTTATCAGTGTAATGTAGTCTAACTTGGTTATTTTAGTTTTTGTTGCCCAAACCTTTGGTGCTGTAGCCAATAAAATATCACAAAGATAAATATCATGAAACTTCCACACTCTTATGAGTTTTGTAGTTTTGGCTTTTACTTATAAAACTTTAATTCTTTCTGAGTTGATTTTATGCATGATATTAGATAAGGGTCCAATTTCCTTTCTGCATGTGGGTTTACAGTTTTCCAAACATGATAGGTTGAAGAGAATATCGTTTTCCCATTGTGTCTTCCTGCTGTCCTTATGAAAGAATGGTCTGTAATGCCTCTATCTGTATTTACAATCTGTGCCCTGTCTTATTGGCCTATGTGTCTGCTTTGCATCCCACAATTATAATTTTCTTCAGTGACTGCAACTTTCATTTGAAATCAGGAAACGTAGAGAATACTTTTTCCTTTCTCTTCAGGATATTTTATAGTTCACCAACTTTAGAGTTGTTTGAATCTTTTTGTGAAGATGCCATAAAGATTTTGGTAGTATTTTTCTGAACCTTCACATTATTTAACACATTATTGTAAAAGGACTGTTTATAATATTAATTATTGTAACTGGTGAACATTAAATGCTTTCCTACTTGCACATATTAGATTTTTGTCATACATTTATTTATAGACTATTATGTGCAGACCTTTTCTTCAGTCACAAAGAATTCATTTTTAAGTGTGCTCATCAATGTGTTAGTCTTTTTGATATAGCAGTGAGATTTTTTTCCTTTTGGTCACACTTTAATATGAAAAATCACACTTGGTTTTATATATTAGTGCCTTTATCTTGAAACTTTACCATATTTATTAGACTTTTGTGAGAATATTTATGTATTGTGGCGAGAAAGTGATGGCCCAGTAGTTAAGAGGGTTTTTTGTTCTTTCAGGGAGCCTGAGTTCAAATCCAAGGCCTCCTTAAGTATTATATTAAGTTTCTGGCTTGTCTGGTCTATGATACCTTAGTCCTGCAGACCTGCAGACCTTCAGTCCCACAGAAACACACAGATGCATGTATGAATTTTATGCTGATAAGACTGGCTCTGGCATATTGCTAGCTAGTTCTTACTCTTAAACTAACCCATAATTCTTATCTTGTTCACCCATGTGACTCAGTACCTTTTCTCACAGCAACATAATTGTCATCTGCATCTTCTGGCTTCTCCGGTGTCTCTGTGGCATTTATTCCCTGTTCTTCTTGTTCCCAGAATTTCCTTAGTCTGGTAGCCCTGGCCACACTTCTTGTCTGCCCTTGGCCAATCAGCATTTTTATTAAATCACTAGGCTGGACAATTATTTACAATGTAACAATATAATTCCACTACACTTAAGCCCTTTTCTTGCTTCAGAAGGTACTGCATCCCCACATAGAGACACATGACACACACAATTAAAATAAAAATGCAGATAAAAGGGGACCTGAAGAAATGGCTTAGTGGTTGAGAACACCAGTTCCTTTTTCAGAGGACCCAGGTTTGGTTCCCAGCATCAACATGGAAGCTCGCAAATGCTGCAGTTCTAAGGAATCC
Source organism: Phyllotis vaccarum (assembly GCA_033318265.1). Classification (NCBI taxonomy): domain Eukaryota; kingdom Metazoa; phylum Chordata; class Mammalia; order Rodentia; family Cricetidae; genus Phyllotis; species Phyllotis vaccarum. The sequence continues at coordinate 198,316,894 of JARWLC010000001.1, forward strand.
AGTACCCTCTTCTAACTTCCAAGGTCTCCTGCATTCATGTAGGACACACACATAAACTCAGCTTTAAACATACTTATTTAAATAAGTAGATTATGATGATGGAGATAGATAGGTAGACAGACAGACAGACAGACAGACAGATAGGCAGAGAGATAAATGATAGATAGGTAGATAGATAGATAGATAAATAGATGGTAGATAGATAATTGTAGATACTTAAAAAAGAAAATGTGAGGTATTTGTTCACAGAAGGTCACATGATCTGCAAGGAGAAATAGTGTTGATATTCTTTCATTTGTACGTCATATAGATTTTTTTTTAAACTTCTGCTTCCTCTTGTTCCTACTTGAATCCTAATGTTGCAAAGTTGCTGAGCAATCCTGTGTCTACCTCATCAGAACACAAGGTTTCGGTTTTTCTGTATTGACTTTGTGGCCAAATACAAGGTTTTCAAGGATTTACTCTATTGTGTGTAGAGGATGTACTTTATAGTTTTGAAGAAGGGTGTATTTTAAATTACAAATGAGTATTTAACTTGGCAAAAATGCTTTTTCACATCTACTGAAATGACTAGGTGTTAAAATCTTTCATTTTTTCTATAAGATACACCATAACAATTGATTTTTACATGTAACCCTAAGCATGTACCCCAGATACAAACTTGAGGTGCACATGAGAAGTCTTCTGATATCTTCTTGCATTAGGGTTACCTGTACTGTGCTTGTGGTTTTGCAGGAATATTTAACTGCCAGACTGAAGTTTTGTCACTAGAACAACTTGGGAATGCATTTGGAAATGCATCTAATGGAAAGATCTTTTCTAATTTGTTTTTACCATTTTAAAACTTGAAGTGAGATATTTTCTTAGCTCACCTGCTTCTTTATCCTGTTTTTCCCAAATGTCCTTTTCTGCTGAGTGAAAATGACTACATTGCTAGAGAATAGTCAGACACTCAGGGTTTAAATGAACACAAACAATTAGTTATGCTAATGACAATTACAGGGAAAGTGCAATTCCATTATGTTCTCATCTGTTTAATGGCAATTTTCAAAATCTAAATATGTTTAACGGGCATTTACATAGCATGTTTGATTAATTTTAATAGCAATCACCATTAAGTAAAACAAATTTGTGAATCCACTCTACACGCCCTTCCCAGAAGTGTCAAAAGCTCTTCACATGCAAGACTAAACAGGCTCCGAGAGTCACTCTTTTAGAGTCTTGAAGTAGGGCCCATCTAGGGAAACCCCGGCACATTTGTTATTTCTGTATGTCACATCTAACCTCCTCCAGTTGTAAATGTCTCCTTTACATTTTAAACTGTAGTCTATACTCATCAGCCAATGTATTGAAACCAACAATAATAGTCTTGCATATTATTAATTCCAATCCATAGCACAACTGACTGTTGAGTCCTTTGTGTGGTACGTGTGTCATATGTGTCAGGCTCTGGGGCAATTATTAGATATGGAATGAGCTCAGGCTTCAAATATGACAGCAGCTGGCAACACACCACAGGGCAGCCTCACTGGATTACAGTGCAATTGTAGTCTTAAATAAGTGCTTCTGAAGCAGTTACTCTGGAATGTAAAATTCAGTGTGTGCTTTAAGGAATAGTTCACAGAGCAGTAGCTATCCCGTGGTGGTGTGGAGGCTAATCAGGTGGAAGGGCAGAGAGACAGTTTCAGAAGATGTCAGATTTGAGTGAGAAGTGGTCTGCAGAGGTAGATTACAAAAGACACATCAGGTGGAAAGCACAGTGATTGAGGCAATGAGTTAGGACCATGATATGGTGTGCTTCTAGGTAGACCTGGAAAACTCAATGGCTGCAAAAGAACTTAGACCATGTAAGACTGCACCACTAATTTGACTGAAGAACTAGCACAGTGCAACATGAATTATCCAACTCTAATAAACATGTAAAGGTCTCATGAAAATGTCAGGTTTTCTGAATTAGAATATTAGAAGCTATACTTAGGACACATGACAAGTAGTTCTCCCAATCAGAAAAGACTGAAGATGATTATTTACTGAAAAGTATGAAGTTCACATTGTTTTCTTTTAAACAGATGTAGTTCTTGTATTTTATCTATATATCTATCAGTTTGTCTGTCTGACTGACTGACTGACTTTCTATGTTTCTATTTCTATATAGATATATACTATGTGTAAGTATCTGAAAAAAATATAATGTACAATATCATCAAGCATTCTTCCCAGCTAAGCCATCTTTCCAGCCTCCATGTTATTTCTTGAGTAACTACGATGGTCCATGACAATCACTATTGTAGGAACTAGTATGGAACTCATGTAAATGATGTGAATAGATTAAATGATGAAGCTGCTGTTTCAGTGCCTGATTTTTGATAGTTGTGTTCACAAATAGGATGTTTTTGTTGCTGTTGTTGGATGTACAGGAAGTACTGTTGCCCACGGGGTTGACCTGTTTTAAAGATGCAGTTGTGGAATTAGGCAGGCAGTGAGGGTCAGAGTTAAGCAGGTAATTCTGAGGCAGTCAGTGTGCATTGAATAAGAATAAAAGGGATTGACAGCTATGCAGGCAATTTGTAGATGAAGAAATCCTCCCAAGGAGGCAAAAAGAGTATGTCATGTGGAAACCCAGGGTTGTCTTAAATACTTTTAAATTATTGTGATAAGACACCATGGTCAAGGAAACTTATAGAAGAAATCATTTCATTTAGGGCTTATGATTTCAGAGTGTTAGAGTCCATGACTAATGGTTTGAATGAAAATGCCCCCATAGGCTTGTAGGGAGTGTCACTCTTAGGGAGTGTAGCCTTTTTGAAGTACGTTTATAGAGGAAATGTGTCATTGGAGTGGGCTTAGGGGTTTTAAATGCTCAATCTAGGCCTAATGTCACCCTCTCTTTGTATTTCCTGAAGATCCAGATGTAGATCTGATCCAGATGTAGATCTCCAGCACCGTGTATCCCTGTGTGCATCATGCTTCTCACCATGATCATAATGGACTAAACCCCTGAACTGTAAACAAGGCCCAATTAAATCTGTTCCTTTATAAGAGTTTATGTGGTCATGATGTCTCTTCACAGCAATAGAACCCCAACTACGACCCATGATTGTGAGGAACATGACAGCAGGCAGGTAGGCCTGGAGCTAGAGCAACAGCTAAGAGCTCAAATACTGAGACTCATAGAGCTAATGGGGAATGAAGTAGGCTTTTGAAATCTCAGAGCCTGCCCTTAGTGACACACTTCCTCCAACACGGCTGCACCACCAAATCCTTGCCCCCAAATTCCACCAATTAGTGACTAAGTATTCAAATGTATGAGCCTATGGGGGCCATTTCCATTCAAACCACTTTCATAGTCAACTCAACTGGGTTTAGAATAACCTAGGCACACACTTTCAGGCCTGTGTGTGAAGGCCTCTTCAGAGACATTAGGGAAGACCCACCCTGAAAGGAGGCTGCACCATCATTTTGGTTAGAGGGCACAGAATGAATAAAAAGAAAGTGAACTAAGTACTGTAATATGACATTTCTGGCCCAGACTTTCTGGCCTAGCCCCTGCCATTTACCACCAAATAATCACACAAAGGATTATATTAATTTCATGCTGATTGACTTATGACTCAGACATATTGCTAGATGGCTCTTTCATCTCAACGCAATCTATGTCCATTCATCTGTTTAGCCATGTGGCTTGGTATCTTTTCTCAGAGAAGCATGGTTGTTTTCTTTCCTCTGAGTCTGCTGGTGTCTCTTCTCTTGTGCTCTTCCTGTTCCCAGAGGTTTTTTTTTAGTCTGGTAACCCCATGCACACTTCCTGTCTGCCTTCTACCAATCAGCATTTTTATTAAACCAGTAGGCAGGACAATCATTTATAATGTAACAGAACATAATCCCACTACTAGTACTAGTGATAATCTTCTTCTTCCAAGCTACAGATACAATGTGAACAGCTGCCTAACGATATCCCATTTCTGTGACTTCCCTGCCATGACAGTCTGTTTATCAAAACTGTGAACCCAAATAAACCCTTATTCTTTATATTATGTTTGTCACATGTTTGGGGACAGCAATGATAAAAGTAACTCATACAAATAACAGATGAAGTATTTTGGGGGTGGGGGAATGGTCTGGGAATATGTTGTGAATAAAGGACTGTTTGGGCCCACGGCAGGCACTGTAGAAAAAGTAGGCAGGAAAATCAGTATAAGTAGGAGGGCAGAGTCACAGACACAGATCGAGCTAGACGCCCAAAGAAGAAACATGTAAGGAGCACAGGTGAGCCACAGGCCATGTGGCAGGACAGATTAATAGATATGGGTTGAATTAAGATGAAGGAGCTAGCTATCAATGTGCCTAAGTCATAGGCCAAATAGCATGAAGTTAATATAAGCATCTGAGTCATTTTAGGGGACCTAAGCAGTGGCAGGTGGCTAAGCGGTCTGGGGCGGCTGGTCTGTGGGCTTGTGCCTCTGGCCAGATGCAGCCAACAAAACCTCATTGTAACAGGAGAGTTACTTTGTCATATTAAGTACTGTACTTGATGGGAACATAAGAGCGAGAGGTGTCAGTTGGCAACCAATAGTGGCATCTTCCTGTTGCAGACAGCAGGAAATGCTGGATTGACATTTAAATTCTTTAAAACTAGCAGTAATTCAATTGAGTCTTGGGTAGCATAATCAATTGGAAATGGATTAAGAGTCTTTCTTGTAAAAATAACTAGCTTTCCCTTAAAGATAACATAACTAACAGCTAACTGATGATGTGGGTATTTTCAACAGAGTTCACAATTCATGAATTTCTGTATTCATGCTCTATGATGGTTCATGAGTATTAGAAAATTTTGAATTTGTTTTTGTTTGATTTAACTAATTGAATCAAAATGTCCTAAAGGGATAGAATTTGTATTTGGCAAATAGATTCCATTTCTCGCTGAATGTACCATCAAGGGCTATTAGCTCACTTCCACTCTGTGCTCCCTCACAGCCATTCCTCAGACTGATCTGCAGGGAATGAGATATTTAGTCAAGTCTGTAAGAATCCGAGGATTTAAAGATGTCATAGGAAATGGGAGTGGCTGGTGAGTTCAAAAATAACCAGTACCGCTGTTGTATCTCTATAAGCAATTAGAACTACTGTGCAGACTTCAGCCAGCTGTCTCCTTATGATGTTGAGTGTCAGGGTAACTGGCTTTAGTTGACCTGTGGGGCAGGAGGGCGCAGTTCACTGATTCTATTGTATAATAAGTATCTGTACTTTGATAGATTGGGTTTAATATTTCCTTAGAGTCAATCAAAAATAATTCTTTTAGTGAGCTGTTGTTTACAGATTGGATGCTTTGCTTATTTTGTGGAGTGCAGCACCAAACTGTATTGTAACATTACTTTTTTCTAATCCTTTTTTTGTCTTTACTTCCCCTATTCCTTGTCTCCATTCTCAGTGACAAATGATGTTATGATGGTTCTCTTCTCTTTCCCTCCTCTTCCTCCTTCTTCTCTTCTTCCTCCCCCTCCCTCCTCTCTCTCTCTGATGTGTATGTGTGTGCATGACTATATGGCTGTTCTTAGCACAAATGAGAGAAAATCCACAATTTAAGAACCTTCTCATATCTGAGATCACTTCATAGTCCTCTATTTATTTGCATCAATATTGTTCTTATGTAAAGAAAATCCATAAATTTATAATGTGTTTCAACTATGGGATATTTAAACTATTTGCAGGATTTTGTCTTTGCAAATCATAACCTAATAAATATCCTAGCACCAAAGAACAAGTGAGTAAATCTATCTCTAGATTTTTTGGAGGGGCACAAATTGTATTTTTTTTCTGCTTAAGGAGGAAAAGCTATACTTTTTGAACATTTATGACATTAAAGTGTAACCACTATAAATACAACTGAAATGAAGTTAGGAAAGCTTACCCTTTGGATTAACGGACAAAGACCCATTTATGACTGAGGTAATAATTGGTTTAGATTCAAACAGCCATAGCATCTGTGGGTCAGATATGGTACCATTTAATCTGTCTAATGTCCTTATTGGGTATGACAACGAATATACTACACAGCTGAGGAAATGGATCACATTAAGAACTTATTTCACTAACTGGTGCATCAAAAGAAGTCATGGATACAAGATTTAAAAGGATATTCTATACAAATTTGTTTCTTAAAATTTCTGATGTAGACTACGAAACTAGCCTTCCTCTCTCCCCCTCCCTTCGTCTTCATTTTCCTACCCTCTGTCTCTCAGTTCCTCTACAACCCTTCCTATCACCTGCCCTCACTTTCCAAATCCATTGCCTTAGGTTTGGAAATCAGCAGTACATTTGATGGATAGAATTTTTATAAATATTTTCACACATCAGATCATTGTACAGGATATTAAAGTAAAATTAAAATGTGGTGGCTTCAGAAAAAAAAAAAAGGAAAGTAGGAAGAGAGGACACAGTGCCTGGTTTAGATTCCTGCTTAAAAGTAATGCACACACATCTTCCAAATTCCCAGGGAAATTCATTCCCAGTACAAACCCTCTGTGCAATAATTTGTTGGAAGAGATGGATGGCAGTGAGTATCTGCTGTTCATTGCCCTTGGCTATTTCGGTCCCAGCTTTCCATTCAGAGCCACTTCTCTGGTCTACAATGTGCTGAGTTGGTGACTTTTGCTTGCACAGTATTCCCAGAAAAGCATGAAAAATAAACCATGTGGACACAGCATCAGTTATATGAAGACCAAGCCTGTAAAAAACAGAAGCGAAACTATCTTCTTGATTTATTTTGCTGCTATTTGAAATACAAACCATTTTAGAGTGCTGAATGGAGAAGAGATGTTGCCTTAGAGTATAGGGGAGGGCATACACACAGCAATGTTAGAAGGTGTGGAGAGCTTGGGATGCTGGAAGTGTGTGGGTCAGGCTTCCCCATGCTACTTCATGTTCTCCTACCACCTTACTCAGACAGAAGGAAAATAAAACTAAACCCGTTTGTCTCTGTTCTCAGCCTGAAATGCAAGCACACATGGAAGAGTCTCTCCACTGCACAGCGGACACGTTCTTCATAGTTATGCATCTGAAAACAACACTTAGAGAACTTTACACACGGGAATGTGGAGAGAAGGAAAGTATAAATTAAGGATTGGTGGCAGTATTTTTCTATCTATGAGAAATATACTATGGTAGAGATAAATGAGGGAGGAGGAGCTAGAGAAAGAGAGTGTGTGGGTAAGAAAGGGCGTGAAAATGAGAGAAAACCTAGAGAGTACAGATGAGAGAGAGTGAGAAAGCTAAAGAATGCAAGTGATATAGGCAGACCCACTTACACCCCCCCACACATATGGACAGACAGACAGACACACACACAGACAGACAGAGAGAGAGACAGACAGACAGACACACACAGAGAGACAGACACACACACATATACACACAGAGAGAGAGACAGACAGACAGACACAGAGAGAGAGAGACAGACAGACATACACACATACATATACAGAGAGACAGACACACACACTCACATATACACACACAGAGAGAAGATAGACAGGCACACACACAGAGACAGGCAGACAGGCAGACAGACAGACAGACAGACACACACACACACACAGATGAAATAGCCCTTCTCAGCTCTCCCATCTGTAATCTCTCATCCCCTGTCATGTTAACTCCTATGCAAAGATTCCATGTTTAGGCTTCTGTTCAGCTCTGTGTCCAACCACACTCAGAAATCTTTCCTCAATTAATTAGTCTTCGGCTGCCATATAAAAAAGTGAGCTACACATTGGTATGTGTATAGACATAAGTCAATTTTATATTTGAGTCATTGGGCCTTCTATTGAGACTATGAGTGCATGGAGTGTGTTACACGTGGAGATTGGAGTTAGTAAGTTAGAAACCCCCACTTCTCTCATTGGGGCCCTCCCCTCAGTTAGAATCAGTCCAGGATGCTCTAGCCTTTAGTGACTCCATTTGTAAGGATTCCACTTACAAGCCACCCAAACATCGTTATAGTAATTCTGACAGACAGGATTCATCCAGAATCATCTGCATCACAAAACTGCACAATCGCAATCCATCCTAACATTTTGTTAATCAGCACATTGCCCATGTATTCCATCTTAAATATTCTCACTGCAGTCATAAGAGAAATAACAGGACAGCCTGCCGCTACAAAGGCTATAAATTCATAATCCCTATTTGTAGTTTGGAAAGCCTCCAGATTCCAACCCACAATAAAACGTTTTGGTGATAAACCTCACACTTTTAAAACATAGTATAAACCAGGGATTTATTTTCCCAACAAGTCTGAATATTAATTTGTGTCGTCCTGAAATAACACCAGCAGCCTCTTCCAGCTTCTGTTCCTGTATAGATGTTCTGCTCAGACTGGAAATCATTTTTATCCACCCCTTAAAACAGGCCCTCTGTCAGGCAATGCTCACACATGTGCTTGAACCTCGAACACAGAAATCAAACCAACCATGTTACTTTGCAAAGTTTCTCAATATAATTGGAGGGGAAGAATCACTTTTGATAGGTAGCTGAAGTTTGAGCTAACTGAGCTAAACAGAAAACGTGGTGGGGGGCATTTACTGCTGATTGAGTTCCCTCCCTCCCTCCTTCCTTCCCTCCCTCCCTCCTTCCCTCTCTCCCTCCCTTCTTTCCTCCCTCCCTCCCTTCTTCCCTCCCTCCCTCTGTTTCTCTTGATGAATGAAAACTAGTCAACGGACAGATTTGCCATGAGAATAACCCCACCTCAGAACATTCAGATGCATATTGGAGGGGAACCCAGACAAGAACTGTGCAGTGTGATATTGATATTGTCTCAAAAGAACCATTTTTAATTTGGGGGGAAATAGTTGTGAATTATATGTTGGGCTTCTATGATTTTTTTCTTTGATTGTTTATGTTCATGTAGCTGAGAATTTGTGTGTATGTGTGTGTGGTGTATGTGTGATGGTATATGTGTGTTTGTGGTGTGTCTGTGAAAATGTATGTATGTATCTGTACGTGTGTGTGGTTGATGTATGTGTGCATATCTGAGAGTGTGTTTTGATGGTGTATATGAGTGTGTATCTGAGTGTGTGTGTGGTATGTATGTATATGTGTGTTGTATATGTATGTGTGAATGTATGTGTGTCTATATGTGGTGTGCATATGTGTGTCTGTATATGGTATATGATGATATCTGTATGGGTGTAGGGTGTGTATGTTTATGTGTGTGTGGTATGTGTGTATATTGTGTGTGGTATATAGCTCTGTGTGTGGTCTATGTATGTGTGTACCTGTGTGTGTGGTGTGTATGTATGTGTCTATGTATGGTATGTATATCTGTATATGATGTTTCTATTTGTATGTTTCTGTGTATGTGGTATGTGTGTATATTGTGTTGGTGAGTATATATATATATATATATATATATATATATATATATATATATATATGGTATATGATGTGTGTGTGTCTGTGTGTGTAGTGTATGTGCATGTACTTGTGGTTACCTATGCGTACATCAGAGGTTGAGGATGGTGTCAGGTATCTTCTTTGTCACTCTTCACCTTGTTCTTTGAGACAGAGTCTCTCACTGTGTCTATGCCCATCAGTAAACCCCAGTAACCTCCCTGCCTCTGTCTCACAGTGGTGGCATTACAGATGTGTATGGCCGTATCTAGACTTTGTAGGTAGATGCTAAGATCTGAACTCAGGTCCTCATGCTTCTGCAGCAGGTACTCCTTTCACGGAGACATTTCTCCTGCTTCTGTTTATGCGATCCTCACTGTTTCACACTAAATCCTGAAGCAGTGATCCCAGTTTAGACCACTGCCAACAGAGTTAAGGAAGTCAGCCATCTTTGCTCCATTCCAATTATAAAGTCTAGGAACCATGTAGAGCTGTTGAAAATACACTAGGTTTTGGTTTGAGTGTGCTTGATCATGGTATCTCCCCTGCCAGGTAAGTACTGAGTGTCCTCCACAGGCTCCTGTGTTTGAACACTTGAATAGCACCTGGAAAAAGCACAGTGAGGAAGAGCATTGAGAGGCTATCAATCCAGCTGTCTGTGTTCTCTATATTTATTGCAGAGGAGCAATAATTTCTTTATTATCTGAATAAAGAAATTCTGGGCTTGTAGAGTGTGCAGAGGCCCATTCATGCCTCTTTTGCATTCATCATCAGTTGAGTGGGTTGAAAATGTTGTACGTCATCATTAATGATTTTTCATGCCTCTTTTGCATTCATCATCAGTTGAGTGGGTTGAAAATGTTGTACGTCATCATTAATGATTTGCATATTTATGAATCTAAGATATAGATCTAGTCTCCTAGATAGTGCTTGCTTCCAGGATCACAAAAATCTCTAGAAAGTCCTGGGCACTAATTATCCCATGTCAACTCCGGTTTATCACTGTGACATGAGATAGCAGCAGTGTTGCTTGAGAAAGGCTGAGGTAAGCCAGGTGGTGGACACCCTGGTGCTTGCTACAGGTCATGTAAGGGAATTCTTAGTTATGTGGCTTTGCTCTCCTTGTTCTGTCTCACTTCCTTTCCCTGTTGTGTGGTAAAGCCAATCTAAGGGAGAAAGGGCTTATTCTGGCTCCCAGTTGAAGCAGTGTATGATGGTAAAGAATCAAGATGGCAGGAATTAGAAGCTGCTGGCTACATCGCATCCATGATCATCAGGATGACGGCATGGTTGTGGGCAGCTCCTCCTTCCTCTCTACTTACACAGTCTAGGCAGCGAATGTCATCACACATAGTGAGCATATCTTCCCACTTCAGTCAATACAATTTAGATGCTCCACCACAGAAATGCCCCAAGGCCATCTCTTGGGTGAGCCTAAATTTTGTCAAGTTGACAATGAACAGTGACCCTCATGTATTGTTGTTGCTATGTTTTCCCTTACATGCTTAATGTACATAGAGGGTTGTTTATACATATAGTGTGAAATCTGAGGATTTGGGTTCTAATCCAGTTTTGACTCTGTTTACCCATGTGACCCTTAGTCCTCTAGAGCTCAGTATCTCATTTCTAAAATATAATGCACTGATGGTTCACACACTATGGTCCCAGGTGCTGCAGCTCTCAAATAAATAGGGTATCTTCATCAGTGTTTGCTCAGGCATCTTTATCTTACTCATAGTTCACAACCTCTATGCTATAAATATAGAGACCACAAACAGCTAGATAGATGGCCACCAATACTGATTTTTAGTGTGTTCTTCACAGGCAATGTGCTGCCTTCCACTTATTCTACCCCAATAACTGAAACTCTACCATTTGCAAACCAATTTAGCCAGTTGCATCTCCTAATGAAGAGTCTGTGGTTGCTATGTACTAAAAGGTTTCCTTCGAGTTCAGCAGCTATTAATCTGTGTTCCAGGTAAAAAGCCTCCACTTCCCTTCTGCCAACTCTAACAAAACCTCATTAGGCAGGCTAAGAGGGTGTGGGGAAAGAGAAGGAAGGCAAGATCTTTTGAAAAAACCAAGTCCAAGTTAAATTTATTTTTGAAGTAAGCCATCTCCTTGTCCACTTTCTAGAAAATCTGTATGGGACCCCTTTCAATTCTTAAGACTCAGAAAGGATAAAGGGTTAAACTTTTACTGGTGAAGAAACATTTATAAGTATCTACATGCATTTAGCGAAGAGAGAAACTATTTTATGAGCAGACTGCTACACAGGAAAGTGGTCCCAACTACTTTATGTGACAAAGTAAATACGTCTCTTTAACCTGAAATGGCTGCATCAAACCTTACCTAGTACAATTAATCTGACAAAGAACGATTCAACTCACTACGGGGGCTCCAGTGAAAGAGATACTGTTAGATCTTGGGTATCTGTCCCCTCACTATGAATTCTCAGAATTGAACAAAATAGTACTCATGGGGAAGGGGGATGCAGAAAAGTTTGTGAAAAGAATACTACCTTTCTTCCTTGTCATAAGATGTGGACTTTCAGTATCCACTGACAAAGACAGTTTCGTGTGGACCCATGTGGCTCCCATTGTAATGAAACAAACCAGGCAAACAAAAGCCCATACATAGTTTCTGTATTTCTCCAGGCCTGTCTGGAGAAATGGTTGTTAACCGGATGAATGAAACCCAGACCACTATGCACTTCTAGAAATGTTTACTTGAAATTTATCAAAGACAATTGAAGGGCTTCTTCCTCCATATTTACTTCTGTTCTAATGAGGTCTGTGACTTCACTGTCAATTCCTGGTGACACAGTAATTGCTTCCATAGACCAAGCATGGCTTTCCTCCTCCCTTCTGGAGTGAGATGACCAAAAGACCCGATGATTTGCTCTGCAGATAAGACAATTGATCGTTAGCAAAGACAAACTCAGAAAATCCTATAGATGTGTTTTGATTACTTGGGTTTTCTTAAATGTTTGTTGCTGTGACATCAGGGATTGTTGGCTGGCTGACTACTGCATAGGTTAGGACTGCACATGGGAGCAGGGGGAGTGGAATCTCTTCACAGTCCCCCCTTCCCCAAATCACACCTACCCCAGTTACACAGCACCGCCCTGTACAGCGCTGAGTTCATTGCTCACCTGTATTCTATAGAGATCAAGACATATCCAGTCTCACAGTCACATCAGTATTTAATGCTTTGACAAATACTGGAGATCATTCTATCAAGTGAAGAAGCATGGGATGAGAAAGCTACTTAGATTTTGTAATCTTGACAAAATTTGCACAGAGAAGTTTACTTCTGAATTTTTCTATCTCAATGGCTTTTGTGAGTAGAATGTTTTTTCTTAAAAAAATCAGCAAGTATAAAATATTATATATCTCTGTAAATCTTAAAAGGCTGGACTTACACACACACACACACACACAGCACACACACACGCATGCACACACACACACACACACATACACACCTACCTCTTCATAAACATCATAATGTTAATGTGATTGGTACAACAGCCAAGTGCTGATGGACTCTAATGACAACGGTTTCTCCGTTTTGTCTCCATGGTAATGGAGTACCTTTTTGGAGATGGTACTTCAAAAATCAATATACCTGCAAAGAAAAGAAAACAGCTCCCCCATTTAAGAAAGATGTAGATGGTTTCGTTAGGATTTAATATCTAACAGACCTGCACCTTGGTCCTGATGCTCTGAACCATGGTAGCCCCTTTGAAGAGACCGATACATCCAGGTCATCAGCTTAGAGCTTCGGATGACTAGCTACGTTTCTTACCGTATTTAGCACTTCACCTTTGCTAAAAACTTTTGAGCTCCCAACAGAGTTTGCTAAGAACCTGATACTGTTTTATTCATTGGTCTAGAAATTTATTTTTTTCTACATTTTGGAGGACATTTGAACAAATAAATTGCACTTTGATATTAAGAAATACACCAAGATGGCAGGAGAGGTGGTCCATCAATTAGCCAATATTTTTCTGGGGACCAGAGTTTTGTTCTGAGCACTCATGTGGTAGGCTGACAGTAGTCTCTAACTCCAGCTCAGGAAAGTCTGGTGCCCTCTTCTACGCATCATGGGCACCATACTCAAGTGTGTGCACACAGATATAGAAACAAAAATAATGTAAAACTTAGAGTAAAAAGAAAGCATACCAACCATGAGCCGGTAATGAAAATATGACTTCCATGTCCTCTTCTTCTTCCTCCTGGAACTCTGCTGAAATTCTGTAAGTTGCTCAGTCTTTCTTGCACCCATGAACATGGGGCAGCTTTATAAACTGTGAATTTTTGTAGCTACCTGTAACTCAGGAGCTTTTAATACTTTCTTTCTCTAAACAATTAGTATTTAGTCTCTCTTGTAATTTTCCTACAAGTTCCATGACATTTCGCTGTTTTAACAGCATCTCCCTGTAGAGCTCAGACTGGCCTCATATGCAATGATTTGTTGCCTCAGCCTCCCGACTGCTGCCTCCTGACTTTGTAGTTGAGATCTGGGAACTGTTTGAATCCCACTTTCTCAAAAGCTCAATCGACGAGGCTTGATATTCTCTTCCCAAATGTGAACAAGATATAGAATGTAGGGACAAAGCTGTTTTGTGTATAATCTCCCAAATTCAAATGTTTGTAAGAAATATTCATCAAAAGTTTAAACAAGCATACAGAAAAATGGAAGGAGAAGACAATCTAGGAACAGCAATTATTCTTTTTGCAAGAGAACAAATCCATGTTAAATGCTGGAGCTTTTCAGCGTACAATCTCAGTAGGAAAGCTGTTTCTTTGTCAGCATTGTGAAATTCCACAGATTATCCTCGGCTTTAAAGCCTGGGTGTATTTATGATAGCAGGGGGAGGGAAATGTCCTTTGAATGGGTGACTTTCTCCTCCAGGTGCCGGAGTTCTTTAAGCTGTGCCAGCCGCCTCTTACACAATGATTTCTGCTTAAGCCATTAGACTGACTCAGCCCTCTCAAATGCAGCTGGAGGCAGAAACTCTGGCTTTCCATGCAGTGGTGTGCCCACATTCCCATACCAAATGTTCATAAAAGACATTGTCATACATTTCTAAGTGACCTTAAAAAAATAACATCCCTGGACTACCTTCTTAGTATTATCATAAATAAATACCCATCCTTATCTTCTGCCTCTGCCTAGCAGGAACTCCTCACTTATATGGTGAGAATTGCTAAAGAAATACCCTGGAGATTTCATTGCTCAGGGATTATTCTGTCTTCCTCTGAATTTTGTAGGCGGATGGTTCTGCATGAAGATAAATAGAAGCTGAATGAAAATGGGTTACTTCATAATGTAATCCCTCATCCTGCATCCAAAAGCCAGAAAGCAAATTAAGAGTGCTGTAAACCCTGGTCCAGACATAAGTCAATAAGATGTCAGAGGAGGGAGACTATCCTGTAGTCCGCATGTCTGCCCAGAAATAGATTTGAAAATGCCTTTATGGTGAGAGCCATCACCCAGAGCCTTGAGAAGTTGTGCCTCTGTGTTGGACTCTGGGTCTGAAGGGGTTCTTGCTTTTCTGTCATAAATCTTGGTCAAATTAATAAAGTTCACGAATGATTCATACTCTAAAAATAAGAAACTGCATCTCAACACAGTTGCCTTCTGTCAGAACCCTTCTGTGGATAAATGAAATTGCTCATGAATGAACAAGAACTCCCTACTATAGGGAAAATCGATTATTTCAGTTGCCTTCATGTTCTGGGGTTTGAGGGAATGCTATTGTCCAGGCAAGATGTGATAACCACTACCTGAGTAGCTGTGAATACTCACATGAGACGTGTGTAGATTCAAGTCTATCTGTTCTTGTGGGGATGTTTTCAAATATAATAAAAACAGTTGGAGATATCAAAGGGATCTACCCACAGTCAGTCTAAAAGGATCACACAGTGGTAACACACATCTTTAATCCCAGCACAGGGAATATCCTGGGAGTGGTGACCTATGTCCTTAATCCAATCTGAGTTTAGTTTACAGAAGGAGTTCCAAGCTCCCAGGCATGCCTTAACTGAAGCAAAGAAAGTATTTAAGGTAAGCATAGAAAGACAGAGGAGGCAGAAGAAGTCTTGGCTCACACTGTTAGTCCCAGCACTTGGGAAGCAGAGACAAGAGAATCTCTTTGAGTTCAAAGCCATGCCTGGTCTTCAAAGCAAGTTCCAGGACAGTCAGGACTGTTACACAGAAAACTCTCTTTGTAAAAACAAAACAAACAAACAAAAAAACCAAAGACTGTTATTATATTTAAAAATATCCCCACACATTCTTCTTTACAGAAGGAGGAAAAGGTCAATGGATCCTCCTTTGAGAGTGCAGTGACTCACTTAGCTCCATATAATAACCCATCCTCTCTCCATGGGTCTTGGAGATTGCTAGCAGATTGGAGGTATGGGACTCCAGAGAGACAGTTTGGATTGTAAGTTGTTGTCACCCTTGATTCAGTGGCTATTTGGTGATAGAGCTGCCCAGGTCACCCACATTCTGGTGCTTCACCTGTGCTCCTGGAAGCAAACACAGTACACGCATTGGTTCACTGTGCTGCACTTAGGTCTGTCACTATTTCCTCTCTATAAGGAAACAGTAATATTCACAGCCGAACAAACTCACAGAACATGTGGACATGGATCTATAAGCAATTGGGATTTTCTGAACAGACCATCTGATGCTGATAGGCTGTCCTTCACTACAACCATAGTGCTGTTTATTCTGAGTCTCCATTGTACACTGTACAGGCACCAAAAAGCTAAAAATAGAGTATAGTTAACTTTGCATTTGTATGAACTTGTGATTGTGATCTATCTTAATTGAATGTCAGAAATGCTTAAGTATGTGGAAAAGATTTCTGCCTGAGTCTCTTCTTTTGGTATGTTATGTGTTCTGTTTGTGAGTAATTTTCTTGTCCCACATGGTCACCAAGAAGCCCACACTCTAAGCAGCAGTCAGGGGTACAGTAAGCCTTCTTTCTGGGCAAGAAACACAACCAGTATAACTTTACATGGAACATTCTAAACCGCGATTTGAGAGTACATGTGTGTTTAACATTTCTTTGTCAATCTTACCACACAGATGGTGATAGAATTGTAATAAGGGGGAAGTAGATGACTGATTCAGAGCTGCAAGCCTGTAATGGAGTGGAAAAGTAGTACATGGGCTTGAAGTTCTGAGTCTCCTGAGGAGCAGGCCCCGCTACATTTGGGGTCTGTGGAAGAAAGTTTGTGTTCACTTTCTGTCATTCGATACTAACACAGGCTAAAGTTCAACAAGACTCCTTACAGAGTGTGAGGCATAAGGGCCTCTCATTTCCACAGGCTGGTCTGTTAAACCTTGTGTCAAAATCAGGACAATATTTTTATCTTCTTCCTAATCATGATGATTCTGTAATTCCCATGTAAGTAGAGCACAGTGATATTTGTATTCTTGGGTTTGTTCGGCCTATTTGAAGTCCCATTCCTAAGCCCAACAAATGAAAGAACAATGTCCCTTCACACAAACTTACATATGTGAACACACAGACATACAGAGAAAGACACACACACACACTCCTTTTGTTAAACATTAACTCTCCTGGTCGATGGCTAGTAACGGGCATGAGTCACAGTCACCCTCTATTTTTTTTGCAGTCATATGAATTGAGTTTATTCCAGCTTGTACCTGCTGAAGAGGGTGCTTGGTGACAGGCCTGCCCTGTCCTTTTGAAAGCAGCTCCTACTAAAGTTGAACTGCTTTGCATAAAATAACTTTATGCTTTGTGTATGTTTTGCATAAGATGACGTTTTTTTTTCCAGAACTAAGAACAGTATTGGCCATCCTTCCAAGCTATTAATATAGGGTCCCTTTATAGCATAACAAGAAGGGCAATGTGTGTGTGTGCATGTGTGTGTGTGTGTGTGTGTGAGAGAGAGAGAGAGAGAGAGAGAGAGAGAGAGGAGAGAGAGAGGAGAGAGAGAGAGAGAGAGGAGAGAGAGAGAGAGAGAGAGAGAGAGGGAGAGAGAGAGAGAGAGAGAGAGAGAGAGAGAGACGGAAGAGAGAGAGAGAGAGAGAGGGGAGAGAGAGAGAGAGAGAGAGAGAGAGAGAGAGAGAGAGGAGAGAGAGAGAGAGAGAGAGAGACTGAGAGGCTTACCTGCATGTTATGGTCAGTGAACAGTTTGAAGGGGTCAGTTCTCAGCTTTCCCTAAATGAGTTTCTGGAATGAACTCATGTTTTCAGACTTGGCATCAAGCTGAGTTATCATGACATTGGTTCTGTGTGATTAATTTAATTTTATTGTATTATGCTGGGTCAGTCATATCAGGTCATTTTCAAGTATAGAATACACTTGCAACATGGTCTCTTCCATTCCTTGCTACTTCCTGTCCTGCCCACTTCCCATCAGCCCCACCGTTTTCTAGACAGTTCCACTTCCACTTCTGTGTCATCTACACATACACAATTTCTACAGAGTCCAGCACCAGCAAATAGAGAAACATGTCATACTAGATTTCCCAAGGTGGGGGATCATTTACCTTTTGAGAGGAAGCCTTGAAGAAAAGGCTTCTCAGCTTCAGGCTTCTGGAATTTGAGGAGAAATGATGGTGTCTATAATTCAGTGCTTCAAGTACTTCTAAGTCTAGCCCATGGGTAGCTTTAGCATCATCCAAGAAACTGCTTAAAATATGGCGTCCCAGAGCTACCCACCAGGACAAGTAGGTCTCCATTCTGATTTGGGACTCTATAGTATTTGTTTTAAGAAAAAGCCTTGTACCCTCTTTTGAATATCTCATCTCTCTCTCTCCTCTCTCTCTCTCTCTCTCTCTCTCTCTCTCTCTCTCTCTCTCTCTCTCTCTCTCTCACACACACACACACACACACACACACACAGAAAACCTGGCCCATCTGATGGCTGCACTACAAAATAATAGTAACAGTAACAAAAAAGCAGAGAGTTAGTCATTGTGAAAAAAAAAAAAAAACAGCAACAAAGTATACATCATGGCAAGGTGGCCAAAAACCACAAAAAGCCACAAAATATCATTCATACTCAAAACTTCTTGGTTCAGAAAACAGTTCAACAGGCTAAAAAGAAAAAAATAAAGACTTTCCCACACTTGTGAGTCTACACACACAGACACACACATTTATGATCACCACGGTTGGGATTAGAAACTAGAGAATAACTAGGTCAGAGAACTGTGTCTGTAAAACATATAATGAATAAAATAAAGTGGGCGGAGAGGAGGCTTTGCTACCAGGTCTAATGACCTCCATTGATCCCTGGAGCCCATGTGTCAGATGAGAGATACAACACAGCAAGCTGTCCCCTGAGGTCTACACATGTCCCATGGTGTTCCATGTACACAAGTAAATAAATAAATGTAATAATGAGATAATTGACTATGGGTAAGGAACTTCTCATTGGTTGGTGGTGGGTATGAACAAGCTTCAATGTATTTTTTCAGCGCTAG
Organism: Phyllotis vaccarum; assembly: GCA_033318265.1. Lineage (NCBI taxonomy): Eukaryota > Metazoa > Chordata > Mammalia > Rodentia > Cricetidae > Phyllotis > Phyllotis vaccarum. The sequence continues at coordinate 198,335,763 of JARWLC010000001.1, forward strand.
CTATGTGAAGAGATAAGCCCACAGTTGGAGCTGATCTGAGTTAATCATAAGACTGATTTGAATACAATTTATGTGTGAAATTCTGGGTCATGAGTTAGGATGGTTCTGGCACTAGATGAGACATATGTATCCCATAAGCCACTTACCTTCTCTGAACCTCAATTTCCCGTCTGTAAAGCCCTGTGATGGTATTAACTCCTTCACAGTCATTTTTATATGAATCAAGGAAAGAAATGGGCTTTGAGAACTGTAAATAGCTAGCTCTATGAGGTCCTTCCTAGCAGGAAGAAGCTGGTTGGATTGGGTGTTTAGTACTAAAGGAGAAGGGAGGGTTTCGGGGGTCAGATATCTTCCCTGAGTTTGGAGCATTCATTGCTGTTCAGCCTTCTGTCTCTTTTTAAATGAAGTCAGAGATCCTTTTGAGAATGATTATAAACAGGCATGCATGTAAACAAGCAAAAGAAATCCAAAGCCACTCTGGCTGTTATCCTCTAAGTTAGAAATCCCAACTTCTCTTGTCTTTATTGTCTTTTATCCTACAAATATATTTTCTTTCATATCTCAGATTTTGTGTCAGTTTTTTTAAAATTAGTTATTTGAGAATGCCATACAGTGGATTTGATCATATCCACTTGCCTCTCCAAACTGCTCCCAGATCCATCCCCTTTCCTTGTTTACCTTACTGAGTGTTCATGGTTATGCAATCTTCCATTAGTGTGTAGTCATCTTGTTCTTATATATTTTTAAAAAAATCACGTTTATTTTAATTCCCTTCTTCTACCATGGGAATCCTGGGGAACACACTCAGATCATCATCCAAGTTCCTTTACCCACTAACCCATCTCACTGGCCACATTTATTCATTTCATCGCTGTCTCTTTATTACATGACAGTGAATCAACCCTGGTGATGAATGGGGTGACAGATGTCGCAGCCAGATGGGAAGTCCCCATGTTGAGGACTTTCATTTGGTCCCTGCTACTTCAGCAGTGTTGTGTCACAAGACTGATCGTCTCATAGCAACACCATAGATACACAATAAACTTATGTTTCTAAAAAGAAACAATTACATATTTAGGCTCATGGAGCACAAGGAGATTCATAGTGCAGACTCAGCAGTAAAACTCCCCAGTGGCAAGACAGAGTCATAACTTTCATGGAGTCATTGAGATGACAGATACTCAAAGTGAAGTGTTCTGTGCTTTATTGGGGAGATGGTTTTGATGAAGACCTGAGAGTTTAGAATGTAAATGTAGGCGGAAACAGTGAATTCCAGACTTACATAATAGACTGGGAAAAGATGAAGAAAATTAATGATGGGTTAGAAGTTGAAACCTAGGTACTAGAAGAAACTGGACTCATATTTTGATGAGCCCACTTAATGCATTAAAAAGAGAGAAAATTTTTAATGAAGAGAAGACTCCTTAGCAACAGGCTTGCTTGTTGCCCAGCTGAGGACATGAGTTCATTCCTAGAACTTAGGAAGGAGAGAGACAACTCACACCTACACATATACAAATAAATGAGTAAATGTAATGAAAGAGAAAAATTTTTACTAAAATACATATATTTCAGCCTTCTTTGAAATGGCAAAAAGGTCTGACTCCACAGACAGAGTCAACTATGGCATTCCCTTTCAGGTATTATCTAGGCTCTCTGTCTAGCCTCATCTCCTCATCCAGCCACAGGACGGGTTGCTCCACACGATCTCTTCTCTTCATTCCATTCCGAAGGTCCTACAACACCATGGGTGTCCCACTCATAAAAATTGTTTATAATATGATCATATTGGAAAATAATTAGCAGCTACCGTGTCTTGGAAGTTTGGTATATTTCTGAGGCAGATAGGGAATAATCAGGGTCCTAAAATATGCTGTGGATAAGTGGTTATATGCAACGAGCATGAACAGTTAGGAACTGAATGGTAGGGAAAGAAGCAGACATTATCATGGATTGCTATAACAGGATTGCTATAAAAATTGTAGGAGGGTGTGGATGACGATGACACCTTTGGAACATATTAATCTAATCCTTTAATTGAGTATCTCTCTTCATCTCTTATAAACTGATGATTTCTAATATGGCAACCATACTAATTGACCTCACCACACAGATAAACAATACTGGCAAGGTTCACAGCCAGGCCCCAAGTAAGAGACAAAATATAGGGAAAAGATTAAAGCTCTCTACAGCCAGGGCTAGAGAAAGAGAAAGTAATTTGCTTTGACCTGGGCAATAAATCTGCAGGGCAGTAATGACCAGCTCTTGACACCAGCAGTGACATTGATCAAGTGCACTGTCCAAGGCTGCCCCCCCCCCCCACACCTCTGAACAACAAAGCCTTTCTCAACTGTTCATGTCACAATTTATAAATGCATGTCACAGCACAAAGATAAAGGGATGATAAAGGTCCAATGACCTCTTTAAGTTAATGTGACCCTGATTGAAATCTACGCAGATACTGGTCTGTGGACCAAGGGAAGACACTGTCTTTTTTGTGTTGCACTTTTGCTCAAAGGATCTAGTGTAAATTATTCCTAGAGTGTAAGAGTCACAGTATTTCAAAGTTCTCACCCCCAAATCAACACAGTGAATACCTCGAGAAGATGAAGGAAGAATCATGGGCCATGAACACAGGGGATAAAGTGACTGGCTCTGGTCTGGGGGAAGATGCTTACTTGCTCATTGTGACAAAGTCTCAGCTAGAAGTTGAATCTCATGTTTCTTTCCAACTCTACTTAATTACAAAAGGTCTTTTCTACATAAACTTTGATTATTAATCTGGAATTAATTTATCTTGAGAGTATCATGATCACTATAAAGTAATACTAACCCAAACTTTTATATTCTTATAAACTACTTAATGTTTGTGAAAGCTAATTTATAGCACATGTGAGTTACCAATAGAATCTATAAGTACTTATGGCTCATTGTGTACCTGAAGAAATAGCAAGTCTCTCACATCCCCTCTCCACCCAGACTCCATTGTACTCCATGCATCATCCTTTCTACCAGTTAGCCAGAAAATTATGGATTTGGGGATGTATCATTATACCACACAAATGCACAGCTCCATATAAAACAATACTTAATTTTTCATGAATTGAAGTGTTTATTACTTGGGTATGCACAAAGTAATGTCCAGTTCCTTCCCCTCAGAAATACTAACTTCTTCAGTTTCAACTATATGAATGTAAAAACCTTATGGCTGGAGTTCAGTGAACCACAGCCATGGAGCCACATCCAGCTTGTATTTTATTATTTTACTCATTGTATCATCTACATTTATCATTCCATTTTTATTTTAAATAGATATATTTCCAGCAGTTACACAGATAAAATAGTGATATAAGATCAACATAATATTCTCTAGTTTTGTCTCTTTACCTGAAAATTTAAAGGTGTTTTGTTACTGACCATCTGTGAAAAAAAAACTTCTCACGTGACCTAGAGTATTCATGTCATTACAGTATTTTACTTTATATTTATCACTATTGCAAATGTCCATTGTTGAGGTGAAGGTTACTTGGGTTATAACTAAGGCTTTAAAGTAGGGACAATCCATAGACTTTTCCTGTGCTGTGAAGATGTCTCACCAGTGGATCCTAGCATGTAACTTTAGTGTTACATATTACATAATTTAGTTTACCAGAAAACACAATATCTTTCCCCAAATAGTTGTGTGGATGTTCAGTCCCACCATCAGCTTCAAAGAAATCAGAAGAGGCATTGATCTGTCTTCTTTGCTTTTTAAATGTAGCTGTATTGGATGTGGCATATAGAGATTGGGATAAACAAAATCAATGGCAGTATCCTAACCTGACACATTGCACAAATTCTTAAAAGTAAGTCTTCACATAGGCTGTCAGGGTTCCTGTCATGTTGTGTTTAATAGGATATAATGGAGTTTGGAGCTGGAGACGTGGCTCAGTGACTAAGAGCATTTGTTGATTTTCCTCAGGATCCGGGTTTGGTTCCCAGCACCTATGTGTCAGTCACAACTGTCACAACTTCAGCTCCCTGAGATAATAACCCTCTTCTAATTTCCATGGGCTCCAGACACACACATGGTTTACATACATAGAGAAACACAGACAAAAACATTCACACATAAAATTAAAAAAATCTATATCTTTAAAGGTATAATTAAATTATATTAATGTATCTTAGAGAAATCTTGTTCAAGATTGAAAAATCCAATGATTTCTACATTGATATCACATATAAATATGTATATTATTTACATGCACTAATGGTATTCAACTTATATTTGTTAGTAAATGCATTTTATTAATGTTTTTAAATGATTACATGTTTTTCAGTTATTTGGCAACATTTTATGTTACAACATAAAATATCAGTAGAAAGAGAAATAATGGAAACAATCGGAGTTGTATAAAATGGGATTATTTTGTACCCTCAAAGGTTCAAGGAGGCAAGAAGATACCATACCAGTTACAAATACTCATGACCATTATTCCTTGGATAGGCTTGGAGCCCACGTGCTCTCTGAGCAAAGAAAACCCACCCATCTTGGAGAGCAGTGTTTATGCACATAGTTCTGTTTAGAAACACAGCTATCAACCTCACCCTGGAAGGGTAATTTCCTCCATAGCAGCATGTCTACGGAATTACTTTCCTTGTAGATCAATGGACTGAGAATAGAATTGGCTTTTCTTTGTTGGCATTCATACTTCAGGTACCCCCCCAAGTGCCTCGTGTAATGAGAAACAGCCATGTCTGTGCCGTAAACACATTGTTGACCATAGTGCTGCCTTTTCCTCTAGCATTACTGCAGAAATAGAACTGATTTGGAGTCGAGCAGCATGGGGAAAAGATACATTTCTTTAGCTTAAGATATCTGGAAAGCATACAAAATTACAGCTTTGTCAAATTTCTGAGTCTACAAACACATATTACCCAAAGTGGCCAGAGACAAAAAAATATCTTTATTTTCAGTGGGGTCCATGTTCATTTCATAATAAGACTGGAGCAGAAGCTTACTACTTTTACTTGCTTTTAACCTGTGACAGAGCTTCCCAATAGCTTTTCATAAAAATAATATGGAAAAAGCAACAGACTGGCTATGTGAGTACTTCCTTATATTCTTTATGAGAATGATGAGATCAATAATGAAGCTGTTTTTACTGATTTACTTAAGTGTAATGGACAATAATGATCAGCATTTGAAGGGCCAGTCTGCTGGTACCAGTACAATAGCAAACATAGTACCATAAGACATTAATTACAAGGTTATTAAGACTTCACTTACTTACATTGTTTTCCTCGTGCCTACACTGAGTTCACAAGTTTATGATGTAACTCAACGTGAACATAAGGATGCATCTACCGTGCCCAACATTTTACAGTTGTTGACAACAGAAAATAATTAAGGTACAGACACTAAACACATGGGGTTTGCAACAGTGCAGGAAAGAAGATAACTGTTAACTGTTAAAACAAGACAAATCAGAGAAGGGGTTGGAGAGACTGTTCAGCAGCACGGACTGACCTTGCAGGAAACCTGGGTTCAATTCCCAACATGCTCCAGGAATCTCAGAATGGCTTGTAATACTAGTTTCAGGAAATACAATGCCATTTTCTGGCATTCAGAGGCGTATATGCAATACACATACATACATTCAGGGAAACAAACATAAGATAAAATAAAACAAATACATCTTTAAAAGAATTTTAAGAGAAATGAAGCTTTCTGTGTGCCATGTTCGTGTGCACTAGAGGAAGTTATGTGGGCAAAGAAGTCAGGAGTAAGTCAAGAACAGGACTGAGTGGTAGGCATCCAGATCATCCAGGAAAGATGGCAAGAGAAAGCGCAAGCATTCAAATTGATCCATTCGCATCTACAGTACCATTCAGAGAAGAAAAAAAAAAAAAACCAAACAGTTGTTTATGTAAAATGGAGAGGGTCAGTCATTTATGCGTTCTGGGCAGTAGACATTATATATCTGTAAATACAGCCTTCTCTGTCCATTTTTTGTTGCTCACATATATTTAATTTTAGAGCTGACTGCTTGGGATTTGGTAACATGTTGAGGATCATCCCTGGAGAATGTGGAGTCTTCCTGTTCTCAGAAACTATGATCTGCCTGTAGTACTTCATCCAGGGGTGGGGTCCTGTGAGATTTTCCCCATCCACTTTGGGATGGCAATTATCTATAGTTCACATTCTTACTAACTTGCCATAGTTGTTAATTGAGCTCTAGGGATAAGGCTGTTTTTAGGGCAAGGGACAGCACCTTTTGTAAAGTTACTTTTAAATGTCTATTGCTAGGCTTGTTATCCTGAGGGTTGACAGAGTACCAAAGGAACAACAGAAAAATACCCAGCAGTTGATGCTCCATTGGAAAGAAATGAAAATTAACTTTCTTATAATAGCCTCTAATATGTGAAAAATGTGTTTCAAAATACGGCTGCTTGTTTTTATTAAGAGCATCTCGTGGGTATCATCATAACCCAGGTTCTTTGAACACTTAAGCCACAAAAAGCTGGAAGAGAGTCTATTATTAATTTTCTCTTAACTCTTCTCTTTAATGCTGAACGGTGACAGTAACCCCTTGAACAAGAGTTTCTTGCTGTCTGCCAGTGTTTATGAATGATCGTTTTCTGCTGATTCAATCTGAAAAAAACCACTTTTGCTAAGGCAGTCCCGAGTGGCTACCTTCACCATCTTCTTGTCTGTCATCTCTCTCCAGGGGAATGGCCTTTCCTCCAGCCTGCACACAGAGAATTGGAAACACACAAACAGCTCCACTTAGATTTCTTTTCGAAGTCAATCCCCTGCTGGGAATTACCGGTTTCAGATCTTAGAGTTCAAGAGATTTTTTTCAAGGGCCTGGCTGGGAAGCTGTGTAGTGAGTAATCTGTTGCTCCTTGTTTACTCCAGTTCCACCTTCTTTTCCTTTGCATTTTACTTATCACGGCTCCTTCCCAACCCCTCTGATGTATAACTCAGTTCCTTTGTTGTTTGTGTCTAGACATACCTGAGTGGTGGTGTGAGTGAGTCTCAATGGGACTAGAGTCAGGTTTTCTCGAACTCTGTCTGAGCTAGATTCTGATTTATTGACGACTCAAGGGAAACATACAAGCACATCGGCAAAAGGAAAAACACCCAACTAAATAAACACAATGTGTCTGAGGACAGAGTCTAGCTTTAGAAGGACCCCACAGGGAACCTAGACATACATGACCACTACCAAGATGTACTACCTTGAGAAACAAAATAAGTTCATATTATTCCCTGCACAGTCATGAGCTGTGGATCCTCTATGCACAAAGGGTAACCTGTCAGATATTCAATTACAGGTGGCTTCTGTTAGCTCTCAGGCAGGTCTTCAGAGAAGCATACACTTATGAACTATGAACACTGCCCAACTCAGGAAGTTTAAGGTGGGTACTCCAGCGTGACCATCAGAATCCAGGCAAACAACAGAACCCTCATCTGCCTTTGAGGTTTTCTTTTGTGCCTTTGATATCATCCTAAGCAGCTCTACTATGCTCCCAAAACAATTTCTCCCCTCAGAGTAAACAGTTAACAGGCTGAATAAATTCTTTTTAATTCCTTCTGAAAAATGGTTCAGCACGAGCCCAAAACCTCACAAAGCTCTAAACAAAGGCATAATTACTCAGGTTGAAATGTCATTGGAGATTTATTGTCTGCAGGGTGGGTCATGGTACCCTGAAATGAATGGCATGTTGTGTTGGATTCTAAGAAGGGCTTTAAATAGCAGCACACTGCTGCCCACCAAGGAACAAAACATTGTTTTAGAGTCTCATGTGCTTCCACTGAGCTCCACCCCACTGGATCTAGGGGACATGTATGGACTACTAAATAGTACCCGGCAAAGCCATAGCCAGAGTTCTGAATGAGTGAGTAACTGCCAGGGATGCTCAGACACAAACTTTCAATTCAGCAGTGAAAGGCTAATTTAAGAGGTTCTCACTCACCTGGTATCTAAATTAGAATCACCAACATCCCAGTCCCCCTGAGGTAAGTGGAATGGGCACTGTCTATAGAGTGTAATCCCCAAACAGGGATTATGAAGAAGGGATGGTGGTGACTGTAGGAAGTCACAGTAATTGGATGTTTTCACCTGACTTAGTCTCTTCTAACATGCTGATACTTCCCTTTGGATTGCTTAAAAGATCCTGTTAAGTGAATAAATTATAGAAAAAGAGGTGGGAGCAAAAGGAACAGCCATTATGTGGTACTGGGTGTGTTCTGACAGAAAGGATTCAGAGAAAATTTTTCACTCTGATAAATGCATACAGCTCTGAAGAGTTATAAAAGTAGATCATGCAACAAATGTATGGGACCGAGTCACACAAGTCCAGAAGACTTCTTGGATTGGAGAAGACAGAAAAGAATCGTATTCTTGGTAGGGGCAAAATGAGGTGCAAAGTTCTCAGAGCCAAAGAAAGAATGATCCATGCCACTTGTTTATGACAGGATTGAACAGACAGAAGTAAAGGCAAGAGAAGTTGAATAAGGGAGTTTGTATCTTGACTGTTATACATAAGAATGACTCTCAGCCATGGGAAACATTTAATTTAAGAAGTGAAACTTGGGGCAGGAAAGTGACAGGGATGCTGAGGTGTGGTTTTTGCTGTAAACCATGCTGAATGCTGACAGTGATATTGACTAAAGTGTAGTTAGTCAAAATAAATGTTATTTCTTAATAGTCCTCAAAGATATTGTCAAAAATTTATTAGGAGTTGGTGATGAATTACAAGTGTAGAGGCTGGCTGGGAATTAAAGAATTAAAAGGTAGATGCTCACTTGTAAAGGGTCCGGAGTCATAGAACCAGAACAAGAGACAGATCATTCATGACGTGAGGGCAAAGATAGAGAATGAGTCTGTTGGAAAGATCATGGGGTTTGCTCAGGATATTTCAAACTTAAAGATGAACTTGAAAGAAGAATAAGAGAAAATAGCAGAGAATAGCAGGTCTAAAGGAGATCTGTGAGGTAGAGTTTGTGACTGAAGTGCTGAGCACATGCGGCATTTACACATGTGTACAGAAAGGAACAGGACAGAGTGGTCAAGGTGCTCCAACAAGCAGTGAGGTGTAGGCGGAGTTTACCCACAAGAACACCAATACTAGAAAAATATTTATTAAAATATAATCCAGAACTCACGGTACCAGCAACAGATTATAATAGCACCTGAACAGGAACTGGAGTCTGCAGACGGACGGACGATGGAATCCCCTCTCGCAGCCCGGAACCAGGAAGAGCGTGTGTCGTATCCGCAGACCCTTTTTAATGGGGCTTTTCCCCCGCCCCCTTCAGGTCGGGGGGCCCGGTGCTCTGTATAAATGTCCCTTGACCTTGTCAGCTGACACCTGAATCCCACAACATCTCCCCCCTTTGTCTAACTAAGAAGGTTCTAAACTAAGATTATATACAGTAAGAATTATTATGAGGTAGCATCTAGGAGAGGTCAAAGTATAATTGCTAATCAAAGCCTAACTTATATAAGGTATATCTAATAGTTCTAGAATATTGGTAGATAGTAGGGTGTATAGATTATTTTAAAGGGTTAATCTGGGAAAGTGAGAATCTAACACCTGAGTGTTCTTATCTAAGGGATACTAGGGTGGAAACCTTAAACATCTATTCTTCAACCTCTTCAAGACCTGAGAAGGAAGGTAAGTTTGTCTGAAAGACAGAAGTACATGGAAGCAGCTACTTCCAAAATTTGGGAGAGGACAGCAACACAGCTACCTGGACAATCACCTCTGGATTTGTGCACCGTTAGAGCATCTATCGGATTGGCTATAGGCCTATGGCATCTGACAGATCTTTTTACAAGCAGAACAATTTTGAAGGGACTGTCTTATCCTGTCTAGGCAGGTTTCGTCAGTCTCCATCTCAATTTGTTCATCCAGCTTGACATCATGTGTGTGCTGTCAGCAATCAAGGTAAGGACAGTTCCTTACTCAACCGGCCATTTTTTGCCAAAAGGACCAACTCCAATGGAGTATCCTTGATGCTCAACATCATCTCGTGAAGGGAGCAGTGACACCAGGAGTCGTCGTGTCTCTCGTGGCCAAATTTTAAATGTTAAATGCCATATTCTCTGGGTCTATGAAACGGTTGAAGATTCTTGTCCATCTATGATATTCTAACCTGTATCTGAAATGACTGGGATATGATACCTTAAATAGTGTTGACTGCAGATCTTATCGTCTTAAGGAATAAACCCTGTACTAAAATTTAGAATACTTATATAAGGGATGTACAATCTCTGAACAATGACCCTTAGTAGAATTATCGAGCATTAGCCAGGGGTATTTTACCAGGTAAAGTGTCCACAGCATTTTAGACATGTAAATACATATATATCATCTAAACAGAGGTATATAAAACATCTTGTGCATATATCATAACTAGTGCAATCATACATTATATCTAGTATAGTTAAATGAAGGTAGTAATTGCATAGTATATATGACAATGATGTGCAAATATTTTAAACAAAGGTATGAGCATACATAAAATATAGCAATTTTAGATTCAGCTTTACATAATAGTTACAGATTCAGATTTATATCGAAGTACAAGTTGCTTTGGTTACATAAAACAATCTCAGATTAAACTTTGTACCAATGTACAAATTATCACAATTAAACATATAAAATGATTTTGCATTAGTATCAATATACAGATATCTATGACAGTGCAAATTGTCTTTAGCTTAGCCCATACATTCAGCTAAAATGAAGTATAGGTAGGTAGAACAGTCTACCTTTATCTATCCTATCTATTCCCCCTCTCTTCTAAAAAAAAGATCTCCGATGCTGTATTATAGTTTTGTCTTTTACCCAGTTTTACCCACAACCTTTGGAGCATAAGACTTATTGGGAAAGGGGGCGTAGTCGTTTATAAGGTTGCTTCCTGCTGACTTAAGGGCGATGGCATCTGTTTGGGATCCTGTAAAAGCTAAAACAATGGTTAGTTCTTAATGGACTGACCACATACATCTATAAGCAATTTTAGGATAGTGGTTAACTCCATCTGGAAACTTAAATAGCAGTGTGATCTGAAGGATAATCATAAGGAGCTATCTTGCAGCTGTTTTTGAATAATCTATTTCTTGAAAGCAATTATTGATTGGTGCGCACCAGGTTCTTGATTTTTCTATTTTTGTCTCTGCTGTCTGTCTATCTGTCTCTTATTCTCTCTCTCTCATACTCTTTCTTTTATTTTTGTTTTACTAGCAGGAGTTGTTCCGGTGGAGGCCCCATCTCGGTTCCAGATTCTTTGTAGATAGCTGATAGGAGGGAATGTTATTTACAGTGGAAAACTTAAGCATTGTCGATATTCAAAAGATATTTATATCTTTCATGACTTTAGGAGACTGGAAGCAGACAGAATGAGATGTTTGAGAGGTACAGAAACAGGGAGGAACAAGGTTTAAGATGAAGTCACAGTAATATTGGTCCCTAAATATTATGCCTTCTGTCTCACACCAGGTGGCTTTTATGATGTGAGACAGAATTTTTCATATTTCTTTACCAATATGCTTGGGTTTAGAGAGGGAGAAAGCCACAAGTTCTCAATCCAAATCCAGCCTTATTAATAGTCAAATCAGGACCATTTTTTTTTTTTTTGAGATGTAGATGCAAGATGTAAAGCAGTAAAAATTGAGAAATTACCCAGTAGTGCACGTGTGTATCAGTTGGTCTCGTAGTCCGTCTTGTACATTCTTTAATCATCAGTCTGTCTTTTATTGCAGGTGAGTAATTATTCAATGTTTAGACAATGCCGTAAAAATAGTTGTATCTATTTTCCTGTAAAGACAAAACTGAGAGACCCTGCCCTAGGTTTGTTAGGTGTGTTTTCCTTACCACGCATCCGTTTGTCATGTCAGGGATGAGCAGTTACTTTTCTTGTTCAGGAAGAGACTCCTTTTCAAAGCGGGCTTTTATTAGTTTTGTTGGTACCCATATCTTTTCTGTCCCTGTTGAAACAAGAGCAAAACCCCTACCCCACCGAAGCGCATACCCTGGCTTCCATTCGGAAGTCAACACATCTTTGAAGTAAATGGGTTGATTTAACTCAGAAGATTTTTCTACTACCCAATGTCTCTCAGCAGCTGAAGTTCCCTTTTCATCAGCATTAAGAAAATTTAAAGTCAATAAGGCACTATGCAACCTCTCTCTGGGCCTTTTCATTTCTTTCTTTTGTTTATAAAGCATCTCTTTTAATGTGCGGTGAGATCTCTCCACGACTGCCTGTCCTGTAGGATTGTGTGGTATCCCTGTAATATGCTTTATATCATAGTATGCAAAAATTATCTTCATTTTTCGGGAGACATAAGCTGGAGCATTGTCAGTCTTAATCTGAGTGGGAATTCCCAATACGGCCATGGCTTCCAAAAGGTGAGTAAGTACAGCATCAGCATTTTCAGAACTCAGGGCAGTCGCCCATTGCATTCCAGAATAGGTGTCAATAGTATGATGTACATATTTCATCTTTCCGAATTCTGGAAAGTGAAACACATCCATTTGCCATATCTCATTTCCATGTGTACCCTTAGGATTAGTTCCTGCAGGTAAAGATGGTTGGTTATAGAAAGAGCAAGTGTCACATTTTTTTAGTATTTCCTTTGCTTCAATCCAAGTGATGGGAAAACTCTTCTTCAGCCCTTTGCTGTTAACATGATGCTTTTCATGAAATTCTGTGGCCTTTAGCACGCTTCCTATTAGCAACCGATCTATTTCCTCATTACCCTTCGCTAGAGGGCCTGGGAGGCCCGTGTGTGCCCTGATATGTGTTATGTACATAGGATGTATCCTACCTCTGATGATATCTTGTAGTTGTATGAATAGTAAGGTCAAGTCTGTATCATCGTGAATGAAGTCAGCAGTTTCAATATGTGAAACAACTCTTTCTGCGTATTGAGAGTCAGTAATTAAGTTAAGAGGTTCTGTGAAATCTAACAACACCATAATAATCGCATATAGTTCTGACTTTTGAACAGAGTTGTAAGGGCTCTGAGCCACTTTAGTTAGGTTTTCAGACTTGTAGCCAGCCTTCCCTAAATTGTTTGCATCTGTATAAAATATAGGGGCTCCAGAAATTGGTTCATCTTGTACTACACGAGGAAAGATCCAATTAGTTTCCTTTATAAATTGAATTCTCTTGTTTTGGGGATATTTATTATTAATTTCTCCTAAAAAGTCACTGCAAGCCTTTTGCCAAGGTTCACTGTCTGCCCATAATCGTTCAATTTCTTCATTAGTCAGAGGCACAACAATTTCTGCAGGGTCCTTTCCAGTCAATTGGCGGAGTCTCAATTTACCTTTAAAAATCAGATCAGCAATTTTTTCGATATATGTCTTCATCTTTTTGCTTGGCCTATGTGGCAGAAATATCCATTCTAATATGATGCTTTCTCTTTGCATTAAGATTCCTGTTGGAGATTGTCTTGAGGGTAAAATAACAAGTATGCATTCCAGGTCTGGATCCACACGATCCACATGTGTTTCTTGAAGTTTTCTTTCTACCAACTCTAATTCTTTCTCGGCCTCATCAGATAGTTTTCTTGGACTATTTAAACCCTTGTCACCTTCTAAAGTCTTGAATAAATTAACTAGTTCATAGTTCTTTATACCAATCATGGGCCGTATATGAGCAATATCTCCTAGTAGCTTTTGAAAATCGTTAAGAGTCTTCAATTTATCTCTATTTAATTTTACCTTTTGTGGTCTAATTTTTTGTAAACCTATCTTATATCCTAAATAATTGATAGAATCTCCCCTCTGTACTTTTTCTGGAGCAATTTGCAGTCCCCAATTAGGCAATACTTTCTGTAATTCTTCAAACAATGTTTCTAATGTCTGTGGGCTTGGGTCTGCCAACAAAATATCATCCATATAATGGTAAATGATAGATTGTGGGAAGCGCTTGCGTAGTATTTCTAGTGGTTGTTGTACAAAATATTGGCATAAAGTGGGACTATTTAACATTCCTTGGGGTAGGACTCTCCATTGGTACCTCTTAGCTGGCCCTGAATTATTAAGAGTAGGCACTGTAAAAGCAAATTTCTCTTTGTCCTGTTCCTGTAAAGGTATGGTAAAAAAGCAATCTTTCAAGTCAATAACTGTAATAGGCCATCCTTTAGGTAGCAGAGAAGGCAGGGGAATACCAGATTGTAAGGAGCCCATAGGTTGAATCACCTTATTAATTGCTCTTAAATCTGTCACCATCCTCCATTTTCCAGATTTCTTCTTGACAACAAAAACAGGAGAATTCCACGGACTGGTTGATTCTTCAATATGCTGAGCCTGTAACTGCTCCTGTACCAACTGTTCTAACGCCTGAAGTTTTTCCTTTGTCAAAGGCCATTGTTGAACCCAAATAGGCTTTTCCGTTAACCATTTCAAAGGCAGTGCTGTGAGTGTCTTATTAAGAGGGCGATTCTTTTGTACAACTTGAATGGCTGGTGAATTTTTGTCATTTTTGGAAACATAGTTGATCCTTTGGCTGACATCATAACCAGGAGGGATTTTAATCTGGGTATTCCATTGCATTAGGAGGTCGCGACCCCACAGATTCACTGCTATATCAGCCATATATGGCTTTAACCGTCCTTTCTGACCTTCTGGTCCTATGCATTCAAGCTACCTCACACTCTGTTTCACCTGAGATATTGTTCCAATACCCAGAAATTGGATATCTACTGTCTGTAAAGGCCATCTCGGATGCCAGGACCGTGGGGTTATGATCGAAACATCAGCCCCCGTGTCGACTAAACCCTGGATATAAATATTGTCTATCAGTACACACAATTTTGGTCTTTGTTCATTTATCGAAGTCTGCCAAAATATCCGTTTCGTAATTTTCTTTGGAGTTTCTGAATCTTCTTTTGAATTTATGTTATCATCTGATATCGTATGTTTTTCAAGATCAGGTATTGGGTGTTCTATTCGTCTTGAGGATGCTGGTCTTCTACTACGACCGGATATGATCTCACCATCCTCGAATTTGGAGTCTGATTTTGGGGGGCTTCCCGGGGGAAGCCCCGAAAGGCGTTTCCCGATGGCAGAGGGTTGCCTTCTTTATCTCTGGTAGATCTACATTCATTGGTCCAATGTTGTCCCTTGCCACATCTTCTGCATAATCCAGAAGGCAATGGCCTTCTGTTCGAATTAAACCTAGATCGGGCATCGTTTCCAAGAGTACTTTGTGTACAGTTTCGTCTTACATGGCCTTGTCTACCACAGTTGAAACAAGTGATTCCTTGGTTCCTCTTCCTTACCTTATCAATGGTTTGGTCTACCCAATTGTCTTCATTACTATGGAGAGGTTCAGCATTGATTGTATATTGAATCCATTCTTCTAGAGGTGCGGCTCTGATTTTTAAAGGCAGAAGCATTCTTCTACATTCTGGATTAGCATGATCAAAGGCCAGAGAAAGTATTATTTGCTTTCTAGCTTCTGGATCTGATATTGCTCTATTTACAGCCGTGGTAAGCCTGTGTAGAAAGTCAGTATAAGGCTCTTTTAAACCTTGTTTGACCTTAGCATAATGCTCAACTTTTTGACCTGAGTCTAAAATCTTTTCCCATGCATTAAGTGCGGCCGTACGGCATAGCAATAAAGTATGTTCGTCATAAGTAGTCTGAGTCTTTACGTCAGCAAACATTCCTTCACCAAGGATTTGGTCCTGAGAAGCAAAGAAACCCCTAATTCTCCCTTGGTGTTCTAAGGTCCTGGCTTCTTCTCTAAACCAGCTTCTCCACTGCAAATTTTGACTCTGGTCCAAGACAGCAGCCGTTAGCTGCATCCAATCGAGGGGGAGGATTCGGTTTTTTGCAGACCATGAATTCAGGAGCTGCTTTACATAAGTAGAGTGAACACCATACATGGATATTGCCTCTTTAAAATCTTTGATGTCTTTCATATGTAGTGGCTCATAACTATACTCTACATATTCTGAGGAACCCCCTGGTGCCATCTTGGTCTGAATAGTAGCTGGGAATAATAGTGGTGGTGAAGGAGGTATCCCCGTGATGTTTACAACTTTATGTAAAGTATTTCCAGTACCATAACACCCCATTGGGGGTTGACCTGAACTGTTCTGTGCATCAGATGTATCATTGCCCTTTTGTAGTGTTGCAATATGGACCCCACATTCTTCCATTTTGGATATAATGGGTTCCCATTTTTGGATTTTGGACACTACGGATTCCCATTCTTGGAATTTGGACAGTGCAGGTACAAATTCTTGTATTTCGGATACCATCTGTCTCAAAGTTTGACTTTCTTGATGAAGTGATTCTTCTAAAGACCTCGCCGAGTTAGCAATTTTGAGATCTACATCATTAACATAATTAATGATTTTGTCGTCCACTTTATTAATGTGGTCAACAAGTTTCTTGTTCTCATCAGTTACGTAGAGTTTATATTGTTCTAGGTCTAAAGACCTCGCCGAGTTAGCAATTTTCAGATCTACATCATTAACATAATTAATGATTTTTTCATCCAGTTTATTAATGTGGTCAATAAGTTTCTTGTTTTCATCAGTTACGTAGAGTTTATATTGTTCTAGTACAGTGTTATCATTATGTGAAAGCTTGTTGTAACCAGTTTGTAGCATATCCATCGTTTTAGACATAGCAGAGTCTAATTCACATATCCTGGACAACAGCTGCTGATTGAAGGTCTGCATCTGCTTAACGTCATCTGACAGTGTAGCGTTTGATGATTCTATAATACCAAGTTTGGATGGTAATTGAAAGTTCAGATTCGTGACCTCAGTCATCACCCTTCTATTGTGGAACACAACATACAGAAACAGACCAAGAAATAGCAAAACTGGGGTACTGAATACCTCAAGATACTCATTTAAAAACTTGTCAACCATCGTGGAAAAATATATACCAAATTCCTCAAAAGAATAGTTGTCAGCCATTACCTCAATCCAGGTGCAATGACGCTGTGTGGTCAGAAGGTGTCACAATAACGTTTAGTGCCCTGCTGTATGGCCGCTGTAAAGACACTCAGCACGCTATTCACAGATCCTAGGTGTTAAAGGGTCTCAGCAGACAAAATAGAATCTTTGGAAAAAACAAATTCTCACAAGTCAAGACAGGATGTTAATTACAAGATAGAATGGTTTTAGTTATCTTTGTTCACCTACAGGAGTAATTCACAATTGTCCCAGGTTACAGGGGTTAGGGGCGGAGCTGCTGCTTGAATCTGCAGTTTTTGGGTCAAACTCAGCCAGCCAGGTTGGGGGAAGGGCGCTCGTGCAGCCGCAGTTCAAACTCAATTAAAATGAACTGAGCAGCGGTACAGCTAGGGGCGGAAGCAAGCAGCCCGGGTCTCAGCCGTTTAGCTAGGCAGAGAGCCGCGCGCTGGGGGAGGGGTGAAGTTACCGATCACGTGCGCAGCAGGCAGACAGCCCGGGTCAGCCTTTAAGCTAGGCAGCAGAGCCTAACGGCTCCGCCGCTGGTCGAGGGGCGGGGCTACAGACCGCGCGCGGCAGCTGGAAACGGCGCGGGTCTGCCTTTAGCTAGGCAGGTCGTGCGCTGGGGGAGGGTGGGGCTACCGACCGCGCGCAGCAGCGGGGCCGAGGCCGTGCGGCTGGTTGAGAGGCCTGGAGCGCCGCTGGCGCCGGCTGAACCAGAGCGGGAGCCTCGGAAGGCGTGCGCTGGGGGAGGGTGGGGCTACCGACCGCGCGCAGCAGCGGGGCCGGCTGAACCAGAGCGGGAGCCTCGGAAACTGATGGAGTAAGCCGTTTGGAGGTCACCGCTCAAAACCAAATCCGCACGGGGCTGGATAAGCCCTGCCCACACTCAAAACCTGACCTGAGTGTGATTTAAACCCGTCCCGTGGGCCCGCCCGTGGGTCCGGGACGCGTTGGGCGCCAGATGTAGGCGGAGTTTACCCACAAGAACACCAATACTAGAAAAATATTTATTAAAATATAATCCAGAACTCACGGTACCAGCAACAGATTATAATAGCACCTGAACAGGAACTGGAGTCTGCAGACGGACGGACGATGGAATCCCCTCTCGCAGCCCGGAACCAGGAAGAGCGTGTGTCGTATCCGCAGACCCTTTTTAATGGGGCTTTTCCCCCGCCCCCTTCAGGTCGGGGGGCCCGGTGCTCTGTATAAATGTCCCTTGACCTTGTCAGCTGACACCTGAATCCCACAACAGTGAGGAGATTGCCACAGGATTCTGCGTAGAGCTTTGCTCTGATGGAAACCTTCAGCCCAGGAAGAAATGAGAAAGTTCATGAGACTCAAGACAGAAACAAACTTTACGTCTTCGAAAGTAGAACCTAACAGAAATCACAGAAGTCTCTTCCAGGATCACACAAACAGAAAAAGACTGTGAAGGCAGGAGGAGACTCTGACAAGCAGAAATAAAAAGTGTCTCAAACCCACAGATCTGCACCTGTAGGTTGTGAGAGAACCCCAGGGTTGCAGCCCTTGTGGGTTATCATCTGTTCAGGGCTGAGCTTTTTGGTGAAACAGCTGCATTTGAATCATACTGTTCCTGTAAGCAAACACTCACCTAACCTCTATAAGGAATCTCCTCCCAAACTAATTGATTCACCAGTAAAAGACAGGTAGGATTCTTGCTTGGTCTATGGTGGATGCTTTATCTTGAGTGAGGACATGTGTGCACCCATCATCTCTTGTCAGAAGTCCCACACAGCACAGAGGCAGACTAGCATCTAAATAATTTTTTAGACATGAGTTTTTTTTTTTTTCCCTTTATAATATTCCTTGCATGGTGATGGAGCTCTCCCAAGTACAGAGTAAAGAGGGATACTTTTGTCTCAAAAGCAAACCATTTTAACAAGAAATAAAATCATTTGTTCAGTTTCATTCCCTTTGAAGCTTTCACACTGTCTGAAGCATTGGGGTTTCCCACCCAGCAAGTCAACCACAAACTCCACATGCTGTCAAATGATGGCAAATCCATGGCCAATCGCTCTTCCTAGAACCCATAGGGAACTCTTAAGAGTATAATTGAAAGCCCTAAATAAAGGAGGGCTCCTAGGTCACACATTCGAGGCAGAGTGTTCTCACTAAATTCTATTTGATGGAGGGCGGACAAGTGTCTGAACAAACAAGTCATCTGAGAAACAGCAGCCGGAAGCTGTGAAGGCAAAGAAATCCAAAGACAAAATCCACAAGAGTATCTCAGGCTCTTCTTGGTGACTGGGATTAATCTGTCACTAGCAAGCTTCCTCAGGTATAAACTACTGTTGTCCTTGAGCAACCTTCCTATGTTTCATCCTATCAACAGAGACAGGCCAGCCAGCTTTCTCAATTATTCGCTTAGCTCACTGAAGATAGAGTAAAACTGCAATTCATGGAAAATAATACTTAGTTGATGGAATCTATTGTAGATTTGGGTTTTTTTTTTCCTCCCAGACAAGAATGGGGTGTGATTCAGCTGTTTAATTTTTATCACATTTATTTATTAGCTAAGGAGAGGGGAAGCTTATGTCACATGGAGGTCAGAGGAAAACTGACAAGAGTCTGTTTCCTCCTTCCAGTACGTCGGTCCTTTTGATTGAACTTGCTCATCAGGCTTAACAGCAAATGACTTTACTCACTGGCTTTAAATACTTAAATTTTATATAAATGCACCTATAAAAGTGAATTTTATGTCTTTATAGACAGCATAAAGATAGTAGCTATTTAAGGAGAAAGAGAATAAAGTCTTCTGCCTGGCTGCCCAGTTCAACCATATCCCAATTTTATACACTCCTGGGGGTGTGACTGTGTTTATTAACCTTCTAGGTCACTCCTTAGTCCCTAGGAAGCTAATTGCTGTGGAAATAGGTGGCAGGGCCCCATGCCTCCTGGCTTATAATTAGAGTCTGGCTACTGGGATGAACTTAACATATCAGAAACTGTCAGGGAGCAAGTTTGAGGTAATTATTTCATTTTAGTTTTTAGTTCCTAGGAACCTATGGACACATAGATTCTTTCATAAAAGAGTAGAATTATCAGGCAGAGTTTATGAGGATGTTTTTCTGTCTCAAGGGTTGTGGCTCTGTGTCTTCCTTGTTGCTGCACAGAGCTCACAGAGTAAGACGACTATCATATTTCTGTTACAAGGATATTTGTGCTGCTACTCCTCCTGATTTATTTTTGATTCCTTACTCCCTGCCCACAGCATTATACATAAACTTCTTTTTGTAAAACTTCTTTAGTCTCTATTCATGGGGTCCCCTTTGTCACAGCCATTTCACCATCTGTGCTGCCTCATGTTCTCAGTGTGTCAGGATGCCCGACATAAACAACCTAAATGAGAGAAAGATTTATTTGCCCCATGGCTCTGGAGATTGAGGTTTTCAGTCAATCATAACAGAAAGGGTGTGGTGATCAGTTCAAGCCACAGAGGACACAGGGAAAGATAGAACCGGTGGGGTGAGGGGTGAAGGAGAGAGAGAAGAAACATTGGATCTAAATTATCTGTCATTGACTCACTCTGAGTCTCCTTCACCTAGACAGCACCCCCCCCATCTCTTACAGTTCCCGTTCCCACCCCTTCACACAGCAGTAGCACAGGACCAAGCATTCCATCCATGAGCCTGAGGAGGACCTCTCACCAAGGGCAACCCAAATCAGGAATGAAGACAAGATACAGAGAATTAAAGCAGAGTGGGATCCCACTGTGCAGTACTTGCTTCACCTTTATACTTACCTGTGGTAAGAAGTTTCTGGCCTAAACGTGCCTTAAGCTCCGGACTAGCATTCCCAAATAATCACACAAAGTCTTATATTAGTTACATGCTGTTTGGCCTATGGCTTGGGCATATTGCTCGCTAGCTCTTAACAACTTAACTCATTTATATTTATCTATGTCTTGCCATGTGGCTTTTGGCTCATCTGTACTTTTACATCTTGCTCTCCTGGCCTCTTGGCAGCGGCTTGCAGTGTCTCTCTCTGACTCTGCCCTCCTCCCCCTTTATCTATGCTCAGATTTCCCCTCTGCTTCTAAGACGCCTGCCACAGGTCAAAGCAGTTCCTTTATTATCCAATGATAATTTACAACATACAGAAAGACATCCATATCACTTACTTTCCAGATAGATAGGATACCATCTCCTGAATATTTTAGGCAGGTAGTGTTCTGTAGTAGGATTCAGGTGTCAGCTGATAAGGTCCTAAGACACTTATCCAGGGTCCCGAGCTCCTGGAGGGGGTGTGGCCAACCCCATTGATAAGGGGCTTCTGGGATAGGAGGAGTCTCTTCCTGGTTCCTGGCAGCTAGAGAGACAGGATCGGAATCCATCATCCGTCCATCGCTCATCCACCGTACCAGACTCCAGTCCCTGTTCAGGTGCTACTATAAACTGTTACCTGTACCATGAGAGTTGGTTTATATTTTAATAAATATCCATCCTGCACTGGTGCCTTCTAAATAAAACTCCGCCTACAGTATTCTCTAAACAGAAATCTCCCACAATCTATCCTCTCATACCCATATTCTGTTAATTTAACCATGGAAGTCACATGACCCAGCAAAGATAACTCACACTTTTTTTCCTGGAGACTTGGAGTTGTGGGTTGCAAAGGTCAGTTGGGCATGGCACTAAGCAGTGATGGAATCACCACAAAAGTGAGGCTACAAAAAAAGATAGAAAAAAGACACAGAAACACAAGAGAAGCCCTTCAAACTACAGCCCATCTCTTCCCGGAGCCAAGTTCCCATGAATGTCCATTAAAAGCCTCAATTTCTGCTTTATTTGTTTTGCTTCTCTTTCCTGAAACAAAGATAATCCTAAATGACTCAGTAGACAATACACGTGGCTTTCCATTGACCAAGGAAGCAGTGCCTAGGACTCCATGACAGGTCTGTTCAGAAGGTTCTAGAATGACTGAAAATATACTGTTCATTTCACAATGCATTAACACTAAAACAGATCCATTGAATGGTGAGATGCTAACGTTGCTTGAACTTAAAACTTCTTCTAATTAAATACCTTCTCAGAGCTAGACACCATTACTAGGCATTCTAGCTCTGCAACTCAACATAACCTGTTGTAGAGCAGTTTCTTTGGTCCCGGGCAGCCAGACCCACAGACCTGCTGTGCCAGACCTCTTAGCCGCCCAGCCAACCACCGCTCAGACCCCCAGAAATGACTCAGACGCTTATATTAACTTCATGCTGTTTGGCCTATTCCTCAGGCACATTGCTAGCTAGCTCTTACATCTTAAAACAACCCATTTCTATTAATCTGTCTGCCATGTGGCCCGTGGCTCACCTGTGTTCCTTACATGTTTCTTCTTGGGTTGCTTACTCAATCTGCCTCTGACTCTGCCCTTCCTTTCCTACCTATTCTGATTATAATCCTTTTGGCTTTTTCTTCCATTAATAATTTTTCTAGGCCCTCATCTACTGAAAAAAATCATTGCAATTAATCATTAATTAGTGAATGTTTATTTCCATGTCTTTGGGGTTTTAACAGTTTTGAAATCTGGTCCAGGAAGGCCATTTGACTACTGAGCTATTCAGCTTGACCCAGGTTACATTTTTGTCTCCACTGTCTTACTTTATTCTATTGAACATACTGTAGTGTTTATAGTAAGCTTTGTTCTATAGTAGAATCATTTGCAAATTTTATTCTTTTTTTTAGTTTTGTAATTACCTACTCATCCATCTATTGAACCCATGCACCCAGCAAATATTCAGTAATCAGGACAGACTTAGTGCCTATAAGACATGTATAAATTGTATATTTGTAAGTGTAGTGGATTTTATAATTCAATATTACAGCTTAAAAATGTACAACTAGAAGATCTTTTGATAAGATGAGAAGTCTTCCCATAAGCATGGACCATGGTAAGCTTCAGACACTCGCTGATGATACTTGCTGAGAACCAGTTCCAGACAAGTGTTTGTGAACAGAGGTGACATTCTATTTGCCTTGGTGGTTCTGCCATATCTTCTTCCTTTAAGTCATTGAAAATAGTGCCCAATAATATTAATTGCTTAGTTAGTGGTGTAGTTTTTAATAATAGTAAGATTTCCCCACAACACTATGCTCTGTTTTTTCCTAACTACAGCTGTTCTACCTATAATCTCCTTCATTTCAATAAGTGAGAAACAGCCATGTTGTAGATCACATACTCAAAAAATGAGGAGTTAAGTGGTCATGGAAGACCAAGAGAGACACAGTGTCATCTGAACTCTATTGGCACATGCATACACATATTTACACACATGCATACATAAGTACACATGTACACACTTGCATAGAAATACATGTATACACACATGCATGCACTCATGCATGGATACATACTCATATATGTACACATAGATAAAATAACCTGCAGAAGTTCCAAGTAAGAGAGAAAGATTGGGTCCACTATTTGAGCCTTAACAACACATAGAAATCATGACTCCAAGAAACTGGGTGTGGCAACTAGCAGCTGACAGTGGCTTGTAATGAATATTCAGCAAAAAATAAGGTCTGTGTTGTGGGGCTTTGTGGTACATTATGACAGCAACCTGCTTCCACATGTGCTGGATTCATGCCCAGAGTCTCCAGAAATCTGACCCTGCAGGACTTTTGATTGTAGGTGTGTGGCCTTGCCCTTGGAGTCTATCCAATCCCAATGGACTTCTGACCTGCAGACTTTAGAGATAATAAGCAGGTATTGTTGGAAACTTGAATTTTCAGTAATTTGTTATAGGAGGGAGCTGAAAGTTAATTTTTAAAATTATACCCTTCCTTACTAGATAAGGACCATGTGGGTATACAATCTACATACAGAAAAACAGAACCAATAACAAAGGCATAAAGAATGGTTTGTACCATGCTATTCAATGCAGGATCAGTATAAGAACAAATGAGTAGGAATGCGCTTCAGATATCCAAGCCGGAGAATGTTAGATAGCTGACAGTGCACCCAGCTTGTGGAGTACTTGAGAAATGATGGGGAAAGCTGGCACTAGGTTACTAGGGCAACCAAGCAGTCATCAAGAGGAAATTGTCTTTAGTGAACCAGCAATATGAATGAACAAAGACTAATGGCATTAGAATACCATCATTTTACAACACCTAATGAGTGAATAGATTTGGGAAAGAACCAACTCCACATTTTTGTGCCCCCTTCCCCCCCCCCCCCCCAGTTCTCAGTTAGTCTTGGCAGTTTGGGTTGGATATGTTGGGAGGGATCAGGGGAAATTTCACATTTTTATTAGAAAAGAAAACGTATTCCCAGTTAGTTTAATGTTCTGAATTTCTGCCTTAAATATCTGAATTAAAAGCCTGGAGAGATGATGACTCAGCAGGCAAGAGTGTATGCTGTTCTTCTAGAGGACCCAGTGTCCATTACCAGAACACACATTCGGTTTCTCCCCACCACCCGTAATTCCAATTCCAGAGAATCTAACAATCTCTTATGGCTACTATGGATTCATATATACACATAGCTTATATAAACTCAGGCAGGCATACACATGCACATAAATTTTTTAAACCCTTGAATAAAGCATAATATAAAAGATAACAATTAATGGAAATAACTTTAAGGAATCAGCAAGAGAAGCAGATGCCCAAATTTACAATAAAACTCAACAAATATGATAAAGAGAGGGGTGGTTCTCCAGTAAAAAGTAACTAGGTGGAACTCCCATAGAACTCTAGAACAGCAAAAAAGGCAAAGAATAAACAAATCCAGGTGAGGCCACCATCCCCTAGGATGAGATGGAACTACTGGGCCTTACAGCCACCAGGAAGACAGTCTGTGGCAATGGGTAATACCAGGGTCTTATAGTTTAGATGAACTGGCATGCTTCCTCAGGACCCACAGACTACCAACACCCCTCCCACTGTGAAACTGATAATGTAAACAGTCTTGTGTTTGTGATGAAATAGGATCCATACATGAAAACTTAAGAGGACTCTGGGCTACATATTTTTACTGGAAAATTTCATTTAAAATTTCAAAGGGAATCAGCTCATCACAAACTAGAGATGTTTCTTGATTGTATTTTGTTATGGCCATATGACTATGCCGCCACATGGCCATCCTTGGATGTGGGAGGAAAAAGAAGAGAGAGAGAAAAATTGGGAAGGGTGGAAAATTAGAAAGATATCTGCTCTGTGACGTCTGACGTTTACGTACCTGTGGATCAAAGGTCAACCTCAGGTGCCTTCCACCTTGTTAAGCGAGAGAGGGTTTCTCACTTGCTTGGAATTTGTTCACTAGAAGAGGCTGGCTGGACAGGGAACCATATCAACCACGATTCCCCCTCCCTTCCCTCCTCCTGGCTATCCCCAAGCTTCCCCACCCCACTCTTCCGTTCACTCCTTTGAGGGGGTAAGAACTCCCAGGGAGAGCCAATACAGCCATGACTTATTTTTTAATGAGTACTAGGGATCAAACTTCAGTCCTCATCCATAACAATCACTCTACCTGATAGACTACCTCCCCATCCCTGATGTCTCTTCCTACGACGACACTGATATTTGAACTGTGCCTCCCTTAGAGTTTACGTTTCTCCTGAATGAGTTCTTAGACACTTATTTCTAAGCACACCCTTAGGAAATTGGACTTCAACATGGACTTTTCAAGACACACAAAAAAAGAAAAAAACAACAAACAAATATCAAAATACCCCAAGGAAACAAGATTCAAAAGTAACAAAATTCAATTAGAAACTGGCCAAAAGACTTGAGTGGAGCAGATATTTCTTGTGCAAAAAAGCCGTGGAAAGATGTTCAACATAATTAGCCCTTAAGGAAATACAAGTTGAATCCACAATGAGATGTCATTACAAACTACAATTAGAATGTTTGAAATAAAAATAAAACTTAGCAATGAGCAAAAGCTTGCCCATGAGATTCACTAATTATTTTCTGGTTTTGAATCTTGAGCTTAGGGGTACAGAGCCCAATGACGAGATGACTTGTTCCCTGGACTACTAGGTCTGCCTGGCTCATGCTGAGAGATTTATTTCTAGATGCCTATGGCCCTGGTCAGATGAAAAATCTGTTTACAGAGGGAAGTAGCTATGAATGTGTGTGTGTGTGTCTGTGTGTGTCTCTGTGTGTCTCTGTGTGTGTGTCTCTGCATGTGTATGTCTCTGTGTGTGTGTCTCTGTGTGAGAGTCTGTGTGTGTGTGTGTGTGTGTGTGTGTGTGTGTGTGTCTTCTGAAGGCTGAAAATCCTGCAAAGTGCTCAAATATTGCCCTTTGTTCCCTCCCCAGATTTGACATTTACCAAAGCTCAGTGTAGCTTGCCCCCAATGGCACTTTGCTCCTTTCAATCAGGGTGAATGGGTTTATTTCTTATCAAAGGCTCAAAGGGACCATCATTATCCGATGCAGTCTTTCTTTCCTTCCTTCCTTTCTTCCGTTGCCTTGTCTGAATCCTGCTCTTTAAGGTATTGAGTAGGTGGACAATGATTTCTTTAGAATGAGTGAGTGCTTGATAGATTCCATCAGTGACTGAGAACTGACTTTCAGTTTAGCTGGCAGCTTTGACCAATGGTAAAATGACTGAGTTAACTACTTTCTAATAAAAATCAACTCTGAATTTACAATAAATATTCCAATATCAAGATTAATAAAATTTTTAATTAAAGTCAAAGCATTATTCCCGGAACCTAAATTTATTGATTATAATTGACATATTTTGAGCACATTGGATAAAGAGAAATTTTAGATGACAATATTTGTTAGCAAGTAAAACATCAAATGTCTTTTTAAAATAATGATTTATAGAAACCCAGTATATCCTGATACACCATCAATCTGATCAATAAATGAATATTGTCCTGTGTTTTACTGATATCTATGTAGACTCAGTAATTTATATGGGTCCAGGAACATGAAATCAACATGTTCATGTTGTATGACCTGTATATCTTAGTTGCATTTCAATTTATTGCTTTTTATTGAAAGCCTTGTATGTAAATAATAATTTCTAAACTTACTATATAAAGAACTGGGATTTTAAAATATTCCTAAAGCCAGGATGACTTTAAAGTTTTTTCTTCTAATCAATTATAGTATAATCGCCATAGAATTTGGTAGATTTTGGTTTCTTAAAAAAAAAAAGTAGGTTTTGATAAATAGAATCAATAAATATAAAATTGAACTGTAGCATCCTTTAGAATAAACTTTTATCATAAGTGTTGTGTGTGTGTGTTTATACATGTGTACACAAATGTTCTTGGAGGCCAGAAGAGAGGATTATATCCCCTGCCGCTCGAGTGACAGGTGGGTATAAGTCATCAAGTATGAGTACTGGGAACTGAACTCGGGTCCTCTGGAAAAGCACCAAGTGATGTTAACCACCACTGAGCAGTCTCCAAAGCCCTGATTATAACACCTTTGTACAAAGTCCATTTGTCAGTTTATCTTTTCATTTAATTTTTAATTTATTATATTGGAGGCATTCAAAGAAATTCACAAAAATAACAAATTAATTTTTCTCTTAGTGCGGCTGGTGTATAAAAATATAGATGAAGGTTAATTTAATACAAATATGTCTGCTCCCAAAGTTTTTTAGTAGGTGATAAATGAGCTTCAATAATAACTCCAGGGTATTAATTCATTTATAGATTTCAGAATATTATGTTATAGTTTAACTTTATTTCAAAAGACTGCTAGGGTAACAGCAAATATGATCATTATAAAATCTACTAGGAACATGACATAAATAAATAAAAATGATTAGTTTTAAATGATGGGTGAAAATATTGAAATAAAATCAAGGTAACTGTGATTTTGCTTTGAATTGTGTGGATCTGTTATGTCATCTGAATGGAAGAAAATGGATAGCACAATAACAAGCATTGAATTCAATATGTATTTGGTATTTTTACTACTTGGGCACGAGGCAAGCTTATAAGATCAAGCAAGAATACACATTAGCCTTTGAAAAGGAAAGCCTGAATTCAAATGTTATGTACAGTTTTAACCAGAGTATATTTTAAAGACAATCATAGTAGCCAAAGCAGCTTCCTGTGGACAGGGTGTGATGAAATAATCATAATAGAGCTGAAGGACCAGTGATACAGATTTAAGTAAAGAGATTCAGTAAAGTTGGGGTTGAATAGCCAAGTTTAAGAGCACTGCTGGGAGATGGTGAACTCTGAGTACAGTTCTCTCCACAGTATTATTTAGTCATGAGCATCCAGTTTACAGGAGGATTGCTAATATTGCTTCGGGGAAAGGCTAGCCTGTCTTTTATGTAACAAATCAGATTAAAATTAAAAGTCAAAAACTGCTTAGAAGGAAAAGGACAAAATCCAAGCCACCAGTTATGATCAAGAAGAGAAAGAATGGGAACGTGATGTAGATGTGGTCAGAGGGGCTGTGGTCTCCTCCTTGGTCTGTTACTGCTACCATAGAGAATACCGGAAGCTAGGTGGTCACACACGACAGTTATGAGAGACAAAGTTTTGACATTTGTAGGGGGTAGAGGGTTGGGATTACTAGACAAGACAGAGAAGTTATACTTCTGATGTCGGAAGGTGGTTTAAAGGGAGAAACAGATCAGAAAACTTGTGTAAAGTGGAGGCACAGAATTTTCCCAGGGACCAATGCAGAGCTCAGGGAGAAGGAGTCCCCCAGTGAGGATCTGGAGGATGTCTGGATGGTGAAGATTAAGAAAAGTGAACTTGAGGCTATGGCAGAGCATCGCCTGAAATGTTCCAGGCAACACCAGGGAAAGAGGAGCTGATGTTTGGCTCTCATAAGAAAGAGATTCCTTTACAAGGCCATCCATCCTCTGCTGCTGGGATGGCATTCTTGATGAGATACAGGGAAGCATAGCCGAGTGAGTATATATATTTGACTTGATGGAGCTTAAAGGATGCTTGACCATGGCTCTGCTGTGAGAACACACTGAAAGCAAAGGGGATCATGGCAGGAGCAGGGAAACCAATTCTGCTGTTTTACTGCAAGTCACTCTCACCTTGTACATCAGTTTCTCCATCTACAAATTAGAAAGGATATTCACATTACATATTCCTGAGAGTTCAGAGAATCAGATAAATTATATGTTATCTACATCATAGAGTGTGACACACCACATGCTTTCAACATTGCTGTTGTTACTGCAACAGTATAGACAGACTAGAGACCATGGCTGTTAGGAGTACTCAGGTGCTTCTGTATCCTGTGGGGATATGTTTCCAATTTAATAAAAACAGTCTGAGATATCAGAGGACAGATTCACCTCCTCCAGTCTTTGTTTGTTTTTTTAGTTTTTGTTTCTTTTTCCAGAGAGAGTTTTTTTTAACAGTCCTGACTGTGCTGTAACTTGCTTTGAAGATTAGGCTGGCTTTGAACTCACAGAGATTCTCTTGCCTCTGCTTCCCAAGTGCTGGGACTAACAGTGTGAGCCATGGCTTCTTCTGCCTGCTCTGTCTTTCTATGCCTACCTTAAATACTTTCTTTGCTCGGTTAAGGCGTGGCACCACCACTGCCTGCCTGGGAGCCTGGAACTCCTTCTGTAAACTAAAATGACCTCCAACTCAGATTGGATTAAGGGCATAGGTCACCATTCCCAGGATACTCCTTGTGCTGGAATTAAAGATGTGAGTTACCACTGTATGATCCTCCTAGACTGACTGTGGGTAGATCCCTCTGATATCTCAGACTGTTTTTTATTAAATTTGAAACATATCCCCACAGTATTAGTATTTGAAAGTAAAGCCAGTAGGATGTGCTGATGAACTGGATGTGAGTATGGAGTATGAAACCATCAAGGTGGCCTCAGTAATGATGAGCATGAGTCATTGGTCAGCTTGAAGGAGACATTATGGAAAGGCAAACAGAAGAGCAGGAAATAGCATCAGAAACTCAGGACGGACCTGAGCTTCCTCCAAGATGCAGCATTCTCATCCAAATGGAGACTCTGAGAAGTAAAGAACTGCCTGCACAGATGCGCGAGCCATGCTTGGCAGAAACACAGAAAATGTACACAGGTTGCTTCCCTCAAGCTTTATCTCAAGGTCTATTATATTCCAACAGCAAATGTTTTTGTTGAGATACTCTATTTGATTACATTTATCACAAAATGTAATATAGTGTGAGAATCACTGCTTTCAAACCAGGACACAGGAAGAGGGGGTTGATGGCCTCTGCAGCTGCTTCCAGCACCCCAGTTGTTTAGGAAAAAGCTATTCATGTAATAACAGCTTTTGTAATTACCTATGAGATTCAATTGTAGGTACAAACTGATAATTTTACCAGCTTGATACTTGAACTTTCTCTTTATCATGGGAACTTTTTTTGTTCATTTTTAAAGCTATCAGAATATGAGTTAATAATAGCTTGCATGTTTCCTCCTACAGGCCAAATGTTACAATTGTTAATATGCATTTACTGGTAACTGAGGAAAGTCCCTCTGCCCAGACAGTCTGTTTGAGCTCTACCTGTAGCCATAGACTTTGATGGAGTAAGGCATAGGAGCATATGGACAGAAAGAAAATATTCATAGTCTCTGATATCCAACGAGAGATGTGCATTTTGAATCATTTTGTTCATATTCAGATGGGGAAACTGAGGTTAAAGGGGTTAATAATATTTCCTGTGTTCAGATATCTATGAAACAGTGGGCCTGGCATTAGAAGCTAAACCTTATGTCATGAATCCACACCCTTGGCCTCCCACAACATTTTATTCTATGTCCCCTTCCCTGGAAAGCCACTCTCTACACCCTAAGATTCCATTCTTGTGGTGGTTTCCTCTGCCTCTGTCTCTGTCTCTGTATCTCTCTGACCTAACTTCAGTTTTTATTCTCAACAAAATGTAAAATGTTCATGAGGAAAATGATAAAATTTAAACCAGTAAGGCTTCTAATATTGCCTAGACTTCAGATAGCCCGGCTGTTAGTTTCATGTCCTAAGGCTTGGAACGAGGTCTGAATATCTGCTATGGGATGAGTACCCCGTCCCTTCCCTTCAACATATGGTCCTTTATAGTGGCCAGAAGTAAAGGATGATACAAAGTTCCCCAATTCCTTCTTTAAAATGCCTTCTGTGTTTTATAGACTTGGGTACTTTTTATCTCTCATAGAATCCCAATAGCTAAGGACAAGGATTGGAAGCAAGAATTGGAACCACAAAAGGCACTGACAGCCCTGAGTTTGTTTGAGAAGAAATTGACAGCTCCTTTCCCTGTGGACTAAATTCATGGTCTATGCTCTTATCTGGAAATGAGTCCTATTACCGGGGTTCAGAGGCAAGGTTGGGGAGATTTTAAATATCCTCAGGAGAGGGGAAGGCTGTATTTTGGGGGTCACTGGGTATTATTTACTAAATGGTTCAGCCTTGCTCCTTTCAAAGAAACAAAGGCTCCATAATTCTACCAGCTGCTTTTCCAAAGCAACTCACTGTGCCAGACAGAAACACACATTTTGTTCATCCAGCATAGAAGAAGCACAATTCTCTCGTCTTGAATGTCAGAGTGACCACTGGGATTTGAATTGAAATAATATGAAAAACAAATTTTGATATTCTAGGCAGCTATTTCTTAGATTTTTGTGTGGCAGTGATGATGCTGTGATATTATATGCATTTCTGCATGTATGCTGCTACCTACATAATAAACAGGTACTTCTGTTTATCATGGGAGCAAAGACAGCTTGATTATTTTTAAAATGGAATTCTTTATCACTGTTGCATAAAGTTTCTTAAATACAGAAATATGCCACAAAGAAGTTGTTACATTTAGAAAGAAATATGCCTTGTGTCAGGGGTCTGAGTGGGTGGGTATACAAAGGTACATATGCAGATGGGTATGAATGTGTTTAGAGGCCAGAGGTTGGCATCAGTTCTGGTCCTCAATCCATCTCTATTTTATTTATATGGATCTTTGTGACTTACCTGAACAAGACTGACGTAAATCCCAGAGATCTTCCTGTCTCTGTTTCCCCAGTCCTGGGTCTATAGATATACTGCTGCTCATGACTTTTTACATGGATGCTGGGATCTGAATTCAGGCTCCCATGCTGTGCAGCTAGCCCTCCACTATCAGACGTCATCTCTCTAGGCACAGACATGCTTCTTAGTCTTATTGTTACTTAGGAAATTTTATTTATAATATTCCAAACACATCCCGTTTGCTGGAATTTTTATTATAAGACCTTTGGTAGGAGAAAATTCAGCCCCATGTCAGAAATTGATTAACTATGTGCCTCTTCTAGCCCTCACAGATGTCCAAGTGTGCCTTAGGAATTTGGCTTAAATACTTCAAAGACCCCTTTAGGCAATGATTTAAAATTGGCAGGAACTTTGGAATAGGTTGAGACCAGCAGCCACATGTTGATCTGGCTCAGATGCCTCTAAGTTCTGATCTTGCCTCTTACAAAGACCACTCTGTACACTTCTGTCTTTCTGAAAGTCATTCAATACTCATGCAACAAACGCCCTACATATGGATGATTAAAGGTGGTATGTGGAGGCCAATAAAGCATTTGGAAGCATTTACTTTAACATTCCTTCAGGGAACTTTGAGAGATAACTAATCAGTGAAGTACTTGCCATGCAAACACACAGACCTGAGGTTGGTCCTGGGAAACTGGGCTCGCATGTAATCTCAGCACTAGGGAGACAGAGATATCAAATCCCTAGGGCTTCTTCTCTAATTGGAGAGTATCACACCAGTGAGAAATCCTGTTCAAACAAGGTGGATGTCTCCTGATGCATGACGCCGGGTAGAGCTCCACATGTGTGCACACACATGCATACACACATAACTAAACAAAATTACCTCTTGAACTCTTGAAGTTATTAATACAAAATGCAGGAAAGAATAAACTGCATTTCAGAAATTAATTATTCGTTTATTCTAGCCTACACATCTTGTCATCTCATCATTAGACACTAATGTTTATCTTCTCTTTCCACAAGTCTGTCTTTAACTGGCTTCCTATAGTCATTTTTTTCTAATTATTTATTAGAGGGAAGTATAATTAACAACCAAGAGAATATTTCGGATGCTCCTGAGTTCACTAATTGACAACATAATAGGGTTGCTTTTTATTTTTCAGAAAATATATACTTAGGGATAAAAATTTTGTAATCATGTGTGTCTTCATTTGTCCTCTGTCGCTGTGGTCAGAGCCATGACCAAAAGAAATATGGAGAGAAAAGAGTTTATCTGGTTTCCATGTCCCAGCCCCAGTCCATCCTTAGGAAGTCAGGGCTGGAGAGACAGAGGCGGAGTCAGGAGCACTGCTGCTGAGTGTCTCTCCCTAGGGCTAGCTCAGTTTATTCCTCAGAGCACCAGGCCCACCTGCACAGAGACGGTGCAACCCACAGTAGGCTGGGGCCCTCCACATCAGTAATTAGTCAAGAAAATGCCCCCTCCTAGCACAGAGTCACTGACTGTGGCAATTGCCCAATTGAGTTTTCATCTTCCCAAATCTCTCCAGTTCTGTTCAACTCAAGTTGAGAAAACTAACCAGCACAATACATACCCCCCCTTCCCCCCACACACAGTGATTTTAAGGGGAGGAATAGAATATGGTGATTACTATAGACCATATCCAGGTTGTGGATGAATCTGTTTTGACAACATGCCCACAGTCTCAGAAATGGAAATAAGGAGGAAATGCTATGTAGACAGCTGTTTATGTAAGCCCAGATTCTTATAGATATTGATTTAGTGTATTAAATAGAGATAAATCTTTCCAAAACCCTACCCTAAGCAGCAGAATTGCTAACACTCAGCACTGCCCATCATTTATCTTCGATCTAGAGTGCTTAATTTCTTGATTTTTTTACATATAATATAATGTATAATTGCTAGTATATTTGCATATTTGGAAAAGATGATGAGAAGTATTAGAATTTCTGGTATATTTGCATATTTGGAAAAGGTGATGAGAAGTATTAGAATTAGCATGTACTGGACATATATAGCTTGGTTAATGATTACTGGGTAACAGAAAATCCTGAGGTTTATTGAACTAAATGCAGTGTTTTTTTCTTGCGTATATGGCTTGTTTGGAAACTTATAAAGTCTTAGGTTATCCTAGACTGTCTCAAAGACCAGGCTTTGAGGTAATATTGTATAATTTTTTACAATACTCTGTTGACAAAGTCAAAAGATCACACATGGTTCAAAGATTAGGGCCATAGATTTGTGTGGCAATATTTTGTATATTTAATAAAATCAGCCTGGAATATCAGAAAGCAGAATCACCCCCAGTCAAGCTGTGAGGGTCAGGGAGTGGTGACTCACACCTTTAATCGCATCACTCAGGAGACAGAGATATTTCTGGATTTCTGTGAGTTCATTGTCTAACTGCTGAGTAGCAGTGCCTCACACCTTTAATCCTAACTCTAGGATTACTATATAGAATCGAACAAGGAAGTGAAACAGCAGGACAGGGAAGATATTTAAGGCAGGAGAAGGCAAAGATTTATTCATTTTGTAGAAGCAACCAGCCAAATTGAGGACTCTTGAAGATAGATAGCATTTACCCTGTTCAGCCTGAGAAGTTAGCTGGATGAGAATTGATTATGGTCTGTTCCCTCTTTCTGACATTCCAGCTATTTCCCAATATCTGGCTCTGGATTTTTATTATATGGCAATTAGAATTTGTGCAATGATTTGTAAATGTACATATGTTCCTTCTTAGTTCTTTCCCCCTTAGAATACTTGCCTGAATGCGAAAACACTTCCTTTCTGTGCTTACCCAAATCAGTGGAAGTATACTGAGTAAGAGAAGCCAAGATGCCATTGGGAGTTTACCCATGCACCATTGATCACCTCACACACATATACATATAGGCAGCACATTATGCTGCTGCTGATTGACAACTTATAAAGAAAGATTAATTATTTATTAAAGGGTTCAATGAAGAGCACTCACTGATACAGAGGGATTAAATGGTCATACAGTTACTGGAAAGGCTAGACTGGTTCCATGAGGCTTCATTCAGCAGGTCAGGTCCTCTATCCAAAGGCGTAAGAGAGGGCTTATGTGTGTCCCATCTTAGACTAGCCCTACAGCCGTGCCCTAAATACTGGTGCTCTAAAGCTATAGGTGATTCCCAGATCTATGCTCTCCACTAACTGGATTCTGTGGCTTATTAAAAAATAAGACATGGATTTTGTACAAAGAAGTATTAGAGGCACTAAAGGTGTACAGAAAAAAGAAAGTATGATGAGTATGACCAGGATAGAGTATATACATGCATGCAATTTTTAAATAATAAATAAGATTAAAGGAAGAACACTATGCGTTCAAAAGCTCTTACTAGCAAAAAACCAACCTTCTTTCACTGAAATTGAGCATTTCTCACATGCATTCTATACAGGTTAAATTTCCACACACTTTCAAAGTGATAAAGTGACACATAAATCATTTATAATAAGATTGAAGGTTATAAAATGCACATAAGAGACACAGGTTAATCAGAAGTAGTGAGCATCAGTGAGATGTTAATAGCCAGCACACTTTTGGAAGGTAATTCCAGTGGTTTCCAGGGAAAGCAAGAACATACACTGAGCAGCATGTCCCTACTTTTTAGAAGTCCATCGTTCAGCCTGAGCCCATCTACATGAAAATGGATGTCCCCAAGCACTCTTGCCCTGTTGTCGTGTCCTTATACTTATGTTACTTACGGCACAGCTAGCTTATAGGAAAAGGAATGAGATGGAGTTACTGTGTCCTGTCTCCATTTCATTCCTCCCTAAATGCAAAACTCCCATTCTGGAAAATTGTACCAGTCTCTTTGAGCTTTGTTGGCATGACTTAGAATTCCCAAGTCAGATAAGCTTGAGGATAATGACATGAGAATGCGCTTGAGCTGGGATGATGGAAAGGCATGAACGTGGGCTGACGATTGTGGTGATATATTCTATAATTAATAATAAAAAAAAAAAAAACTTGAAATAACAGAGGACAAAGTCACCCACAGAACCAAGCCATAAATGTCGGAGTGGTGACCCACACCTTTAATCTCAGCAGTTGAGAGATCCTCTGAATCTCTCTATGAGTTTAAAGCTGAAAAGAGCCAGGCAATGGTAGCATATGACTTTAATCTTAGCTCTAGGAATGTTGAACAAGGAAGTAAAATAGTTGGGTAGGAAAGAAATATAAGGCAGGAGAAGGCAGACGTTTGCCACTTTTGCCTGTGTGCCCACCTAGTCTGAGGACCGGTGGAGACAGGACCTACCCTATTAGACCTGAGGAGTTGGCTGGGTGAGAATTAGCTCTGTCTCTCTGAGTTTTCAGTTTTTCCTAAATATGTGGCTCTGGGTTTTTATTATAATAGAACTTGTGTAATAGATGATATTTGAAATTTGTAATAATTTTTTTCTTATGTTGAGGCAAACTCTACTTCTCCCCTAGACTGCTTGCTGTTTCTTTCCTGACTCTATATTGGGATGAAGTGATTTGTTTGTGTAGCCAAGTGCTGTTCTTCGGTCAGAATTTCTACTTCTTGCTGGTATGCTGTATTACTCAAATCAGAGGTCACATTAAACACTTTCCTAAAGGAGACATTTGAGACATTTTTATCAAGAAGTTTAAGTTGGTTATATTTCCCCCAAAAAGTGCATCTAATAAGTATGATGGGAAGACATAGAAATGCATGTCTCTTGTTCCTGGAATAACCGTCAAATTTATTTCTAAACACTGTCTAATATATTCCTCGAGGGGCTATGAATATTTCCCTGTGATTTCACTCTGCATTATGATTTACTGAGGATTTTTTTTTTTGAGTTTAGAATCATCATTCTGTAATTATCACCCATAATCCAGCACTTACCATATGTATTGACCATTGCTCGTGGTGCTATGAAGTTTGCATTTTAATGGCACTTTACACAGAGAGTCTTACCAGGAAAAAAAAAAAAAACCCAATATTTCTTCCTTTCTTTCTTTCACATTTTCCTTTTGTATTAAGTGACACAAAAGAGTTGGAATCTGCTCAGGGGAAATGAACACGTTACTTTCCTGATGCGAGGCATAAACTTAAACTTTAATGGATTCTTCAAGAAAGACCAGTTTGCAGCGGAAACTCTTTTATCCTACAGTGGTGACAGGGAATGAGAAGCTGGGGATTTTCAACAATGAAGAACAAGAAATCTGGGACATTTGAAAGAGGGGGATGATGTGTGGTTCTTAAAATATTCCATTTGCATTTAAAATGTGCCTAAGCATCTACACAGAAAATACCTTTCTGTAGATCTTAACTAATTATGCTGACATATTGATGCCTTTAAAAGTCACTGGCCAATCATTATACAGGACTTGGGTGTAAAAACCTGACTGAATGTATTCAGTGTAGTGAGAGATGTCAGTTATTATTTTTTCCTTTAGGTTTTAACTTTTACAAGAGCAGAATATTAGATTATTTTGAAAGCCTGTTATTTCAAAATTAGTATTGCTAATGATGAAGTTGAGAGTAGTCACCGTTGATTTTGGCTAATGCTTGCTACACCACCCACTCTACAGTCAACACAATCCTTAATTTGTGTTCACAGGCAAATGCAACTTGAACCAGTCAATACGTCAGTTACTCAATCAAAAAAAAATAGTAAATCAATTCTCGATCCTATATTGTGTTAATTTTCAGTTCGATTAGGAACTATAAAGCAAGAAACAAGTATGTGGAGGTGTTATCCAAGGGGCAGTGGAGAAAAGTAATGAATAGTTGTACCTAGGATTTGTAAAACTTTTAAATCACAATGACCAGTATGGAAAGTTATATCCAAGGGTATAAATAGTGGCACTGTTCTCTTGGGGAGTAACCAACGGTGAGATGCTATCCTAATTACTTTTAATCAATGAAAACCCAGAATCAAGAGCTGAGGGTTAAAGCTGAAAGATCTGAGAAGAACAGCAGCCATTGGAGACTTCTTACCTCTACAAAATCTCAGACCAAATGCTAGGGGTGCTATCTCTACAAATGATTGTAGGCAGGCTGGGGTCCTGTCGCTATGAATTCTCAGACTGAATGGTGGTGAAATCCTGTATCCTCCTGCCTTACATTCCTGTAACCACTTCCCTAGTGCAGGCATAATCCACTACCACCAGACTCTGTTTCTCTTTTAGACTGATTAGGTCTGTTGTAGCCCAGGGTGGCCTTGAGAATCCCAATCAACAGCAGAGAATTCATGCCTATCACTTTAAACCCTTGAACTACCTGTAGCTGGTGATGAAGGACAAAGACCATAGAGGGCAGCCTACCATTGTCACTTTCCTGAACCAGCACCGTTTCTCACAGTATTCTAAAGAATACATACCCAGGATAAGTATGGATCTTACCTCCATCAAAGAAGCTATTTTTTTTTTCAGCAGATGGAAACGATTACAAAAAATACACAATTCTTAGAACTCAGAAAACTGCTGACCTTGGGTTGTCCAAGCCCATTTGGTATATCTACAGCACAACTTAAGGCTCAGAGAACAGCACAGAAGAGGGGTGGAAAGAGGTAAGTGCCAGAAGACAATGATGTCCATGAAATCTCAACAGTTATGAGTGTCTAAATGAGGCCAGTACAATGACAACAGAAGGTGGCAAATAAACGTGACAAAGAATCTCAGATGGCTCCACTCCTAGATAAAGAGCTGAACCATTCTTCTCCAGAGATGAGCCACCTGACAGCTATCCAATTCTAAGCACTCAGCTAAATACCAGTACATACAGGCAACATGGCAACATCAAATAGACTCACCAATATACATATATACACATATATGTATATATAAACATTATGTAGAGCAATAAAGAAGAGGTCATGAA
Organism: Phyllotis vaccarum; assembly: GCA_033318265.1. Lineage (NCBI taxonomy): Eukaryota > Metazoa > Chordata > Mammalia > Rodentia > Cricetidae > Phyllotis > Phyllotis vaccarum. The sequence continues at coordinate 198,374,504 of JARWLC010000001.1, forward strand.
TTTGAGAGGAAGTGGGGAGAAGGAGTTGGAATCTGAAGACAAAGATGTAGAAATGATGCAAATATTACATGTGTATAAAATTCTCAAAAAGTTAAATAAAGGGTAGAAATATTAGAATATGAACAAAAAGCAATGCAAGTGTGTTCAATACTGCATTGTAAGACACTTATAATTCACTTGTTCCTAGTAAAGTGTGGGCTTTTGAGTCAATATGTAAGGGAAGAGGAGGAGATGAGACTTTCCCATTTGCTTGTGAGTCACTTGGCTTTGAAGGAGCCTCTTGGTCTTATTTTTCCTCTCATATCAAACAGGAAATCCAAGTATTTCTGAGATTAAATAAACTCACATAAAAGCTTGGCACTGTGCATGTTTTAATAATAACTAAAAATACGCTTTGTAAGTTACTAATTTTCTCACCATTCCATCTATTTATTGACTCAATATATATTATATCTTAGATATATATATCTAATATATTTATATCTTAGATACTGTGTCAGATATTGCAAACACAAGCATATGTTTACCTCCATGATTCAAACAAAATGAAGGGAAACAAAAATACCAACAGTAAGAAAAAGTCCTAATCATTCAATTGAATGAACATTTAGAGAGAATTTTTACTGTCTGGCCCATATGCCATATGCTTATGTAATTAAAGAGCCAGAAAAAAAATGATAATAAAACCAGAAACTAAGAATTATTGATTACTTATCACATGGTGTACTATTTTGTCTATTATCTTGAAGACTTAAAGTCACAGAAATGGCCATGAAGTTAATTTAAAAATCCTTGTTTAATGGTCTGGGAAATGGAAGTTCGTCAGTTTCAGGGATAAACTACTATATCTAAAGCATAAGGGTGTCACCAGTTATAATGATTCTTCAAAGCTCACAACTGAGTAGAGAAATCATGTAGTTTAGACAGACTTACTAATACCAGGCTGAGGCAGGGATGATGTGCAAAGAACATTTTTTTTTTAATCCTTTATTAAAATGCCCATGAAAGATCAGTAATATGGTCTAATCCAGAGCCTGTATAATGACAACTCTGGTTGACACGCAAGTGCAGATGTGGAGGGGGGGATGAGGAAATGTATCAAGTCCCCAGCTTTAGATGAAGAGCTACACATACTCAAAGGTTGTTGAAAAATAAGATTCCGTTTTCTCCAAGAGCTACCTGATTTAGTTTATCCAGCACAAGCAATCATGGAAAAATGCACATACACTGATGAAAAACTCCGTAGATGTTAGATATGTAACAGTGGTAACTGCATAGTATAATGAGATTTTTCTGTCCCACCAGCCAGTTCACAAATAACAAACAACAGGAAGACATCTTAATTGTGGAAGCTCAGCTTTGGTTTAGATTGTTCCACTAGCTCCTACAACTTAAGTTAATCTGCTTATACTAGCTGTTTTATCTTTCTTTTATGCTGTATCACCAACTCCCACATCTCTTTTACACCTCTATTCATCTCTTCCTACCCCCCCCTCTCACCCTGGAAATCCTGCCCACATCCCTGCTTAAATATTGGCCATTCAGCTCTTTATTAAGCTAATCACAAGGCAAAGATGCATCTTTACAGTGTAAATAAATATCCTGCAACATTTTCCTGCTTCTATCTAATTAAGAAAGAAAGGTTTTAGCTCTAATATAGTGAAACTACATACAAAAAGAACAATTATCAGGTTAGAATTACACTCACAATCTCTAGTTTAACTGTATTTGACAAATTTAGAGAAAATACTCCATTATCTATCCTATCTTGGTGAGTCAAAAGATATATGCATAACTTATCTTCTACCTTATCATGTATTAGCAACCCAAATGTATCTTTTGAGACCCCATACATTTTCTTAGATAAACAACTTAAGCTTCTATGTTTCTCAAGCTTAGACATTTTACACCTTTTGTGATTTTTTTTAAAATTTGTTAACAAGGAAAATAGTGATTATAGGTATCTAGTCTTCAATCCCCCCTCAGAGATCTGGGAAGACTATAATATTACCTGAATAAACAGGAAGTTCAAACTAAAAACTTTCCAAACTATAGAAAATAAAAAGACAGTTGACAGTCACCTAATGTAGTATGAAGTTTCTGGCCTGTCTGGCCTGTGGTCCAGACCACAGACCCGCAGACCTGCAGTCTCATAGTCCCACAGAAACACACAGACATTTGTACTAATTGTACGCTGATTGACTTGGGTCCCCGGCAAATAACTTGCTAGCTCTTGCTCTTAAACTAACCCATGATTTTTATCCTGTTCAGCCATGTGGCTCAGTACCTTTTCTCAGAACAGTGTATTTGTCCTCTGTATGTGCTAACTTCTCTGGTGTCTCTGCCTTTATTTCCATGGAAAACAAAAAAAGTATATAGGCTGGTTTAATTCAACAGCTCCTTCCACTTTTCAATATCTCTCAGCAGTTACTGTTCTCAGTTCATTAGCATCTATAACTTTTTTTAAATTAACAAAACATATAATTCCAAACTCTGTTTTATAATATTTCCTGTCATTTTGTGGCTTATCCTATTTATATTATCTTACTCTCTCTTCAAAGACTTTAGTATTATTTTTAAAATATTAATTATAATTATCTTTTTATTGTCTATTTCCATTTTCTTCTATATATGTTTAAAGATTTTATTGGTCTGCACCACTCTACTGTGCATTGGTAGCCTTCTCTGACCATGTGAGATAAGCCTTAAACCTGTCATGTGGATTCACACCTTGCTCAAGCCTTCAGTCAGTGTTGGGGAGTAGCATCTGAGATACTTTGGGAATGGGAAGCCGTCTTTGGCTCTGTGTTTGTATGTTTTGAATAGTTTTTTAAACTATCTCAGGTCCTGTGTAGAAATATGTGGCCCCATGTGGAGTGCCATATGTAGCGAGTCCCACCAATCAGCTCTCAAGTAACATCATGGAGACTTACTATTAACTATGAAAGCTATGCCTTAGCTTAGGCTTGTCCCACTATCTCTCATAAACTAACCTGATTATATTAAAATATGTTTTACCACATAGCTTTGCAACTTTCTTTTATTCAGTATATCTGAGTCCACAAATATCCATGACATCACCTGCACACCTCGATTCATCTCTTCTTCCTTTCTCTTCCTGGAAATCCCACCTATACCTCCTTCCTACCTTTTGGCCATTCTGCTCTTTGTTAAATCAATTTTGGCACATTGGCAAAGACATAGCTTTACAGTGTAAACAAATATTCTACAACAGAAGATATCTCAAATTTGGGAGGAAATGGAGAGACAGAATACAGAGAAATTAGAAAAAAAAGAGAATGAAGTAAAAATGATATAAGTATGGTGATTGTATATGAAATCCTCAAAAATATAAGTAAACTAAAATTTTAGGGTACTCATAGTCATTGATACTCAACCAGATGTTGAGGGGCCATGAGTACAGCTTCCTTTCACACCTAAAAGATCCTATTCTGTGATCTCCTTGACTTCAATTCTTAGCCACCTTTACACCATTTCTTCTATGAAATTCCCAGAGCCTTAGAGAGAGGGCTTTTGCTAGTTGACTTTCTAGCATGGATGAGGATATCTCACACTCACAAAACCTCACTTCTAGTTGAAACTCTAAGACAGTCAATGGGTTCCAGAAGAAAGTTTTCTTGAAAGTGGGGCCACCCGTAGGTTGCCCATGCAATATTAGCTAACCCTAGACACATGTGCAGGTGTGCAACCCTAAATGGACTCAGAAAGACAGACAGCAGAGGACATGAAATTGAGAGACATAACTGGAATGAGGAATCCAGAAAAAGTTGTAGTGAGAGAGTAGAGTTGATCTAGTAACAATAAAATGTAATTATGTATGAAGGAAAAAATACGTGTGTAAGGCTAAAACTCTGTTAGATACTCTTTAAGAGGCAAGTATATAACTATGCCGTCAGATTTTTCAGCTAACTCAGTGTCTTTTCCTTTCAATGAAATATCTTCCTGGCATGACTCCTTAGTCTTGTGGAGACCACCATTTTGCTACATAGCTCTCCCATCCAGCCTCAGTGAGCTCCAATGCAAGACTTCTGACTGAAAAACCAGTAGCTATGATATTCTCTTGAGACTTCCCTCCTCCTGAACATACTGAGTTCCCACCATGATCAGCTCATCCTGTCTAACCATTCTGAGGATCCATCCATACCCTCTTCTCCTTTGTATTCTGTTTATCTTTTCTGTAGGCATTTCCTGAATCCTGATTCATATGCCAATTAACTCCAGCATGTCCTTCCTTCGGCGTTTACGTGGGAACTTGAGACAGTTTTTTAACTTTTACTATATATTTGCTCCTAATCTGTCTTGTTTCCCATGTTATTGTCCTCATGTAGTGTGTTGCCTGCCTGTGTGATGTCACAAACAGAATCCTAGCCTCCCCACAACTACCCTAACACAGTGTCTACGAGGCAGTCATTGCTCACACAGGATCCCCATGTTCTTGAGACAGATGACTTACCTGAAATGGACATTGGATGGTTCTGTGAGAAACCATTAACATGAATCTGGGACTTTCTGTTTGGTTAATGGGTTCCTTAATATGAATGGGCCCTTTAAATGCCAGTCCAAATATTGGATTTCAATGACTATTACATAGTAAATTTGAAACAAAAAATATGGATATTTACATGTGGCTATTATTTAATCATTTGCTTCTGTGACTGGAGAGAAGGTCACAGAACTTCCTACTTCATGGTGAGGGGTAGGATGACTGACCCCTTCAAGTCAAAAGGTTGGCGAATCTAGTCAGAGAATAGGCAAGGGTGAAAAAGCCACAGAGATCAGAAAGAGATGAAGCTATACCCTCTCACAGACAATTTAAACTTTTGTGTAGAAAATCCTAAGTGACTGCTAGAGATAACTAAAATTAACAAATGATTTCTGAGAGGCTGCAAGATGTAATCTAGAGTCTAAAACCCACTGTCTCTGTATACTATTAATGACTAATCCAGTGAAAATATTCGGATCTGGCTCTTACTCCACTGGAGCATCTTGCAGAGTGTTACAAAAGAATGTGTCAGGAAGCTTCTAGGTGGTTCTTAAAAGTGAAGTGGTGGAAAAGCAGGCAGGAAAGAAATAATCAGTTGAACTAGGGATACCGGCCTAAGACAAGGTGATCATCTTATTCTTTATACCACCACTCATTTCATGTCCCTTTATAGAAATCTACAAATGTCCTATAGGAATTGTTTGACTCTTTGTACCTGACATTGTGATAAGCAGTATGGATCTAAATATCTACAAATCTTTAAATCCCTGTGGGATAATGAGCCTGGTGTTTATCAAAGGCAGGGACATAGAATATCTTCTTACACATACTCAGTTTTCTGTGAAAACATCCTCCCCCTGCCTGCAGTCAGATCCTTTGAGCCAGAAAGCAGCTGCTGGGCTTACATGATATCAACAATTCTTATACTAATTGTGAAACGTAGACATAGCCCTAAACCTCTTACATTGAGCACAATGGTTCTTCTGTATGGAGAGGGGTTGTTAATGAATGTTGTAAGTTCCTTTAATTATCAGACACTGGATAACGGGCTACAAAAGGCAGGCAATAAGGAGTGCACATCATCCCCAATGCTCTGCTAACTTTGGAAGTTGTATCCTTAGCACCACTGACAGCATTGTTGAAAATCACCTTGGTGGATGAAATTAGATGAAGCTAAGCCAGAGCAGAGACAGCTGAAAATATTTGGCATCAGTCACATACTCAAACTGCAGAGTATAAGAAAGCAAAAGCACATCAAAATTAAGCTCTGAACAGCCTGATTTTGCCACTATATTTTTTCAATCCCAAGACCAAGCAGTCTTTAAATATAAAAAACTAGTTGGTGAAATACAAGAGCTTGCAGAATTATAAGTGTCATCCATCTGGGTGACCTCAAATACACACTTAATACCATTTTGTGTCTGCTATTTCAACTCCTATATAAATGGGAGTTTTCTTTACATATTCTAGTGGCACTGCTAATAAAAATTAAGCATATTTATATAAGCCACAACATTATCCTTGAGTTAGATTTGCTTTGTGAATTTTTGTTAGTTGAGTTGTCTATTCCTTCATGGATCTCATGTGTTTGGGTTCCTTAATTATCCTTTATAATTTCCCTATATCTCTTCCTTCCATAGTCACTAATTAATATATACATACTTATACACATACATGAAATACATATATATCTCATACTATTACGGGAATTGAAAAAATAGTGTAAGATACATGCAGAATCTATGTGCCTATGTAGCTAGAGAAAATTAAATCACACGGCTAAATGCATGTGCCTAATTGTAACATAAGTTGTAGAAACTCAATTTGTTACACCTATTACAGATGGAGAGGGTTTTTTTTTTTTGGCATGGATGGGGTGGGGGGAGAAACATTTGCATCAAGACCTAAAAAAAAAAAAGAAATAGAATATTCATTCCAGAAGGAGGGAATGGCTCGAGCAAGGTTGCTGATTACATGGCATGGTTTCCCTCTGGCCTGGCTTGGGTAGCTAGGCTGTACCTCAGACCTGGAATATAAAGGAAGCAATAGTGAGGGTGAGAAAGATCCGGAGACAGCAAGAATTAAGCAAAGAAGAGAAAGGAAAAGACTCACCCTACGGAAAGACTCTAAGTACAGGGTGAAGAAAGCAAACAAAGGTGATATGAAGGAAAAGAGGTGACACTGTCCACCTCCACTCCAAGCCCCTTTGGGACGTCTGCTCACATGTCCAGAAAGTGATTTTTCTTGTTCTGTGAAGCAGAAGAATGAAAAAGATACTTCTCCAATAAGATGTCTGTGACGACTGAGCAGCTAGTTCTTGGGTGTGTACTGGGAAATGTAATGAGCAGAGCATTAGCTCACTGGGAGGGCAGTCCCGAGGCAGTGGTCCTCCAACAGCATGATAGTACCATATCTCTTCCTAGGTGATGATGGGAGTATGAATCTTTTTTGTCATGAGTGTGCGTGTGGTGTGTGTGTGTGTGTGTGTGTGTGTGTGTGTGTGTCTGTGTGTCTGTGTGTCTGTGTGTCTGTGTGTGTGTCTGTGTGTGAGATCAACTAGACAGGAAGTCAGATATCTCAGCTGCCTTGAATTCAACAGTGACCTTGAACATGTGATCACTGGACTCTACCTCAAGAGTATAACACCACATAGACACACAGAGTTCTGGGGAAGCCATGCCAGCACTATCAACTATGCTCCACCCCAGCCCACAATGTTAGTCCTGGGCACCTAAAGCACACCCAAAGTGCTTTTTCCTCCTGGAATTTGCATACAGTCAGTCCTAACAATGCTAGAAAATCGTAGGTTCAGTGTCTGCTCTGCTACTTTGTCTGCTGCCAATTCCAGGATTTATTGAATTAGCAGTCTCGTGGGTAGCTAAGTGTTATAAGTGGGTTTGATGGGAAGTAGAATGATTTTGTTGATTTTTTTTTGCTCTTCACTTCCACAACTATCCACAATATCATACCTTGTTCTCTTATTGGGTTCTGTGACTTATACCATTCATTTTTCTTTCAGTTGCTACATACACAGTAGATATTTATTGCCCTTATTTGTATTCAGCACTAGTGAGATGGATCAGTAATAAACCCACTCACTGAAAACTGGAGAATCAAGTTTCTTAACAGAAATTAAAAAGCAGAGGGAATGGATCCTTTAAGCTTTCCTCTGACTTTGCACAGAGCTTGTGGTACTGTGGGGTCACATGATACACACACACACACACACACACACACACACACACACACACACACAAGACAGAGAGACAGAAATATAATTGTAAAAATTATGTTTACATTCTGTAGGTATCTTTATAAATAAATTACTTTTGAAAACATATGGATGCATCTTGTCTTTTTTGACAGTGATTTTATTAATTTAAATTTTTCTTATGTAGAATAAAATAACACCCCATAATTTTTGTGAATAGCATGCTTATCCTCAGGGCTAAAATATTGTGGATTGCCTTCCTTATTCTATCTGACAATTTTACCCTTTATGGTAGAAGTTTTATGCCACTTATATTTAATATAATTCTGACATTGTTGTTTTAAATCTATTATACAGTAATATTTTAGATTATGTATTTTTATTTTTTACCATAAATATTTAAGGTAAATATATTTTATCATGGAAAATTTACTAGTAATATATCATATAAAGTATTAATATTTATCGAGGAGTATATGAACATTCATGATATAAATTGAACTTTAAGATAATGTTTGGAGATATGGATTTTTATAGGCTGTAAATAAAAGACTGTTTTGGCCATGGCAGGCACCATAGGAGTAGGCAGGGAAATCATTGAATAGGTTAAAAAAATTAAAAGAGTCAAAGGGAGACAGGAGCCAGCCACACAAAAGTTCAGCATGTAAGATAACACAGGTGAGCCACGAGCCATGTAGCAAGATAAAATAATAAAATAAATTAAATTAAGATAAAAAATTGACAATGTGTCTAAGACATAGTCCAAACAATATAAAATTAATATAAAAGTCTAAGTAATTTTGAGAGGCCTAAACAGTGGTGGTGGGGGGTGGCTAGGTTCCTAAAATTATCAGTCTGTAAGTCCAGATGTCTAGCCAAACAAAGCCAACAACCTTTTTACATATTTTGTTGTGATTGCTGATGAAAGTTCATTTGTTTAGGGAAATGATCCAAACCTTTTCTGCAAAGGGCTAAGTTATCAATATTTTATTGTTTTAAACTGGTTAGATTTTGTTCCAAGTTCATTTCTGCTGCTGGAGAGTAAGAAAAGCACACATGGATGATGAAGGGTGGATGGATGTGGCTGTGTTCTAACAGGCATCACTTACAAGGCAGGGTGTGGCACAAACTTGGTTAACAGAGCACATCTTGCTTGCTCTTGTGCTCTGAAGTTCATAGCAAACCCATTTGACTTATAAGAGATGCTTTTGAATCATTCTCTATAATTTTACATACCATGTAAGGTCTTTAAAGGAATGAGTTTCTGTTGGTGGCTAAGTATGGGTATGGACTATTGTTATTTTATTTTAATCCTGCTTGTGTAGAAACCGATCACATATCATAGCTGGGAACACAAGATAGAATCCATAGGGTATTTGAAGTGTCAATTACATTAAAATAAATTAGGATAGACATTCTTTTCTTGATTTTTAAAAATATTTATCATGTGTATGTGTGTGGCTGTGTGTCTATGTGCCAGTGTTTGTGCATCTATGTGTCTGTGTGTGTCTGTTGGTCCTGTGTCAATGTATAGTGTTCCAGGACTTTGTATAAGAAGGACAGATGAGGTCCTGGGCCAGAGGCTTGGTTTGATAAGCCAGTTCTTGAATGCAGACTTTGTTCCTTCTGAGCTGCAGGAAGTACTGTTGATAACACCCACCTCTCCAGCTCCACATCTCTTCTCAAAGTTATCAAAATGGCCAAGTTCCCCACACTGTATGAGGTTTCTATCATTAAAATAATTTTTTAATCTCTCCTGTAGTGGAACATAATGGTGTTCTGTTGTTTCTGCTTTTGTTTGTATGAAGTTATTTTTAACTTTCATTTCTGAGTTACATTTTTTCACTGGGATTAGAATTCTGGGTTGGTATAACCATAAGGAAACCATTAGCTTCTGCACTGCAAAACTTTCAGTTAAAAAAAATAAAAAATGCTTTAATTTTATCTTTGTGCTTTCATATATAATTTGTACTTTCCCTTTGCTGACTTTCAGTTTTTCTTCTTTATAATTTTAATCAATATCATCATTCTCAATCTCTCTCTCTCTCCCTCCCACCCTCCTTCCCTCCCTCCCTCCCTCCCTGTGTGTGCGTATCTGTGTGTATGTGTGTGTTATTGGCCTCTTGAATGATCAGTGCTTAGCTTTTGACATTTTTGTCCTAAATCTCCCCTTTTCCTTATCCCCCACTCATCTTTTATATATTCTATACTTAATAGTTTCTCATAGGTGTCTGAGGCTCTGTCTACCTCTTCTTAATTCCCCCAATTTCATTTTTGAAGATTTTTGATACAACATCTTCAAATTAGCTATTTTTATTTTCTGATTTACTATTTTTTTGAACAAGTTCCACTTATGTTGCTGTACATTTAACCTTATAAATGATTTTAGTTCTGAACCTATCTCTTCTATATGTCCTTTCATTATATTCATGTTTTGATATAAACATTTTCATATATTTATATTAATTCCCAATGAAACTTTATTAGTTAACTTCAGCTGTGTCTGTTCCTACTGACTTCATTTCCTAGTGGTCATATTTTTCTGATTCTACAAATGCCTAAGACTCTTTCCTGGTTAGTAAACAGAGTAATTGTGTTGCTGAAAACCTGATTGTGTTTTCTTCTATTAAGATAATTTACCTAATGGCAGCCCACAGTGATGATACTAATTTTCTCATCTTTTGAGCTACATCCTTTAGATTTTGTTGTAGAAGATTTGCTGTAACCTTGTCTCCCATATCACTCCATCATCCTGTCATCCTGTCTCAGAGATTACGAAGGACCTTCTATTGGCCTGGCCAAGCCTCCCATGATTCTTTCCCTTGAACTAGCTCTATGAACATGCCACACTCCATTTTCCTGCTGGAATTTGTTTTTTGTACAGCTTTGTAGAGTTCTTTCTGAAAGCAAAGCAAAACAGCCAAGTTCTTGGAGGAAAGTCCTGTGGTTATATGTAGATGTAGGGGATTATGTTGTTCCATTGTAAATAATTGTCCCCGCCTATGAGTTTAATAAAAAGTGCTGATTGGCCAAAGGCAGACAGAAAGTGTGAGCGTGGCTACCAGACTAAGAAGACTCTAGGAACAGGCAGAACAGAGCAGAATTCCAGAGAGAAGCCAGAAGAAGCAGAGGACAACTATGCTGCTCTGAGAAAAGGTACCGAGCCACATGGCTGAACAGGATAAGAGTCATGGATTAGATTAAGGGTGAAGAGTTAGCAAGTTATATGCCTGGGCCTTAGGCCGATCAGCCTAAAACTATTGTAAGCATCTATGTGTCTCTGTGGGTCTGTGGGTCTAAACCTTGAGGCTAGGCCCAAAAGTCTGGAACAGAAACCTCTTACTACATGTAGATTCCCCAGTTATCTGTGTAAGGAGCTACTTAATATTATACATCTTTACTATACAACTAGAAGACAGGCCAGTCTTCCTCAAACTCAAGTTCTAATCTCACCAATTCAATCAGTCACAAGCCAAGTGCTGCTTGGTTTTAACAATACCTTCAGTTAGAACATTTGCCCTGAAGAGGAATCTTTCTCCCATGATGCCTTGCTGCTTAATGATAACTCTTACTTATTTTTTAAATCAATTCCTTACAATGAGAACATTTCACATGAGGTCTTGTACCTCTAGAATTTGAGATGGCTAGTAAAATATTAAGCATTTGGGTTGTGATTGTGGAAATCTCTAGAACCACTAACCTTGCATACCTGGAAATCTATATCAATTACACAGCAGCTACCCATTCCCTTCAAACCCTTGTCATTAGCAAGTACTATGCTGTCTCTGTTACTTGATTTGCCTATTGTGGATAATTCATATGAGGAGAGTTATCTGGTTTAGTTCACTTTTAATTAAATGCATTAAAGTTCATTAATTTTTCCCACAAGACACAATTTTTCTTTCTTTGAAGTCTGAGCACTTTTCATTGTATGCGAATGTCATTGACTCTGCAACTATTCATCCTTTGATGGAAGTTTAGATGGTTTCCGTATCCTGTAAAGAGTGGTCTTATGAACATGGGGATGCAGGCATCTCGTTGAGATATCAATTTCAACCCCTTTATATATGGATCTAGTGTATGATTTGGGAACTGTATGACAACTCTATTTTCACATTGGTGAGAAAGTTCTCTTATTAAGTTTATTGGTGTTTCACTTATTTGTTGTTTTCCATACTAACTAGAAATTTTTGTCTTACAAATCCTTTAACTTATTCACATCCATGGCACAGAAATTGCTTTTTACTGTGAAATAATACCATGTTTAAAATCAGCTTAAGCAAGAAAGGGTTTCTTTTAGCTTATGGTTTCAGAGGACTTGACATTACAGCAGGGGAAGGCACAGCATGGAGGCAGAAGCAGGAAGAAGAAAGATCACATTTCATCTGCACACAAGAAGCACACAGAGAAAACAGGAAGCAGGACTGATGTGGGAATGCCTTTCTGTATTCTGTGAATATCAATCTTTAAATAAAGGAGCTGTTTTGGGTCGTGACAGGCACCATAGTAGAAGTAGGAGGAGAAATCAGAGCATAGGTAGGAGAAGTGGGGCAGACTCAGGCAGATCTAGCAAGCCGCCCAAGGAGCAACATGTAAGGAACACAGGTGAGCCACGGGCCACGTGGCAGACAGATTAATGGAAATGGGTTTATTTAAGATGCAAGAGCAAGCTAGCAATGTGCCTGAGCCATAGGCCAAACAGCATGAACTTAATATAAGCGTCTGAGTCATTTCTGGGGGCCTGAGCAGGTTTGTGGGTCTGGGCCTCTGGCCGCCCAGGACCAAGAAACCCCACAGCAACACAGGACACAGCTATAAATCCTCAAAGTCTACTTCTAATATTTACTGGTCGTTTGTATTTTTTCCTTTAAAAATTATCTGTTTTACATATCTATCCATTTTTTGACTAGATTTGTTTTTAATTAATTACTTTTTTGATATTTGCATTATGGAATACTTAGATTCTAAATACCAATCCATTTTCAGGATTATACTTGATTATTTTGTCTCTTGCTGTCTAGGCTGTCGTTGACTGTACTGTTTCTTTTTCTGTGTGAAGAAAGAGGAGCCTTCCCATCCTACTGGTGGGAACACAGCTAGAATGTGATGTTATACAGGGAACTTGATGGAGATTTATTTTCCTATAACTTTAAGTATTTTTGGATATTTTATCTGCTTTTCTAGAGTAAGAGTTAAACTCAGTGCATGCTATCTAAAATAGAATGACATCACATTTGACCAATGGTTTGATTGTTGACACATCTTACATTTTGACTTTGACATAAAAACAGTGTGTTTAGTTGTTTTGACTTTCTGTGATTCCTTGAGTTGCCACTAGTAACAAATATAGTTAAAGTTAACTTCTGAGCAATGTAAGATTGTGGTTCTAACCAATATTATCCATTTGATATTGGCATGACATTCTCTCAATGGCTTCAGGATCTTTAAATTTCTCAAATATTGTAAACCAAATGGTTATTCTGGAGAAAAATATATCCCCATAAAAATCTTGAAGTGGAATGTTACTGAGTATTTAAAAGTTAATGTCCATGGCCAAACATGTAAAATTGATGTCTGGGGAACCTTCAAAATCTACTCAGAAGACATTAAGTCATTTGAAAAAATGCTCTATTAACAGCTCTTTAACCTGATGTTTAATAATCAAGTCCCTTAAATGTATATCACCAGAATCAATGTCAATAAAATTTGTGCCTGAATACAATTCTTCATTTTTTATTTTTTATTTTTTTTTGTTTTCCTATGTCTTTGAGATAAACTCAAAGTCCTTGGTTATAGCAAGGACAGAGTGTGATTTAAACAGTGAGAGTCTTTATAGTGTCTGTAAATATACAATAATTTTGTCTGATAACTTGGTGACATTTGCTCTCAGGAAAACTATTCAGGATATTGTTTTATGATGAGCGAAATCCCACAAAACTTGTATTAGTAATGTCCCAGGCTGATTGGCACAAGCATATTATGAACAGGGTTGCCTAAAACAGGATCACATTTTTCCTTAATTCTGGAGATTAGAGTTCAGTGATGAGGGTGTTGGGAGGGCTGTGCTCTCTCTGGGCTTGTTCTCTCTCAGAGGATGGGCTTTCTCTGAGGTTACACTCTCTGTCAATGTGTGATATGCCTTCTTTGAGGATGGATGTGCTCTTGGGAGGATTACCTCCCTACTTCCTCTAGCCCCTGGAATTCCAGGAATCCATAGCATGGCGTTTTGGGCCCTGCAATTCCTGCCTCCTTAAGGTCAGTGTCTTCTGTGTGTCTGTCCCAGGCCCCGTGCCTCTTTTGATCTCCCTGTAATGATGCCATTTCTGCTTGACTTAGGCTCTGACATGTTCCCTAGTGGTTTAATTTGAAGTAATAACAACCACAGTAACCTTTTTCCCAAGAAGCATTGGAGACTCCGCATGTCTGGAGAACAGTTTATTTTTTGAGTGGACATAATTTTAGCTACAAGACACAAAACCTCTTCTCAACTCTGGCGTTTGTATCCTTTTCTCTTTAACAATTTTTACCTTTCAAAATTCCAGTGTCATTTATCAAATCATGACATACATGCACATCTAAGCTGACACTGTCCTCATTCAACACATTCACTTGCACTTATTCCTTACTCCTTTGACAGGCAGGGCTGCTGCACTGACAAGCTCAAGGAATTCTATTTTCTCAAAGACCAAGGACTTCAATCATAATTGCCCGTACTTTCTCCTTCTCCTTTCTCCCTATCGTCATTACCTCTCAGCAATGTCACAAGGATCCAAATTTATATTTTCTGTCCTTTCTGCCAATTGTACAGATATTCCTTCATTTCTCTAAAAAAATTTGCCTGGGTGACTCTGCCTCATAGACAAGTATTCTTGTAAGTGTTTCAGAGGCAGATAAAGGTAGTTCTTGATGGTATCACCATTAAGAAGCTTCATTGTGGTATTATGCCTTGTACTTTGCAAATATTTGTTCATCCTACTGGTTTAATAAACTTCTGATTGGCCAGAAGACAGACAGGAAGAATGGGAAGGGCTAGAGACTAAGAAAATTCTGGGAAGAGGAAGAACAGAGCAGAGATGCCGGGAAAATGCAGACAAAGCTGGATGAGAATGCTGCCCTGAAAGAAGGTCTCAAGCCACGTGGGTAATCATGACTTAGTTTAAGAGTAAGAATTAAAAAGTAATATGCCTGAGCCATACGCCAAACAGCATGTAATTAATATTAGACCTTGTGTGATTATTTGAGATTGCTAGTACAGATTTCAGGGCTATGCCAGGCCAGAAACTTCTTACAACAGGTTTTTTCTGCATCCTTTGCAATACTTTATGGAAGCATGACATTGGAAATGATCCAGCCTGTGTCATCATTCACCTTTGTCACTGGACACGGCCATTCCCTCATCATATATTTAGCATACTATTTCTGCTTCCTAAACCCACAAGTTATGTTTACTGTGGCCAACTGAGTATAATATGTATAGTGGAAATTGAAAGCAATTTGGGCATAGGGGTTGTTTCTTTTTGCAAGAGGAATTTTTGTACTTTTAGTTTTATTTATTCATTTTACATTTATTTCTTTATGGTATGCATATTAATATGTTTATTATGAACTTTTTTGTGTCTATACATACAAGTACACCATGTCTGTGATAATTTGGAATCTGTTCTCTCCGACTGTGTGGGTAACTGAAATCAAACTCTGTTTGTCAGGCTTGGTAGGAATCTCCTTTCCTACTGAGCCTTCTTGCTGACTCTTATTTTTTTTTTAACCCATTAATGACCCATAGCCATTGGAGATTGAATCTCAAAATTAAATAATATATGTTCAACTGAGAAAATTATTTCTGGACAAAAAGCCTCTACTGAAGCTGAAGACATGAACTTGAGACTTCTCAGAGATTTTTAGCAACACAGAAAGTGGAAGACAAACAATTGTATGCTTTTGTGCCTCCTCCAGCCACTGGTGTGAATGTGTGTGAGGGATGAAAGAGTCCATTCTTGCACACAGAGGAAAGAAAAGACCATCAGAAATCTTCTCCAATGCTCTCTGCTCTACTCCCTTAGGTTTCTCACTGAGTC
The DNA here is from genome assembly GCA_033318265.1 of Phyllotis vaccarum. Classification (NCBI taxonomy): domain Eukaryota; kingdom Metazoa; phylum Chordata; class Mammalia; order Rodentia; family Cricetidae; genus Phyllotis; species Phyllotis vaccarum. Next base: position 198,390,294 of record JARWLC010000001.1, read on the forward strand.
AGAGACCCTTTCCAATGGGCTGGGAGGGGCAAGCCTTACTGACCCTGCCGCCTTGCCCCCCTGACAGTTCTGAAATTACAGGGGTGCATGGCTACACTTGGATTTTTATTTTTATGTGGATTCTGGGATTGCACTCAGCCCTTCATGCATGTACATTAAACACTCTTATCCATCGAGCCATTTTCTTAATGCCAAAACATTTTTACTATACATATTTCTCAAGGACCATAGTTACATTAAAGTAGATGTTAACTGAAATTGGTTTGAACTATTCATCTTTTATTTTTACTGCTAAATTTGAACAAATGATGTGGAGGTTAAGAATCTTCAAGATAGTCACTTGTGGCAGAGTTTTGCTTCACTGATAATCTCACCAAGGGGAAGATTCCTCCGTTCTATGAAGAAACATCTAAATAATGAAACACCAAGCAGGGTCCCTCAAGTCACCAGGGGCTGCTTTCATCTTTCCAATCTCGCTGTCTCTCCCTGCAGTAAGAGCATATCAGATCAAGTAAACATTACCACTCCAAGTCTTCATAAAATATTGACCATTTAATTTGAGCTTCTCTAAGCAGGCAAGCACGCTCTAACTGTCTGAGAATTGTGTGTATTTACTAATAACTAATTGCCCAGAGGTCTGTGCAGGTTGGGAAATGATATAGCAGGCCTTTTTCTTCCATTTTATTTACATCAAGTTGCTTAAAATATTCCAGCGTGGGATGAGAGAGGTGGCTCCAAGTTAAGCTGCAGTGTTGCCTTTGCAGAGGACCGGAGTTCGGTTCTAAGTGGACATGTCGGTGGTTGGCTCACAATCAACCTGTGACTCCAGCTCAGTGGATCTGATGCCCTGCCCTGGTCTCTGCAGGCACTGTACTCACATGCATGTACCCAATGCAGGCACATACACATAATTAAAAATAAAAAATTGAAATAAAAGCAGTTATGTTTGCTTGAAAAACTTCCTCAAACTCAGATTTCCCTTTATTACCTAGAAGGAAAGTAATATCCCCTGAGCTTTAAAAAAAGGGGGAGGGAGGTTGGTCTTGGCACAGATTCCTGTGTTCATTCTTGTACTGTTTCCTGATGTGTCTTTCTCAGAGCAAGAAGTGAACATGAGTGTGTAAAGATGCAAGCACCGGATTCAGCACCATCAGGTAGGCAGATGTTTTTGGAGTAGCTGAGCGTCTGTGGGGTGCATATGAATATGGCAGGGAAAGAGAAGGGAAGTGTTAGCAAAATTGAAATAACCGAGGCAGTAATCAAGTACCCAATAGCCCAGAACTGCAGCTACTTGTAGGATGCGCTAATAGCCGACTCATGCTGTGGGAGGAGAGAGATATCTTAGGTGCACCGACCGCTCTATACTTAGCTACCTGAAGGCTGCAGAGATTTTCCTATTTTCAAATACCCCTTTCCACTATTTGGGTGTTTTCACACAATTTTCCTGAGCATCAGACCTGCTCTGGACACTCTCTAGGGCTCTAGACTTGGAAATCTATATTTTAACTAACCCTAAAGGATTCTAGAAAGAAGAGTTTTTAGAATATTGACTCAGCAATCACTTATTGAAGCCACAAGAAAGCTGTGTAGGTATTGACTCTAGTTTTGATTTGTTTTGTTTCTGAGTTTCAAGCCCTTCTGAGCCTTCATTCTGAAAAGTTGAAAAAAAAAGATAAAAACAAAACCAAATACACTATATACTGGGAAATATAAGTACAGTGAAGAAAAAGACGCAGAGAGGAAGGGAAATGCCCAGTTGAGGGATGCTGAGCCAATAGTAGAGTAGCAGCTTCTGATGTGAGACCAGAGCACGAAGTGATGTCAGGGCACAGAGGCAGGAAGAATTGTTTTCATGTTCCTGGAAGAGCAAAAAAGCAAGTGAGCCTGGAAATGAAAAGAGACAGGGAAAAAAAAGATGGAGGGTGAGGTCAGGCATCCATGCATTGGATTCCCAGGACCTCACAGCCAGGATACTGAGGTTAATACTACGTCAGAGGTCTAGAGTTCATTGGAGGGTTAGGTTATTGCTACTAGAATTATGCACTAGCTTTTGAGTGGAATAGTCTTACCATACAGGATAAATGTGAGCCTTATAGAGCCGTAAACATCCCTGGAACCATGCAGTCCTGTCCACACCACTGGAGTCACTGTGATAACAAATCTGTATGTCTGTTCTCACACACCTGCTGAGGTCTGTCACAGAACTATTGATGGCACAATTAATGTTATCACTATGTAACTTCACAGATTCATTCTAGTTATGAGTTTAGATTAGAGTCATTGCTTGCAAATATGCATAGATTTCAAAAGTCCATATTATAAAGGGCTATTTATAACATTAGGAAGAGTGAGAGTGTGTGTGCTAATGATATCTTAGGATGAAGAAGAAGACAGAATAAGCTTTTAAAGGCAGAGAAGCTACTTTTTCTTGTTGTTTTACCTATCCTAGATTACTAAAGAAAAGATTCTCTCTAAACCACTTGGAAAGCATTCTTATTTTATGCCATACCATATGCAGGACTTGAATCTGGATGCTCCTGAGGTTGAGGTGAGAGGGCAAAAAGAATGAAGATTACCTATGAGAGAGGAAAACTATTATTTCAAAGTCACTATTTTGAAGAGCACTAGCTTCATAATAGTATCCATTCATTCGGAGGGCAAAATGATGTCCTAAATGTTTATCTTGATTGGGGTTAGTATTGTTGGAAAATTTGACCCTCCTTCCAAGTAAAAGAGTATTTGGGGCATTTCCATAGTGTTTTCTTAGCACTTTATAATAATCTACAAGGTAGATCTTTCATACATTATGTAGACTTTTCTGAAAAAGGTCTTTGGCTTGTGTTGATGCTTCTGAAGTCTGGGAGTCATGTTTTTGAAGTTTATTGGGTCCACTACTCGTTAATTAGGTCTCATTGTTAAATATCATCAGTATTCTGCCATTGATGGACAGCTGAGCTATTTCTGTCCTTCTGTTGTTATGAATAAAACTGCCACAAGTATTATTTACCTAACTCTTTGTTTATACACACTTCTGTGTTGCTTAACCACTGTTAGAAGGGAGAGTCCACAGGATAGATGCATGTTAGATTAACATTTCTGAAAATTACTCAAAGTGATATTATTTCATATTCCTATCATGAAACTATAGAGAAGTACAAATTCCTCCCCATCATTGTGGATATGTGCTTTGTCCAACCTTGGAATATTTTGAGTCCTATATGGCATAAAGTGTAGTCTTGATGTGACGTAAAACTGCATTTTCTCAGTAATATTTAATCATGGGTACGTTTTAAATGGCTTATGTGAGTGGAAAGTCCACTGTGGATGGTTACTCATATACAATTATTCTTTGCAACTTTGTAAAGCTGGGTTAAAATAGAGTTGACTATAGTCCTGACTTTCAGTCAACACTGAAGTAGTATGTGGAATCCCTAAGAACCAAAGGGCAAGCTATTCATGGTACATATTTTCAAATAATTATATATGGGACTTTTTATTGACTTAGTAAATGAATCTGAGTTTCATTAAAAGTTAATTAATTCACTCTAGTTCTGGGAAGTAATATTGGCTACTAGCCAATACATATCATTCTTACCAAATTTCATTGTGCTTAATATCCTGTTTAAGTATATTAGACTTTTAATTTATCTAATTTTTCTGATATTGCTAATGGAAAAATATTTGAACTTTGAAAAATAACGTTCAGGAGATTTTGTTCAGCTAAAACACTTTGATACTTTGATGTGGTTTTTTATATATATATATGTGTGTGTGTGTTGATACAGATATTTATATCTATATCTATGTATCCTCAGTGGCTACTTTATAATTTTTATTATCTTTTAAAAAGTTTGAGCTGGGAATGATAGTACATATCTTTATATCGTTTGTCTCAGAACTCTAGAAGCAGATGCAGGTGAATCTATGTGAGTTTGAGGCCACCATGTTCTCTATATACATAGTGAGTCTAGGCTTGCCAAGGCCACATAATGGGACCTGCCTTAAAAATAAATAAATAAATAAACAAACAAACAAACAAATAAATAAATAAATAAATAAATAAATAAATAAATAAATGAACAAACAAGCAAACAAACAAATAAATAACCAACATTTGTATAATATGCAAAATACCAGGACACAACTCACTGTTAACCTAAGGTAACTAATGTAAATACATGGTCATATAACAAGAATGCAGAACTAGTGTGTCCTCATGGGACAGGTTATATAGTCTTTGAATCTGGGTGGTAGGTGTTCTTTGAGCATTTTATTTTCATAAGTACATTTTAAACCTTCTAAACAAGGTAATGCCCATATAATCCAAAAGACTAAAGAACAAAACAGGGTTTCACCTTGGACTTAAGCCAGGAACCATTTACCTACAAGTTATTCCAGACAATAAAAAGGAAATGTACAAACTGTATTTTTACATTGGGTTCATAGGCACAAAGTAAATGCATTTTCAGAATCCTCCTGGACTGTGTATCTTTTCTAATGTTGAAATTACTGGTGGCCAGCCTTTGGCACACTCTTTGAATGAAATGGCCTACTATACAACTTCCTGCAGTTTGCTGTTCTGCATAATAACACCATTGCAGCAGGCACATACTCTCATAAATCTACATTGGTGTAGCTACCCTTTCAGCCCATGCTCCAGGAAGGTTTTTCCCAGAAGGCAAAGAGAAGGCTCTCTGCAGGCTAGGTTCTCACACATTCAGGGAGATGCTTTTGTCAGCATCTGAACACCAGGAAAGGGGCTGAAGACCAAGGAAATAGGGTAATGGTTTTGCTTTGTTTTGATAGAGTGCTTCATTTCCTTACCATCCTTGTTCTGGCTAATGACAGTTGGGTTTTCCTAAAGTCTAAGAATAAACTTAGAATTAGCCTGGTCCAGGGAGAAGACTGATGGGTTGATAGCAGGGCCCAGGTGAACCTCAGTGCTGGTTTCCCCAAGGCTCTACAGAGGTAGTATTTGGTCATTAGTTCAGATACACAGCTGGAGCTGGTTCATTTTTTTGGTGATTGTTCTGCACACACAGTTCCTCAGACACTGCTAATTGACTGTTTGCCCCATGTGTTAGAGGAGACACAGTCCTGTGTAAAGTATGCTGGGCTATTTTCCAGTTCTACTCCCTTGATAGCATTTTATGAATAAAGTTAGAGTAAAATATGTCTATATCCACTTATCTATTCTGCCTCCTTTCATATTAAAAAGAGAAGAATCTCCCCTTCACAACCCTAAAGAGCCTACTGTGGATCCTGCATTAGATTCTTTTCAATTGCTGTGGCAAATACATGATCAATAGAGTACATTCACAGAAGCAGAGAAGGTGCGGTGGCAGGAGAATGAGATGCTTAGTTGAGGAAGCACAGTGATGGACTCTGGAGTTCCATTTAGTCTCCCCACTGGAGTTAATCTTCCACATAAAAAACCTCCTACACACTCCCAGAGTTCTGTCTCTTAGGTGATTCCAATTCCGCTTAAGTTGTCAATCAGTATTAACTATCGTGGAGCCCTTTGCCAAAAGTTTATTGACCTTTGATACGAAGTGATGATAATTCTCCCTTAGTGCCTTCAAACTAATGTGCTAAGTACTGTTTTTATAAGAGGTATAACTATGGGAACTGAACGCATGTGTGAGTATGTGTATGTGTGTGTGAGTTGTGTATGTATGTGTGTGTAAAATATATATTATATGAGATATACTCTTCAGAAACTTCTGGAGTTCTTCAATATACTAATCCTCATTGTTCAGTAGTGATGATTATACCTCTCGAATACATGATGTTTTTCATTGAGAATATACTCAGAATTAAAACTAAATTCCCCCATCATATCTTATTCTGAAGGGAGGTTTGAATATATGACCGAGGTTATAAATACTGTGAATGGGAAATATCCTCTGGTCAGAACATGTCCATCTTTTTGACGAGTATATTTTCTGCTGGTTCGAAAGTGGACACTATAGTTATCCGGGAATCCTTTTATGGTATTACTAATAAGACATAAATTCTAAAATAGGAGACTGACTTCTGAACTTTTTGGGTTATCAACAAGCTGACACAATGACACTAACTCAGATCGTTGAAATCACTCTAGTTTTAGTTTTGTTCTCAACCTAGCCAATTTAAGTAACATGGACATAAGCCACTGCATGCATATGATTTTGTCCCTCTCTATGCTGGATTCAGTCTAGTTTGAACTTGTGCATTCTGTCACAACTGCTGTCAATTCCTATGTGCAGTTGCTTTGCAGTATCCATAAGACAGCATTTCTTTGCGGTCACCCACCACCTCAGGCTTGTGTACTCTTTCTCCCCTTTCTACGAAGATCCCTGAGCCTTGAGAGAAGAAGATTTGAAATAGATGTCCTATTTAGGGTTTAACATTCTCCTATTTTCTGCACCTTGATAGGGTGTATGACTCTGTTTAGTCACTAAATAGAAGCCTCCAAGATGAAGGCTGAGAGATGCATTAATCTATGGATTTAAGAAAAAGTCATTAGAAGTTGGTTTAACGCTATACTCATTTAGAAGAATAATGTAGCAGGTTCTCCTCTATGGCCTGTGATATGTCTAGCCAGATGTTCTTAGCCAGATAATGGCCCCAGGACTGAATTTCATCTTATGGAGATCCAATCAGAAAGTGGCCAGTTACTCCCATGACTCTTGTGCTACTGTTGTACCAGTGGGTACGTTATACCAGGACAGTCATCAATGTGGCTCTCAGGGTTCACAGCTGGGTAAGACTGATGAATGCTTCCTGCCTTTGGTTGGATGCATAGCATCTTCTAGTGATATTCAAGCTAGCCAGTACAATGAAACTTGCAAGACAGTATCATTGATTTCTCCGTGTTCTGTCACTCGATAATGTATTGTTTTAGCAGTAGGTCTTAACTTCAAGTTCTAGAGGGACAAAGACTTAAGTTAACTTCTCTTTTGAGCCTTCTTTTTATAGGTGGTAGAAGCATAATTTTAAGGCATAAGGCTGTGTATATGTGCATGCATGTGTGTTTTATATATGTGCATATTCACCTGTATAGACACCTGCAGGTGTGTGTGTGTGTTTTTGTGTGTTTGTGTGCATGCACATTTATGTAGAAACAAGGTTCATATCATGTGTCTTTATAATTCATGCTCACCCTTGAGGCAAGTTTTCTACTTGAACTGAAATTCCTAGATTTAGCTTATCTATGTAGACAGTTTTCTTGATGACATTCTGTCTCCATCTCTCAAGATCATAGAGGACTCTCATGCCCACACAGAGTTTGTTGGATGTTGTGGGCATGAAATCTATTAAGTCCTCATTCACTTTGAAAAAAAAAAAGTGTTCTACCCACTGAGCAAACTCCCAACCCAAAGGTAAAACATTTTAAGTTACAAAGCTTCATTTAATTTTCATTTTACTTTATCTCATGCCCTTTTACGTAGGAGTTATCATATTTATAAAGGATGGTTTTGTGTTATTTCATTCTGGAAACTTAAAAACAAACATACAAAAAAAAAACCACAAGTTCTTGGTATATAGTCAAAGACAGCTTAAAAATCTGTATTCCTCTGCCTCAGCCTCCCGAGTGCTAGAATTACAGATGCCTTCCACAATGCCCTGCTCACAATAACTTCTGAGTTTTAGGAAATATAAATTTTTATCCTTCTTATTCTTTATGGTGTGTTTTGTCAGACAGAATGCTGTACCCCAGAAAAGGGGAAAGATACATGGTAAAGTCTAAAAAATCAATTGTGCCTCTGACTCTAGTTCATTTTATTTCTGTTTTCTACTTATCACCTGAGGGCAGGTAATACCATTCCTATTTGCCCCCAAGTGTTATGAGGCTATAAAAATTATTATGTAAATCTGAGCATAATTTTAAAAGCTTGCAATTGAGCTGCAAGCTGTCATATTCTTTGGCACTTAGCTATTGGGACTCTTCCTTCCTCACCATTGTTACTGCTCTCACAGTGACAGCAGAGTGTTGGGATCCTACTCATGGAAATACCAACCCATGACTTTCTTTCTGACTTCAAATACAGTCACTGCTGATGTCTTCTTTAGACTGGCTCCAGCTTGTGTAGACAGACCAATAAATAGTTTATTCATTCTGAATCCTTCCTCTGGGACTCTCCTTTTGAAAGGCAGCCTAACATCTCATTTCAAAGTGGGCAAGGAAAACATCATCTCCCGAAACACACTGCCTTTTTATGTACAGCTTAGAAACACTGCACCTGGTGCCAAAGAAACACATCTGTTTGTTGCAACTGTCCAAACTTAGTGATGCTCTGGTACCCAGAAAGCGCTCCATGTAAATAGAATCCACCTGATACTACCTGGTATCCCTGGCATTTGAGAACCTCAGTCACAAATGCTCTGGCTCTGCTGTGTCTTTGATGACCACATGCTGCCCCATTATCGGTTCATTGGCCTGATAAGTGAGTTAAAAGCTAAGAAAGGTACATGGGGCACATTCAAGGCAGCAACACCTTATTTGAATTCTCCTCTGCTGCTACTTCAGGCAGAGGCAGCACAAAGTCTTTCTAGTTAGATGGTTCAATTTTAATAGGACAGTTTTCTCAACTGCATTAGAAATCAGAGCCGAGAACATGTCATTGGATCCAGAAACTAGAGCTGCGCTCTTATTTTTTGAGCAAGATTGAAGAAAATAGAAGGCTTCTGGGGTGGGATTCTGTAAAAACAGAAAAATGAACTTTTTTGAAGTGTTAGAAGAAAGTGTTAGTAATGCCTTAGGCAAAGCAAAATGTCTGGCTTTTGGCATTAGTGGTGTGGATGCTGCCGCTGCTATCACCTGCCACTTAGCCCAAGCCCACTAAATATTTTCCTCCCAATCAAGGAAATTTGCAATTCACCAGGCTTTCTTCAAAGAGTTTCTCAGGGGTTTTCTTTGATGTCTGTAGTTATGAACCCATAATGATTATTTTTTATCGTTCTCAAAATAAGTTCTATGCATTTTGAATTTGATTTTATATTACTCATAATTGGACAAATTCTCTGACTGTTATTCATTTTGTACAATCATATGCTAAGTAGTCACTGAGGGCAGAAACTGTATTTATTAGCAGGTATCAGAAAAATGCTATGGTGAGATGGGAAAGGTCTGTTCCTGCAGTCACACTCCCTCACACTTCCTGGGTCTCAGCCCTATTGCTTTAGTGCATACACTTCATAGAAGGCTCCTTGTTTCCTCTCTCCAAGTTAAATAAGAGTTCCCCTTAGCCTTCCATTCAGGATCCTCTCAGGTACTGGTTTCCATTTGAAAGTTTGTATCAGATGGCATGTTCTTGGTGAAAAATTAATAAATCTGACTTGAACAGTCTTGCACCAACAAAGGGCTACATTAGCTTGTGACCTTTGAAAGGTCCTGAGCAGAGAAGATGCTGTTGCATGAATAAATGAAACTCAGGGTCAGAACTCTGGGAAAGGCTCACACAGTCAGATCTCACCCAGCAGACTTTCAGCTTCTCAGCTTCACTCCTCCTGGATTAATCAGCCTGCCTTAAGTACCTTCTTTGCTGAGTTAAGGCATGGTACCACCACTGCCTGCCTGGGAGCTTGGAGCTCCCTCTGTAAACTAAAATGACCTCAAACTCATATTTGATGGGATTAAAGGCATAAGTCACCACTTCCCTGTGCTGTGATTAAAGGTGTGAGTTACCACTGTCTGATCCTCCTAGACTGATTGTGGGTAGATCCTTCTGATATCTCAGACTGTTTTTATTAAATTTGAAGCATATGCCCACAAAATGCCTTTGTGATGTTATCAAAAAGTCCTGCCTATTTTTTTTACCTTGTCCAAATTTGTTTTCCATATTTCCATATTTCTCAATAGTCTGTTCTGAAGTTTCTGCAAACACAGCTTTTAGCAGCTCCAGGTGCCTATGGAAGGCATGTACATCAGTCCCTCTAAAACAAGGTTCATGAGCGTCCCTGATCAATGACCCTTCTTTCAACCAGGACACTCAATAGGGAGATGCCCATACATTTAACCATGTGTGTTGGTGAGTGTGTGTGTGGGCGGGTTGCCACAATTTAATTCAGGTGGTGTGTGTGTGTGTGTGTGTGTGTGTGTGTGTGTGTGTGTGTGTGTGTTCCTCATCTAAGGAAAAGTGGAAAATGAGCAGCTTCCCAAATTAAAAACTGATTGTCCTTACAGAAACAAAACCCAGACCCAGAATATACAAAGATGGCATTTCCTCCCTCCCTCCCTCCCTCCCTCCCTCCCTCCCTCCCTCCCTCCCTCCCTCTTTCCCCCTCCCTCCCTCCCTTTCTTCTTTCCTTCCTGCCTTCCTTCCTTCAGTTCTCTCTCTTCCCTTCATTCCTGCCTTTATCTTTCTTTTAGTTTGTTTGCATTAGTTATTTTTTTGTTTTTAATTATTCTTTGGGAATTTTGTAGACTATATTTTAATCATATTCTAACTCCTTTCTCAATCCCGTAATTTCACTCCATCCCTTACCCATGAGATTTCATGTTCTTTCTCTCTCTTAAGACAGTTAGCCAAAACAAAAACCAAGACAAACCACAAAAGAACATGAGTCCTGTTTGTGATGGTCAACTACTTCTGAACACTGGGCCTGGCCCAAAGTGTGGCTGATATGCCAAGTGTTACTACATCTAAGAAAATGTATTTTTCCTCTCCAGGCAGCTTATCAATTGCAAATACCTTCTTAGCTAGGAGTACATTTAATTCCAGTTAAAGACCCCAAACGATTTCTCTCTCTCTCTCTCTCTCTCTCTCTCTCTCTCTCTCTCTCTCTCTCTCTCTCTCTCTCTCTCTCTCCCTCCCTCCCTCCCTCCCTCCCTCCCTCCCTCTCCCCCTCTTCCTCTCTCTGATACACAGACACACACACCACCACCACTACCATCACCATAGGCATCTAGGGTTTGGGCTGTTAGAATTTCTGACCTAGAAGTCTCATTTATTTTTATAGCAGGAGATATTTCATCTCTAGGATAATTGCTTGCACCAGCCCAGCTCACAAGAACAATAAATGAGCAAGAATATGGGCTTAGTAAGCTCAGAAACTTCCCAAATGAGGAGAAAATCCCAACTATAATAGCCAGCTCCTTCAAGTTCACCACGTGGGAAGAGGAGGTCAAATGAGAGAAGAGGGAATTTGATTGAGCATGGAAGGAGAGCCATGGCAGTCAGATGGTGGTACCCAGCAATGCTTACTGTTCTTACCATGGCAGATAGACAGGGGCACTCTACAGGGCTTACCTTTTCTGTTTGCCACAGACATCCTGTTTGGATGTCTTCCCTAAAGGCTACCAACTAGACACAAACCTGTGCCCCTGAGGATGTGTTCCATTAGTTCAGAGAGACATTTGCTTCTGACACCACTTTGATTTCCAAAACCGTGTCCTCCTCATAACACTTTATTTATTAAATAATCTCCATTTACTTCGTTGGTGGGGGCAGTTTATAATATTCACTATCTATGGATTCAATTAGACAATGTATCAGAAAAGTCAGTCTACTCATAATGACAGCAGGTGCTTAAGAAATGTCTTTCTGGAGTATTCTACATCATTTCCAAGCCGAGGAATACTTTCACAAATGGCCAGTCTCTTTAAAATCAGCATGAGAAGCAGAAAATCTTTTGAATGGCTCTTTTAAGAAAATCTCCAGGAGTGCAACATAGCAAGTGAAATAAAGCAGATGGGAATTTTTATGTTGGCCAGGATAAAATTAATTTGTTAAATGTGATAATTTACCTTATTTTGTATCATTCCAAACATAAGATTGCAAGAATATCAAGAGTAAGTTATCTGCTTTACTCTTGACTCGAACTCACTAGTAATAAGTAAGATCTTGTCTCCCTGTCTCTGCCACTCCATTTTATCAGGTGTTGTCCCTGTGCCCCCCGGCTCCTGCACTGGGCACTTTCTATGGAAAGAAGCATTTCATCAGTGATGCAGCAGGAGGATGAATCAGAACATGATGCTATGGCATAACCAACTGTTGCAGGAATAAATGAGACTCAGGGATAGATCTCTGAGAAAGTCAGAGATATTAGAGAGAAAAACACCACAGTCAGATTTTACCTAGCTGTCTTCCAGCTTCCTCAGCCTGGCTTCTCTTGGCTTCCTCTCCCCCAGCTATGGCCCACCTTTAGCCTTAAATACTCTCTTGGTATGTAAGGAGTGGCCTCACCACTGCCTGCCTGGGAGCCTGGAATTCCTCTGTAAACTAAAATGATCTCAGTTGGGATTAAGGGCATAGGTCACCACTCCCAGGATACTCCCTGTGCTGGGATTAAAGGTGTGAATCACCACTCTCTGATCCTCCTAGACTGACTGTGGTTAGATCTCCGAAACTTCTGGAGCTTTTATTAACTCCCCACATAGACTGTGGGTAGATTCCCTCTGATATTTCCGAAACTTCTGAAGCTTTTATTAAATCCCCACAACCAACAATTCACTTCAGTTTTAATACTCTTAGTAGATTTAAAACTGAAGTGTTTTCTTTCTGTCTGAGAACCTTCATGGTATTGTGGTCTTGGTTTCGGTTCTGTTTAACCCTCTTTCAGTGCTGAGTGATAGTGTGTCCTGTCTTTGTTATTTTTAACCTTGGTATTGTTATTGTTTTGTAGATCACCCCGCGTTTTGCCTTTATTTCTGATTTTTCTGCTTACCCATCTCCATGATGTATTTTCTCAACTTATTTTATTTGCATCATGTTGGATACCATGACATGGAACCTTAGGTAATCTGCTGCTCAGTGTGTAAGGACAGAATCTTCCACACTTCGCCACTGCTAACTGTGTCCTTGTTTGCTTTTCTGGTGATGACTAGCAAGTCATTTAGAGAAAGAATTTATTAGATAATGTATATAACCTCTCTGTAGCATCAATTTCCTTTTTTACTGCTCTCAATAACTTGTATTAGAAGAAATACACAGCATTGTTAGGCTGATGACAAGTGAATAAAGAGAAACCACAGAAGAGGGGGTCCTAGTCCTGCCTGATGTGAATTCTTATGAAAAGAGGGGCACTTAGACACAGAAACTCTGTAAGAAAGCGTGAGTCATCTCAAGCCATTCAGCACCAAAGACTGACAGTCAGTCACCTCCAGAATCTGGAAAAGATAATACTAAGACCTGACCTACACATTGATTTTGTACTCTCAAAGTCTGGAACTGTACAGAATATGTTTCTATTACTTCATGCCACCCAGTGAGTAGTCATTTGTGGTGAGAACTCCAGGATACCAATGAAATCACTTGTGATGTGACACGAAGATCATTGAGGTCAATGGTGGAAGCAGAAGACAATGACCATATAGGCTCAAATGGTGGAAATGTGTTTATAAGACATAGTCAGACCCTGTATTTGACATTGGGTTTGACAGCCTAAGCCAGGGACCCTATTTAGAGCGAACGTGATGAGGCTGATTGATCCTGGGACAACAAACATAATGGAAGGCACATAATCAATGTACTGAGAAAATGATTGTAAAATATGAACAGTAGAAATCGCCATAATTGTGCCTCAAATTACTGTGTAAGCAGAGTCAACCAATTACAATATGGGAAGAGCAGGAGTAGCAAGTTCACAGGAAGAGAAGCATCACAAAAGCAGGATGGAGTCTAGAGAAGTTTGAGGAATCTACCAACACATGGAGCAGATCTGAATGAGCAGTTGAATGAGCAAGCCAGAGTTCAGAGGAAAATGTTAGGTGTTGACATACCCACGTGGAGGTGACCATCATGATATTCCCTAGTCTATATGGTATCTAGACAATGAGCAAAGGAGAGAGTAATGGTGCCTTCCAAATTACCCTAATAATTTTCAGATACTAACCAGAGATAGATGCGTGCATATGTACACACACATGTATGTATGTATGTGTATGTATATATGTGCATTTATATAAGAATACACAAAGGGAAAGATTTTGTGTATCTACTTTTTTTAAGTTATGTTTCTACCCCAGAAGCTAGGATGTAAATCATCTCAGGTTTACAAAGGGCTGTGGTCAATGTCAACCACTGCTCTGGTGGCTTCCCCTCACTGTGAGGCACATCACAACTGCTCACGGTGGAGCTGTCAGAGCTCAGGTCTTCTCTTCTGGCACCGTTTTCCATTTGCCTCAATAGCTCATTAAATTATGTTCACTTCATTTTACTTAGATCTCAAGTCATTTCTGATCGATTCCTAATCAGAAAGACAGCATGATCCTCCAAGCCATGCCTGCCTTTAATTGACTCTTTTTGATGAATGTAAATCTCACTGAAAATATATTAAAAATATAATATAGTAACAGCAGAGTAGCTATGGTTTCAATTACTTAAAAGTGCTCTTAACACTCCCAATTAGCTAATTGGATCTGTGTGTGATTGGAGGACCTTAGAGGTTAGGGCTTTGATATCTTGCAGCAGTAAATCACAGTAACAGGAACATCATCTGAGGACACTTCAGACATGCAGCTGCCCTCACTTAGAACAGCAACCACTGGGTGCTTTTTATTTAAAGAATGGAATTTTTGAAGGGAAAGGAATTGAAAACAAATTAAAAAGTGCCTCTTTTAAATAAAAGTGTTTTCATTTAAGCAGCATTTTTAAAAGGACCGAGGAAGCTAGAGAAACGGTCCAGCCATTATGAGTGCTTGAGGAATTGATCAGAGTACTGGGTTCAGGTCTCTGCACCAGCACTGTGACTCACAGTTTCTGTAACCTGCAGCTACCAAGAGTATCTAAAATATAGATAAATCTTTAAAAACCATTTTACCCTAGCAAATTAATAATGTGTAAAAAATTTAAAAATATATACATTTAGTTTCTTTTTAAATATTTTGTCTAGCTAAAATTTTACACAGTGGAAGTTGTCTGAGATCTGCTATTGTTGATACATGCTTCATCTAAAGACCCAGATATTGTCTTGCATGCTCTAATACAAGTAGATTTGGGCACTTATAGGCACAATAAATTTGCTGAAAAACAGATACATGAACTCAATAAAATTTCACTATAAATACTTTGAATTGTCAACTGACTGATAACTTCCTAACACTTTTTATAGTTACCCCTTAAGCCTTTGTTAAAAATGATACAGCAGAAGGGCGAGAAGTCTGTTATGTAATTAGAATTCCATTTCCTTGTGCTGGTGACAAAGGATTTATTGCTTTTAGTGAATTTCGTTTTGCCATTGTTAAGAATGTGAGAGCTGTCTTTCATTTTACTGCTTTCTGCCAGTCACCAATGACTCAGGTCTGTTCCTCATGACCTCTAAGGATAGAAGTAACTCATAGTGACATGGCAACTTAAGTAATGTTGACTGTAGTTATTATTATTTTAAGGATTGAAACTTGTACTGTAAAATTAGGTTATTTATAAAGGGGTGTACAATCTCTGAACAATGACTTTTAGTATGACTATTAAACATTAGCTAGAGTTGATATATATATATATATACATATATATCATGTAAATTGGTAACAATATTTTAGACATGTATATATATTATTTAAACAGAGGTATATAAAACATTTTGTGTATATATTATAACTAGTGTAATTATATATTATGTCTATTATAGTTAAATGGAGGTAGCAATTGTATAGTGAACATGACAATAATATGTAAATATTTTAAACAAAGGTAGAAGCATGTGTAAAATATAGTAGTTATAGATTTAATTTTATACTAATGTATAAGTTACTTGGACATATAACACAATTTTAGATTTAAATTTGTACTAACATATAAATTATTTTAATTAAACATATAAAATGATTTTACAATTCTTATCAATATATAAATATCTATGTTAGTGTAAACTGTCTTTGGCTTAGCCCATATATTTGGCTAAAAATTGTTTATAGGTAGGTAGAACAATCTACTTTTATCTATCCTAACTATGGATGTACTCACAGAGATCTACTGTCACTTCTCTGTTTTTAAATTCTGAGTTTCTTTAAGAAAATTTGGTTTATTGTTTCAAAGGTTTCTATTTTTCCAAACTGTGCAGTTTTCCTAGGACATATTTTAATCATAGAGTAGTATGTATGTTTACGTATGATATTATTATCATGTTTATCTTCGTGGGATTTATCTGTGAACCTGACAAAGCCTATAGTCCTGTCTCAGAACCTTAATTGAGGAGTTGCCTTAATCCCATTGACTTGTGGCCATTGTGATTTTTAACTGGTGTAGGAGGGCCCAGTACACTGTGGGTGACATCGTCTCCCCTGAACTATATAGGCAAGCTAGTTAAGCATCAGCCTGTGAGTGAGCCAGAGAACCAATAACACCATGGTTACTGCTTCAGACCTGCCTTGAGTCTTGTTCTGACTTCCCTCAAAGATGGACAGTAGCCTCAAAGTCAAAGCCAAATAAATCCTTTCCTCTCCAACTTCCTTTTTGTCAGAGTGTTTTTTATCACAACAACAGAAAGACACAAGAATAGTGTGCGATTTAGCTTCTTAATTGTAAATAATTGTAGCTACTCCCTTCTAGAACTATTGTGTACCTAAAGCAGTGTTGTGCAGCCTACCGTAGATGTCCTGACTGAACACATTTTGTGAAAGTTCCTAACCTTAGCATGGCAGCTGTATCACGGGATTCTGTGATTCTGTGAGTAGAACATATATGTAGAAGAAAGTGCAGAAAGGGGAGAGAAAGGGACAGAGAGGGAAACAAAATTTTTATCTCTATTCTCTTAGGGGATTTATTAAATGCTTTATTGCAACTTACATTAATTACACATAGTAATGTGTTTCATTATGACATCTTCGTAAGTGGACATAATGTGTTTTCTTTGTATTCACCCACATTATCTTGCTTTTTATTTAAATATTTTGAGAATTTCACAAGTGAGTATTTAAATTGTTTTTACATTGTTTCTACCCTTCCAATTTTTATGATGTTCCCTCCCTGATTCCATTCAAAGTTATGATTCCTTATTCCTTAATTACTACACACACTCAGAGGGGGGGGGCTATTTGGAGTTGCTTATGTTTATGTTTGTAAAGCTGACCTCTTGAGATAAGATAAGCAATTAGGAGGCTCATCCCTCATGGGAGGGGGCACTGTTCTTTTCTTCTTGGGAACCACTGAGTTCCTGTAGCTCTTCATTCAGAGGTGGAGCCTGGTGAGCTTTTACCCATCCATGCTGGCATTTGTCTCTACTGTGACCGTCCAGTACTGTGAATCGTTCTTCAGACAATCATATCGATGAGAGTGTAGGTGTAGCTTCCCTAGCTTGTCTAGAAGACACTGCCCCACAGACTTCCTGGCCCTCTGGCACTTTTGATCTTTCTGTTCCTTTCTCCGTGGTATTCCCCGACTTTGAGTGTATGGGTTTGCATTGTAGGTGTGCAGATTGAAGTCAGGTGACACACAGTCACATCTTTTCTTCCTTTTACCGGTTGTGCGTCTTTGTAGAGGTCTCCATTTGCGCCATAGAGACACTTCTTTGCTGAAGGGTGGAAGCTGCCCTTCCTTGACTGGGCTGGTAGGCCAGCCACATGGTGCAGGCGATACCTGTTGGTCATGTAAGGGGATAGCCTGGCCATGTGGGGATCTGCAGCGATCACCTGGCCTGGCTGGTGTGCAAACTTCAATACCTAACATAGACTTCTGGGAGAGTCACATCACCTGTCTGGTCCCCTCTCCCATTGCTGCTGATTTCTTTCCCCAATCAGTTCCCTATATGCTTTTCTATATTTTCCCATTTTTAATTACTTCTTTTCCCTTAAAAAAAACTCATTTTATTTATGCTATTTTTGGAAGTATGGGTAAGGGCCATTCACAGGAATCTGGTTATCTTTTCTAATTGGTTATTACAGCCTCGAAGAAAATATTTCTCCCTGTGTTATGATAAAACTGAGTTAAATTAATCTGAGAAATTAACAAGAAAAAATATACAAATGTTTTATAAATTATTATCATAAGTCTTATACATCTTAAAGAAATGAAGATTTTGAGATCCATCTGTATGACACATACTGAATTCCACTAGACTGTGAAGTGAGACTGGATGGGGGACTTCAGTTGAATGAAGAAGTGACAGATATGGTAAGGCCTCATTGCACAGATTATTCAAGTGGAATTCCCCAGCTTTACTCTCCCATCCTTGATGATAAGAATGTTACTTTCTTTGTGGTGTAGAGCTTCATCTTCCACATGGAAATTTTATCTGCTTTCAAGACACAGAATAAGTGACCTAGAACCTTCTGTTTATGAAGTGACTTCAAACTGATAATACCATAAAAGGATATTTGGGGAATGGAACATTCTTAAGCCATTATAAATATAGCTCCCATATATATTACTTATTATATGTCACTTACATGTATAAATATAAGTATGCCCCTGCGTGATATTAATAAATATTATATTAATAATATTAATAGGTATTTGTGTGTTATAACATAGATACTGAATGTGTAATAGTGAATTTGTAATAAACTAATAACAAGCAATGTCAGTAGTACTTTAAGTATGTGGGAGAAATTGCAAAATGCCTTAACATGTGTATCCACAGCAGCAGTCTAGGAAATGACTTCATGAGGTGGCTTCTGTGGAAGAGAGGGGACCAGAACTTGGGATCGTAGGATCCATGTAAGAAGCCAGATATGGTTGCATACCCTGTAATCCCAGTGCTGGGAAGCAGAGAAAGGAAGTTCCCAGAGGCCTTCTGGCCAGCTATTCCAACCAAATGAGTTAGCTATAGGTTTAATGAGTTATAGGCTCAGTGAGCTATAAGCTCTTATCTCAAATGAATAATGTTGACGTGATGAGGGAGAATTGTCAATATCAGCCTTTGGCTTCCATACATGTGAGACAAGGCTGGAGCAAAAGCGTGTGTTAATCAACCTGTATAATATCCATTATTATGATATAATGAATATAAACCCATTATTATAATATGTAACATATATTATATAATATATAATATTCAAGAAGTTTTGAGTTGTGTGCCTGTACAAACAGATGGGAAAGAGTGGCAAGTTAGTGACTTAATAATAATTTTTATGTGTATGTGTGTACACGTTCATGCAACACACATGTGCGGGTGATTGAGAAAGCCTGTAACTGGAGTACAGCTGTTGCTTGTGGGTTTGGGAACCAAACCATGGTCCTCTGCAGGAGCACCAAGAGCTCTTAACCACTGAGCTATGGCTCCAGCCCCAAGGATGGAATTAAATTCTGATATGTCTGTCTCCCAGCCAGTTTCCTAGCAAGCAGAGGGGATAACTAGATGTGATATCTTAATTTGCTTTTAAAATATTTTGGGTATAACATTCTCTGGCTTACAAATATGAAATATATGGTTGTATAGGAGACACATCTTATTTCCTGCAGCTAGATTTAAGACTGGCTTGGCAATGTCTATTCATTTATGAAAACTGAATAATTTAAATTCCTTTTATTAGTTTTGAAGTTTCTACATAAATATCTGAGTTTTTTCAGCTTTGACTACCCCCCAATTTAAAAGACTGATACAAGAATATTAGGCTCTTTCTCTTAAAATTAAAAAAATACATTAATTTAGGAAAATATTTATGTTTTGTTTTTAATAAATCAAGTTTGGAAGCTGTGGAAGTCAAATAAACTTTGGGCTACATTTTCTATCCACAATACATGCATACAAATGTGCATTGTATATTTATTCCCTATTCTGTTTTATTTATTTTTATTGCTTATTTATTTATTCATTCAGAGATGAATTGTTTGGCACCCATAACAGCCTTGCTCTTGGAGAATCAGTTTTTAGAGATGTCTTTAGGCTACAAATGACAAGAAAATAGAAGCTCCACAGAAAGAGAAATTAACGAGGCTGAAGACCTACATCCGGGTGAGGCCCTGTCCCTGCTTCCAGGAAGGCTGAGCTTCTGCCTTTGGTGTTTGCCACATTGCAGAGTCCTTTGTCTTTTAGCTTGTCTCTTAGCTTTCTGCTGCACACTCTCTTCCTTCTCAAATCACTTCTGTCAACCTCTCCTCCAGCTTTTGTTTCCACCTTTTTTCTCAGGCAGGCCTTTGCCATCCACAAATATTTGGTGTCCATGTGCTGGCACTTGAGGACAAACTGGTGCACTGCAGACTGGGAATATCAGCTTGGTGATCCTTTGTCTGATGACCTTGGGCTGCAGCCATCCACAACACCCAGATCAGAGACCTAGAATTGCCAAAAATACAGCTAAAGAGATTTAAAAGTAAAACATGCCAGCAATACAAGCAAACTAAGAAACAGAGTTCACTCACAGCATAAAAAAGTAAGCTGGAAGTTAGCAGACATTCTTGGTCAGTGTGTTTATGGTTTTCTCATGGAACTTTCCCATTTATCCCTTTTAAAAGACAGATTTTTATATGTGTATGCACATATACACTTGGTCATATGTATATATACACATACAAAATATGATATATAGAATATATATGGCATATATAATACATATGCATATACATATACATGTACACACATGATGTATATGTATATATATGCACAAACTATATAGAATCTATATAACATATAATGCATACACATATACATATATGTATATGAAGACATACACACACACATATCTTAGAAAAAGCTACAAGAGGTAGAGATGGAGAAACTTTACAAAGCTAGAGTGCTTAGTAAAGAAGGAGCCAAAACTGTGAGTCAAGTAGAGGCATCATAGCAGGTAAGGATTCTCAGACAAAAATTCCAGTTCTAAATTAAAAATAAATAATAAGAAGTGTGGAAAAGGGTATAAAATATTGATTATCTCTCAGTTCCTTTAAACAGCTTATGCTCAGTTAGAGTCTCCACTGGATGAGGGATGGAATATGTTCTCATCTGGTTACTTATGCTTATAAAGAGGACAAGGGACCCTGTAAGTCAGAGGTGTTAAGGTCCATGTAGACACAATAATTTCTACTTTCAGAAACTTAGTTTGGAGTAGGCATCTATATGTGTGTGTATTCACATGAGTATGTGCCTGCATAGGTCAGAAGAGTACTTCACGGCCTCTGGATCTGGAGTTATAGGCAATGGTGAGATGTTCAGCATGGGGTTTTGGGAACAGAACTCTGTTCCACTGTAAGAATATTGTCTTAGTGTTCTATTGCTGTGAAGACACACCATGACCAAGGCAACTCTTATATAAGAAAGCATTTAATTGGGGGGTTTAGTTACAGTTTTGGAGGCTCAACCAATTATTATCATGGTAAGAAAACAGAAGCATGAAGGCAGGTACTGGAGTACTAGATGAGAGCTAGCTATATCCCAATCAAATAGTGCCATTCCCTAGTGATCGAACATTCAAATATATGAAGCCGTTCTTAATCAAACGACTCCAAACAGAATGTTATTAATTCTTGATACATCTCCCCAGCTCTACTTGTCTTATTTTTATTGAGATTTATTTGTTTTTTTATTTAATGTATATGGGTGTCTTTCCTACATGTATGTCTGTGTACCATGTGTATACAATGACCATGGAGGCCAGAAGAGCATGTCAGATCCCCAGGAATTGAGATACAGAAGTTTCTGACTACCATGTGGGTGATAGAAATTCCATATCCTTTGGAAGAACATTTAGAGCTTTTCACTGTTGAGACATCACTAAGCCCCCTTACTGCTCTTAATGCTATGACAAATATCAAAAGCAACTTTGGGATAGAAGAGCATATGTAAGCTTACAATTCAAGGGTATCATCCATCATGGCAGGGGAGGCATGGCATTAGGGGCTGGTTGCATTGTATACAGTCAGGCATAGAGAGATGAAGGCTGCTGCTCAGTTACTTCTCTTTTCTATTCAATCCAAGAGCCCAGCCATGGAACAGTGCTGCTCACATTTACAGTTACTCTTCTCTATTCAAGCTAGCCTAACCTCGAAACTAATGCACAGACATGTCCAGAAGGCTACTTCCATGGTGGTTCTAAATTCCATCAGGCCTACAACCAGGTTCAGCAATTACAAGGAGAAAGCACTTTTATTTTTGTGGTTTTGTCTTCCCAGGTCTAGATGTTGAATACTCCCAGGTCTTAAGAGGAAGTATCTTTAGGGCAGAGTTTGAGAGCAAGGCATGATATCCTGACCGTGAGTTTAAAAATGAAACAGATTCTACTGACATTGCTGGAGAGGTTGTCATGGAAGTTTCATGGCCCAACTTAGGCTGTCTTTGAAACTAAGAGGATATTTGTGACTCCAACTTTATAATGTAATAGCACCATCAAGAAGCCAGTGTGGACCAGGTTTTCGACAAGAGGACAAGATAGGCTTGTAAATGAGAAACTATCACTCTCATCTCTCCTTTTTCATGTCATCATTTCTTCTGGACAATATTTAATCATGACACCTTTTATCCTTAAATCATTTATTCACTCATTCCATATTCAACATGTATTCATTGAATAAGCAATATGTGCTAACACTAAAATATTCAGCAATTATCCATAGACCATAATTATGTGTCAGACAAGGCTATTTTCCTTTACCAAGTTTTACTCACTATACTGTGGTTATGTACATACCTATGAATAAAAGTGAATGTCATACTAAGAGCTAATTTAATAACATTATGAGGAAGTTCATGATGTTGGGTCCAGAAAGAAGAATAGAAATATGGTGGATTTTAGTTGCTCTTAAAGAAGAATCAGTGTTACCTTATCTCTAAAGAAGAGTGACCCTCCCTCACTCCCATCCATTGCGACAGCTCCTTCACCAAATGTAGGCTCCTGACTCTCCCTTACTGATGTCAGAATTGGTCTTGTGCTTGTCTTACACAGGTCAATCACTGGAGGATGGCCCCATATTGGTGTGTTATGGGTATTACCAATTAGTAGTAATTAGTAGGTTATAATGATAAATAAAGGAGGCTATGAAGTTGGGAGGGGACAAGGTATGAGGAATGGCAGGAAGGTGATGACAGATGGATTGGATCAAAATATTGTATAAATATGAAGACTAAATAAAGATATTATCTCTTAAAAGACAAATCAAGTTAGATACAAGAAAAAAGGAATTATTTATTAAAGCGGAAAATTCAACATTCTATCAAAACACAAGGCTCAAAGATAGGCAGATGCATCTTGCTCTAGTTTGCTTTTCTGTTGCTGTGATAAACTGCTCTAACAATAAAAAATATAAGAGGAAAGGATTTAATTTATTTCATACTTCATAGCCAGAGAATTTAGGGAAGTCAGAGACTGAAGCAGAAGTCACAAAGAAATGTTGGGTTGTTTGCTTCCTCTCTCTCACTCTCTCTCCCTTTCCCTCTTCCTCCCCCTCTCCCCATCTAAGTCCCCTCCCCCTCCTTTCCCTATCTCTATCTCTTGCTCAGCTAGATTTCTTATACATCCAAGACAAAACTATATGGGGAATAGTGCTGCCCATAGTAAGCTGCCCACACCTAACAGTAGTAACACTGCAACTGAGATATACCTCCATTCTTCCCAAGAGACTTTAAGTTGTGTCTAGTTAATAATTTAAAAACATCCATCATAAGTCTGGGGTCTAATTTGATTAAAATGAGTATATGATGCATGAAAACAGTAACAAGATTGGTGTTGACCATGGTCAACTGAGAAGCAATAAATTTATAGTGACCATTTCCTTGGGGAAAAAAATTAATAACAAAAAGACCGAGCCCAAAATGAAAGGGTGAAATGAAATCTATGTTGAATCTTCAGGGTGCAAGAAAATGGGTGTAAATATTCATCACAAAATCACAGTGAAGACAGAAATACTATTACTGTACAAGATCCTTCCTGGAACTGAGACTATTAAATATAAAGCAGATAATTTCCACTTACCTGGAAGTGGCAAGAAAATAGATACAATTGGACTAAGATAAGGGTATTTATCCCTACACTTATATTTCATGTTAACCATTCCTGAAGTGTGATGTATAAAAAAAAATGAATAGAAAATGATTGGAACAGAAAATTGGTCATGGTTTGGGAATGTGGAGAGAATGGATTTTATCGTAAATAATGCAATTTCAAAATGTTTCAAAGAACACATTAATTTTATTCATTGTCCATCATCTCCACTACCTATCCCACAGTTGTGTGTTTTCTTTTCAACAAATCACACACAGTGTGTGTGTGTGTATGTGTGTGTGTGTGCGTGTGTGTGTGTGTGTGTGTGTGTGTGTGTGTGTGTTTGCAGGTGTATGTGCGTGTGTGATATGATATTACTTAGAACGGTAATTGACTTCCTTTCAAAAGGAAGTGTTTTATGCTGTTAAGAAAGCCACTCAATGACACCAACTGTTATTATTTCTGATTGAAATAATAACAAAGAACTTTACAAAATCTGTGCTTTGACTGAAAGGGGGAGGGTGGAAACCAGTGTGCTAATGTCTGAGCACTACGGGGTGGGCAAGCAGATGCAGGTGAGGAGCAATTTCCTTTAACAGCACAAATTCATTCCTTGAATCTATAGATACAGAAAATCATCACACAATAATTAGCTAAATAAGCTGTGGTAGGAACCAAAATGCTCACTAAGTTAATTGTTTCAGCACAGGGATGGGTCAAAACTTTCAGTATTAAACATGACTGTCAGGATCATTAGCCTCTCTGAGCACTCACCTAGGCCACCTGTCTGTTGGCTCTTCTAGGGATTGGGCCATGAGAGGAGATGAAGCTTTTATTATTCAAATCATGAACAGCTTTTTTCCTTCCATGTTTGTGATTCAAGGTGCATTTTAGGGAAATTACCTCAGTAGAATTTTTGGAGAGTCTGCATCTTTTAGAGTTAGTGGAGAGAAGCATTGGAAAGGTTTTGAGTCTGAGAATGACCCCTCCATATAAATACCAAAGGATATATCTCAGTGTTCATTCACCCACTCAATGTCTGGAAATCAAAAGAGGAAGAGATTTTCTGGAGCACAAACGTAGTTTGAATGTTGACAAAAGATGGTAGTTTAATACTGCATTTTTGGTGATATATTTTATATTTAATAAAGTCAGCCTGGAATATCAGAGAACAGATCCACCCACAGTCAAGCCAAGAGGGTCAGAGAGTTGTAACTCATGCCTTTAATCCAGCATGAGAAAGACTGGGAGTAGTGACCTATGCCCTTAATCCCACAACTCCAGAGACAGATCTTTCTGTGTTTCTGTGAGTTCAAGACCTAACTACCATACAGTAGCAACTTGCACATTTAATCCCAACTCTAAGATTATGATGCAGAGTTGAACCTGGAAGTGAAACAAGTGGGTGAAGAAGGTATTTAAGGCAGGCGTAGAAAGATGATGTGGTATTTTGTAGAAGTGAAGAGCCAGGCTGAGGACTCTGGAAGATAGCTTTTACCCTGAGAAGTTGACTGGGTGAGATTTGACTGTGGTCTGTTTCCTTTCTCTGATATTCCAGCTTTTCCCCAGTATCTGACTCAGATTTTTCATTAAATACCAACTGGAATTCATGCTTCAGCATTTATTTCTCTTTTTTGTCTATTTGTATCACGAGCTCCAAAACTCCTCAAGATCAGATCTTGAAGAATGCAGTTATCAAGTGTGATGAAATTTGGGTTGTCTTCTAATACGGAACTATTTTCTATACATGGCCGTTCTTGAGCTTTCTTCTCTATTCAGCAGACCCGTAGCCTTTCAAAGCTTTGATGTGTGTTTGCACAGAATATTGTGTAACGAAGATTAGACAAGTTTTTAAAGAATAGCAAGGAGGATTGAGAGAGAATTCTGAAGCAACAGCTCATATTATGAACAGTTAACTGTCTATAGTCACCTGGGGTGATAATGCAAGCAATTTGTATAAAGAAATCTCTCTATTCTCAGAGAACCCATCATGGCAACCAAGTCACTAGGGAAAAGTGGAAGATACACAGATATGCACAAGGACCTCATAGGGATAGCAATATAATACTGTCATTAGAGATCAAGCTGACTCCAGAGCCTAAATTGTTGAAGGGAGGCTTTTGGATTTATAATTCTTTCAAGGTGGGTCATATCCACCAGTCTGCCACTAGAAAATGTTAATAATTTGACACAGTTTATGAGATTCATAGATATTTATTTGTGCCAACTGCTTTCTGCCTCAAGAAGGAAGGTATGACAGAGGTTGATGAGAAGGAAAGGACCACAGCCTTCTCTCATCTACAGCTGGTGATTGACATTCTGCTTCCAAGTCTCTCCAGTTGTCTCACGGTGTCTGTACACAGCAGTAACAGATGAGAGCTGGAATTCTATGCTTCCCAAAACATTCATTCAGAAGTCTCTTTACTGTGGAAACTCTCCAGGAAATGATTTTGACTTCAAAGCACTCTGTGATATAATGTGAGTTCTGAGAGCCCTGTCTTTATCTGACTTCTCACCTAGAGGACTGTACCCTATGCTATGTGTGGTACCTCAAGTAGAAGATCCGAGAATGCATCAACTGTTGTAAATATGAAATTTTATAACCAACAGAAGAATCATTTTTGTCTCATGACGGTATAACTTAGAAAAAAAGAAATAATAGTAGAATGTTGATTGGAGAGATTTGGACCCAAAACTAACCCTTCAAAGACATGCTGTTAATGATCTGCCTTATTCAATTAGCCCCATATCTTAGTATCTGTTATCTCCTAAAATGACATCATTGTATATGAATAGATCAATGAACTGACCCACTGATGAAGACATACTCCTCATGAATAGATCACTTTCTGAAAGTCTCGCTAAAGTTTAGACTATAATTTTATTCTCCAGATCACCAAAATTTTATACCTGATGATACAAACTGCAGTTCAACTCCAGGATTGCAACATTTTAAGAGTTAGGGCATTGGTTAAAATCTCTGCTGGAATTTAAGGTAAACTGTTGATGGTGTGCTCCTGTGAAATCAAAGATAAAATTACGTGATTTTATCACATGCTGAAGAAATATGGTATACACGTTTCCATTCTGAAAAGAAAGGAGCATTAAAAAAGGGGACGGGACTAAAGACTGAAATCATAAACAACTAATATAAAGTGCTATCGCCCCCTGTCTTGTAGCCAGATTACACAATGACTCGATAATTCCACAGGACTCAGGGAGCCCTGCCCAAGTGTTTGCAACAATGTATACTGTTCTTGGGCTAGCTAAGATCATTGTCCATGTCTTTCTTTGACAGATTTCTCATGCTCTTGACATATCTAATGTCCTGAGGTCTCTTCCTGGATTTGGCTTTTTGTCCATAGGCACAAAAACATGGACCATTTAATGAGTTTGCATGTTATCTTTGTACAGGAGGCATGTTAATTTTTGTATCTTTCCAGTTTCAGTATATGTGATGATCAAGTGACCATGGTAAAATCAATATAGTATATAAGAGCTGAGCCTCCTGGCAGACTCAAAGAGATCCTGAAGCTCTTCAGATGAATTTACATTATATATATTTGCATCTGGGGTGGATAAAGTTGGCTTTTTAAAATAGAGAATATTTTATTTATTTTTTAACAATCTCATGCATGTAAATACTCTGTCTTATTGCATGTATCTTCAGCGTTTCTTTCCCTCAGACATCTCCACTATGGCTCCTCCCTGTTTCCTGTTCTCTTCTGCAGTGCTGTATCATGTTCATAAGATAACATTTCACATCACTCCTTCCACCCTCTGGCTCTTACATTACTTCTGTACCTTGGTCCACAATGTTCTTGGAGCCTTTATTGATGAGAGACATTGATACAGATGTCCCAGTTACATCAGAAAACTCAATAGTCATTCAGTCTCATTACTTAAAACAATTATGATCTATGCAATAATTACTGTCCATTCCATTTTTGTTGTATGAAATTTCTGACTCATCCATCCCAAGGTTGAGACTCATGGTCCATTCAATTGTTTCCTGTCTAGAGTCTATCCTAGCCCAGGGTACAGCTCCACAGCCCCACTTGGTCCTAAATAATCCCACAAAGCTTTATATTAATTACATGCTGTCCGGACTATGGCTCAGGCTTATTGCTAGCTAGCTCTCACATCTTAACCCATTTCTATTAACCTGTCTTGCCACATGTCTCATGGTTTACCTCTACACCATTACATATTGCTTCTTGTGCAGCTGGATTACATCTCTCTGACTCTTCCCTCCTTCCCTGGAAACTATGTTTGGATTTCCCTCCTGCTTCTAAGCTGCTCTGCCATAGGCCAGAAACAGTTTCTTTATTATTCAATGGTATTCATAGCAAAAACAAGACATCTCACATCAAATCTTCTCTACCCAAGGCTAAGAATAGCACTACAAATATGCATATAAACATAAATGTTTAGCAGTTAGTTTGACACTGTCTCCATTTAGCAAGATATCAGTCTTAGCGTCTCCTTAGGATTTTGATCAGATTTACAGTGTTAGGCATAAATTACTTCCTATGAAACAGGACCCACCTCATATCCAATTAAGAATGATTGGTTACTTCTTAAAACTTTGTGCCACGATTGAACCACTGAGCACATCTTGGCTGTCAAGTTGGTATAGCATGAAAATTTCTCTGCTTGGTAATAACATTAATGCCTTTTTCTCTAGCAGCCATAACAGAAATGAGGAAAATTTCAGGTAAGAACCAGTTTTACTTTTCTGAGTTGTAAATGAAAGTGGTGTGTGTCTTCAGCATAGCATCTTACCATCTAATTCTGATAGTCAAGAGCTATGACAACAGCCTTCATTGTGTTGGAGGTCTTTAATAATAGCTCATAGGGAGATAGCCCACTCCTTGGCCAGGTCAGTTCTTGATTAGTCTAGTTATCATATCTTTCCTACGATCTAGTGTGATCTGCCTGGCTTCTTCTGAATATACTAATCCTTCCATCAGTAAAAATGTTCTATATTTCTACACAAGCTTCTCTTCTGTTCAAACTGATTGAGTTCCAAAGCCAATTCTCATTGTAAGTCTATCCAAAAGCAACCAGGATCGACCAGTTCTGAATGCTGGGCTGCCTGGAAATTCCTTCTACCATATTAACTTGTTAATCACATTTCAAATAATCCTTCTATAAAGCTACAGGGAGATTAAATGAAGAAAAGTTTTTTGCCAGGATATAACAATACTAGCCTCTTGTCAAATTTTCAGGGAAGTCCAGACTTCCATTTGAAGGTGCCCAAGTAGTCTGAACTGTCAGCAATCCTACTGGAATTCTGACTTCACATCCCATATAATTCAACCTTTAATGACTTTTCATAAGATTCTAGGCTATTTTATAACTTACTCCCCCAAAATATCAAGATTCTTTCTAAAACAGTTCAAAGGGCTTCTGAATCATCATATGGGTCAACAGCAAGAGCCTGTGTAAGCCACCTTTCATCACTGTGACAAGATACCCGAGAAAAACCAATTTAATGATAGATGAATCTGTAGTTTTCAGTCTCTCAGAATGCAATCAGTGGGCACCCAACTCCATGTCTTTAGGTCTATGATGATTCAGTACATATGGGTGTGCTAACATGGAATATAGTCCCTGCCTTGCTTCTGGTGACCAGGATTCAGAAAGCAGGACTGGATACAAAGTAAATTCTTCAAAGGCATCTTCCCAGTGATTTATTTTTTCCACCTAAGACCCTCCTTACAGCCCACTGACTATTAACTTATTAGTAGGTTAATCTCCTAATGAAGTTGGCATCATCATGCTCTGGTCACCTCTCAAAAGTCTCACCATCAGGGGATCAAAGCTTTAACAAAGGAAATTTGGGATGAGGGATTTGTATTCAAACCTCCACATGTCTCTTCTATTTGAGACCTTAAATATTCCACAAAGGCCCATGTCTTAAATGTTTAGCTCCCAATGTTAGCCTATTTGGAATCATTAGGCTATTGAAGAAATGATTATGATAAGTATCTATAACTGCGAACTTTCACCCCCAGCTAGGAAGAGAGTCTCAATGGGGGACTGTTTACATTGGGTTGGCCTGTAGGGATCTCTATGGGGGACTGTCTTAATTAAATTAATTAATGTAGGAAGCTCCAGCCTATTATGGGTATCACCATTCCCTGGGAATGTGTCCCAAACTATATGAGCAGAGAAGCTTGACCAAAACACAAGCAAGTTAGTATACACACTTGACTATGATTCTGAGCTGACTACATATTTAAAATCTCTGCCTTGACTCTTCTGATATGATGAACTGAAGTCTGGAATCGTAAGATGAAACAAACCTCTCTGTCCCAAGTTGCTTTCTATATCTGCTGATTATAGCAACAAAAGTGAAACGGGGAAATGTCCTTGAAGATGAATGTGAGATGAACTCATTCCATTCCCCCCTTTTCCCTCTTGTTTGCTTCCTCATAAAGAGATGAGCAAAATTGATCTACCGTGTGTGGTCATGTTATGTTACCTTACCACAGTCCAAAGCAAAGGCACCGCAGAACCACGCACTGGAGCCTCTCAAACCTACACAAACATGTTCTCTTTGTCAATGAATAGTCTTGAGGATTTTGTGAAAGTGAAATAAAACTAACATAGCCCTCCTCATCTCACTCACATAAGACAAAATATTGTATACAAGCCACTGGTCAGTGCTTCAAAGGGGAGCTGTTTTTTTTTGTCCTATGAGCTAAACTGTGGTTTTCACTGTTCCTGCTGCTCTGACCCTTTAATGCAGTTTCTCATGTTGTGGTGATCCCCTCCTATACAATTACTATGTGACTACTTTATAACTGTAATTTTGCTACTGTTATGAATCATAATGTAAATATCTAATAGACAGGGCATCTAATATGTGACCTCAGAGGGGTCATGACCCACATGTTGAGAAACACTGACCTACACTCTGTTCTATTGTGAAGTATATGTATATGTATATATATATACACACACACACACATACACACACACACTCTCTCTCTATCTATCTATCTATCTATATGTATATACATATACATATATGAGTGTGAAAGCCTATGAATGAAGAAGGAAGCTTGTCTCTGGTAGAGTACCATATCACCTTTTTGGTGGCTTTAATGTGTACTAATTCCTGTAGAGAAACTAGTCCTCTGTGCATGCCACTGTTATTTTGCATATCTAAAATTCAGCTAAACATATTTTCTAACCAACTAATAGTGTTGCCTTTTATTACTTTATTTTATGGATTCTTTTTCCATGTTCTTGAAGTAATGGATCATTAGAATTAGAGATGACCTCAGAAACATAGTGTAAGGTTCTTAATGAATAGATAAAGAAGTCCTGTAACTCTTGCCATTGTGCGTAATCCACCTTTTTCATTACTACACCTATAGCTATTTCCTCATGCTGGCTTTACATACATTAGGTGTAATGTCTAGGCTACCCTTCTCCCTCACCATAGTAACAACAAAGACACAACAAAACAGCTAAGAAACAATAAAACAGAACACTCCAAAGAAAGATCAGTAGAAGGTATTTATTTTTAGCCAGTTCTACTATGATAAAACATAAATTGACAAATGCGTGGATACAAAAAGTCAATAACCAATGATTTTATCTAGTTAAATTTTTGTTGGTTGGGCTGTTGAGATGGCTAAAGGAGCCACTAAGCCTAATAACCCGAGCTCAGTCCCTGACTTAAAGAAAACTGACTCCTGCAGATAGTACTCTAGGTGCCCTCAATAACACACAGACTATACACACACACACACACACACACACACACACACACACACACACACACACACACACACACACACAACACACACATTCACACACACACACACAAACACACACATTCACACACACACACACACACACACACACAGAGATAAATAAAAATAAATAAACATAACTAGAGAAAAAATCTGTTTTCACTTCTATTGTAAAACCGAGGACTCCCTTCAACTCTGTCAGCCATGGCTAGCTCTTCTCTGGTGATCCATTTTGCTGTCTTTCATCCAGAGTGATGCTGTTCCCAGAATTCTATACCCTCAGGCTTCTGGAGACAGACACATGGCAACAATAACAGCCATTTGCTTCTCACCAATAAGAACAGATATTTTCTCTCACAGGATTGCAACTCCCAGCACCTTCAAGATACAAGGGTTCTTTGTTTTCTCTAGAAATTTGAACATATTATCAAGAACATGGTAGAAACAACCCCTATAAACTCTATTCTTACAGCTGCTCAAACAGCCCCATTATTTGGTGACCATAAACATGGTTTGAAGTTCCTGCTCCTGCCAAGCTGAAGTCTTCCAGGGCTGGGACCGAGTGATTGAAAGCCCAAGATTATAGTAGAAGGAGACAAGGAGGTATTTTAGTTCTTGATGGTCCACTAAAAGCCCCTGGCCAAAAACAACTCTCTGTCTGAAAGACAGTAAATTTCTTCTACTGCTGAAAATAAATGTGTTTTGTGGGAAAAGCCAGACAGGGCTCAGGGCAGGAGAAGCATGTCCGGCACATGTAAGGAAGGCAAGGTCTGTGATTACTAGAGGCCATTCTTCAAAACAGGGAGGTCTCCATCTGACCACAAGCAGGCTAAAGGCCTAGTGATTCTGTCATGGTGAGATAGGAATTGTTAAACCATTGTAGAAAAGGCTACTCTATATTGTCTCCCTTAATTGCCAGTTACGTAATCTGGGGGTGTCAGGACCCTGATTTTCAATGTCACTTTTAACATGCCAGCCTCATAGGACTGAGCTTAAAAATACAATATTTTGTTTGGCTTCCCCAGGGCATGATGTCTTAGCTGTGTGACTTTAGACTCTTCATTTTGGACTATCCTCAATGTCAAGCTACTTTTGAAATAAAGCATTGGGTAAGAAAGAGAAATGGGAATGAACTTTCTCCATTGTCTTTCCTTCTTCGATGTGTGTACGCATTTGCAGGCTGTTATAAGCAGAGGCACATGTACATGTGTGTGCAGTTGCACGTGTATGTAGGAGGGTGCATATTTTTATGGAGGCCAGAGGTCAGCCTTAGATGTAGTTCCTCAGGTTTCTGTCTGTCTTTGATCTTGGATTTGACAATCTGGCTATGCTCGCTGGCCAGTGGGGCCCAGGAAGTCTCTCTTTGCCTTTCTAGCATTGAAGCTTATTTTACATGGGTTCTGGGGACTGACATCAAGTCCTGACACTAACAAGACAAGCATTCTTCCTATTGAACTCTTTATCTGGCCCTTCTAGTTCCTTTTCTTTGTAAATATTCAACATAAACACAGACATCCCTTTGTTGGATCAGCATGTATGATGACTAGCTCTTCATAACAACACAAGTGGGTAGGAAATTAGCTGAGGAATCTCAGTGCTGTGGTTCAAGGTTCAGCTATGTCACTCTCCACTGGGATAAAGTAAAAAAATCATTATCGAAGCTGATGGACGTCTATAGTGTAGACAGATATGTTGAGCTGAGGGATTTCTAACTGTTGGCTTGAGGTTGCTTTGGAGAAGAGGCGACAAAGGGAAAAGTCACAGCTATTCATAAGCAAAATAGGCTTTGAAACCTACATGGGGAATGGAGAGATTGAATCAACAAATAAGCTCATCTCAGACTGATGGTTAGATATGATATTAAGGCTTATTGACACAACCCAGAACCCCTAGGATGAGCTTACTCTAGGCTGGATTGTGGGCACATCTGTGGGGAAGTGTCTTGATAAAGTTAATTGATGTGAAAAGACCCAGCTCACTGTGGATGGTAACATTGCCCGAGGCAGAGTCCTGAATGATGTAAGAGTAGAGAAATCCAGATGAACACAGCACAAGCAAACATTTTCTGCTTTCTACTCTTGACTGTGGAAGTGATATGACTGTTTGAAGCTCCCATCTTGACGTCCCCACAGTGATGGACTGTAACCTGTGATTGTGAGCTGAAATGAATTGTCTTCTCCCTCTAAGTTGCTTTCTGTTGGGGTTTTACATCACAGAAACAAAAACCAAACTAGAACAATGGGTAAATGGAACAGTATTTAAATGTGACAATTGTGCAAATGGCAGGTGTGAGGAAATTATTTGAAGGGTATAAGGAAATCTGTAAACTTTCTCCCTAAGGAAAGCAACACTCACAAACACACTCAGATATTTGCATATGATTCTAAGGTGGTCCCAGATCACCCTGTATCCACTGCAGATTCAGAGTCTTGGGAAATATTAGTTTGAATTCCCATGCTCCCTTTCCCTTTCCCAGATGCATTCTTTCCAGAAAAAGGTTCAAGCTTATATAAGAACTACTGGAGGGGTTTAGCAAGCAGATTTCTGGGGTTCCAGATCAGTTGACTCAGGCTGTATTTTATTTTTGGTCCTGGTTCACTGAAGTCTCCAAAGCTCCTGGAAGATCCAGCTCTTCATGAAGGAACATTTTCTCACCACTATGGGATTTACACACCTACATTGATAAGAACTTTTAAAGGAGAAAACCATTGTAATTTTACAATTTCTTCCTGTGAGCTCCACACGGTGAACTTTAATTTTGGATACATACTTCCTGTAGGGTTGTCTTCTGCTGGAGATGATTAGAAATGTCTTGTCTTACAGGGTACTAACTCACTATTTTGTCTCCCTCGGTGACTAGTGTGCACAGAATGTGTTTAATGAGTATTTCTTTGTTCACTATACAATCTTGTGTCCTCTCTTTTTCTTCCTTCCCATCCTTCCCCTGTCAGGATCTAAATGTTGTTAATCCATCTTCCCATCTTGTTGCATTTCATGCCTGTCATGGATGCTCCTGTGTCTACAGCATCTGGCCTATTTTTATTAAGAAATGTTTTGTTGGGTTTATCCTTAGTCTCACTGCTCTCTCCCCTGTTTCCCCATGGTTCTTTCACAGAGAACCCTTTGTGTTGAGCAAACAGACTTTAATCTACACATCTCACTCCAAACTCCAACAGGAATGCCAGGTGAGCATCTGGGCACCAGCCAGAAACAGCTGTTAAAGTGGTCCAGAGCAGCAAGCAGGAACTGCATACGCAGTTCTCTTGCCTTATGGGCCTCTGGTCCAGCAAGCTCAGGAATGAAGCCATGAGCAAAAATGTTTGCCTTCCTGGCTGGAAGTCCTAAAAGCAGCTGTCTGCTGGTTGATGATAACTTGCATAATGACATCACACATTTAAATGCTGCCAGGCATGAGGAAGTCTGGGAGCTCCCCATGCCATCCCTTGCTGGTTGGCAGAATTCTTATCTTCTAGCATGCAGGCAACAAAGACAGTGAGAGCCAGACAGTGTCTGATCCAAAGATGCCCATTATAACCCCAGCAATTTTAACACTCAGGAGGGAGAAGAAAGAATTTTGTGTGCTCACTAGCAAACTTACCAAGAAAGCCCTGTGCAGATGCTCAGCACGTTCACTACGCCCATATATTAGAGCATCAAATTTAGATGCAGTTCATAAAACTGTGCTTTATGGATAAAAATGGTCTCAGATATAAAGGTGCTGGAACTACCTTTTAGAAAGAATTCCTTAAAGCAGATTTGCTGTCTGATGAAACCAGATTTCATTCAAGCACAATATCTGGTGTACTGTCAGCCTATAGGATTTGACCTACTGATATTGAAAAAGGAGCTTTGAATTAAAGTAGCCTGTCAAAACAACTGAAAATATCAAAGTCAAATGAAAGATTATATATAATTCATACATGTATACATAAAACTTTAAAAAATACTTTATTTTATGTTTATACAAGTGCATGATGTGTTTGGATCAAATACATGACCACATTTCCTCCCCTCCAGTGTGTCTCATGGCTCCTTCCTCCTAACTTCATATGAGTACCTCCTTTCCCTCCCTCCTCCCCCATCCTTATGTCTTTTAATATTCACTGAATCCACTTAGTGCTGTCTTTATGTGTATGAGTATAGGACCATGATGTAGCAAAAATTGGCAGCCTTTCAGAATCTACATCCCTGGAAGAAAAAAAACAAAAGCTGGCCCTCTATCCAGCAGCTATTAATTGCTAGTAACTCATCTTATAATTGTAAAACTCCTGAGCCTCTCTCACATTTATGCCAAGATTTGGCCAGCTTAATTTTGGACATGCCTCATGGATGCAGTCACAGCTCCTTTGAGTGAGATCATGTGTGCAACTGCACTTTCAGGTCCAGCAAACACTGTTTGCACAGGTAGCTGCTCTCTCTGACTCTCGGAATCTTTCTGGGCCCCCTTTTTTTAATATGCTCCTTGAGCCTTGATGGGGGATGACTTGATATGGAGCATAGATGCTCTATGTAGAGCTCAGAGCTCTTCAGTTCTTGACTCTGCACATGGATCCGTTGTAGGTGTTTATATTATATAATTCTCCCTATGACTGTTCCTCAGCTCACTTTCCTCCTGTGCAATCATCCATTCCACCAGATGATTCCTAATCCCCCTGTCTGTTCTGTTTGCTTTCATTCTTTGCTCTATTCTTCACACAACAACAGGATTTTCCAGACTCATCATATATCCACTCAGTCATCACATCAATATTCTTTTATTGCCTCTAAACTCTGTTAAAAATTGGGAGTCCATCATAAATTCTTACCTCCTTACAAATACCAATAAACCTACTGAGAAAAGAAGATGACAAATTTCAACATATTTGAGTTTCTGTATATACTCCACACAACTATATTGTAAGAGAACGCCTTTTTCTATATCTTCCACTGTTCCACTGCGGACTGCATTTGGATCCATGGATGATTACGTATTTCACATTCTGGAGAATGTCAAATAGAAAGGAT
This sequence comes from Phyllotis vaccarum, assembly GCA_033318265.1. NCBI lineage: Eukaryota > Metazoa > Chordata > Mammalia > Rodentia > Cricetidae > Phyllotis > Phyllotis vaccarum. Next base: position 198,426,843 of record JARWLC010000001.1, read on the forward strand.
GTTACCAGGAACTCTTATGAAAAAAAGAACATACTTTCCTTAGTTTTACCCAGTCATTTCCCAAATGTATCCAAACTCAGACTGCATATTTGGACACTCTTTTTTTAAAAAATTTATTTCATGAGTCAACAATCTGGAAAAGGTACTTTTGCAAGCAGATTCCCCTCTTCTTCCTGTCATACTCTGAAGGGAGTACCTTTCTTTTCTCATGGCACACATTCATTACTTGTAGAACAGTGTGCTTATCTTTGTGACTCTGGGCAAATTATTTGCTCTTTTTTTCTATTAGAGAAAATTCTTGCACTGCAACTTAAATAAAACCTCAACTTGAGATCAAGTTACAAAAGTGGGGTGATTTACATAGCTCTGGTGATCAACAGAGTAGTAAATGCAATTGGTAATAATGCTGCTGTTCTCATTGGAAATGATTGCTTCTGTTCCTGACCCATCAAGAGATAGTTGGCAATGTCTGTAGATCCCTGTGCTGTCAGCGATGTAGAAAAGGGAGTCATCTAGCATTTGTTGGGCAGTGATCACCTCAGGCAGGCTCCTAATCCCTTCACAGTGAAGAAATATTGAGTGAAAATTTCATTTGTGCTATGAATGAGTCTTCATGATGAGTCTTCATGATGAGTCTTCATGATGTCACAGTCATTGGGACTAATTATCTCACTTCTACTATCAATGGTTGATTTTTATCTTTATATGATTAGGAAACCTAGCTACTGTCTACATCATATTCGTGTATCTACAGGTCTATAACCTAAGAATAGACAGCTTCCTTACCCAAATTAAGTTATAAAACAATACAATAGAATAGATTTAAATCATACAAGTTTGATAACATATCCAGTATAAGACCACACCTTATGGATGTTCCAATTGTTTCAGCGTGCATAGGCTGGGTCTTTATCTTTGAGTATATGGATTAAGATTTGGGAGTTTGGAGCAAAGCTTAGACAAAAGTAAGGTTTAGTCATAATTTTTGAAATTGACTTATTTATATTAAATTTAAAAAGGGCATTTATCTAATAGAAACACACTGGGATGCTTATTTCCACGCATGTTAATAAATGGACAATGGGGCTAAAAAGATTCTCTGTGGATAAATGCTCCTTCAAAAGTCCCAGGCTCTATCCTCAGCACCCGCAAGGTGACTCACAGTCATCTGTAACTCATATTCCAGGGGATTCAGCTTCTATTTGTGGTCTTCTCAGGGACTACACACAATGTGATATACATACATACAGACAGATAGGGAAAACACTGAAATCCAGAAAATTCAAATAAATCATTTTTGAGTTTAGAAAAAATGAAAAACAGTTGAAACAAAAGTTTAAAGCGTGAGTAGTGTTTAATAAACGAATGATGTAGATATCGGATGTTGGATGATGTAGATATTGGATGCTGGATGCTAACTGAAAGAGAAGAAAACCTCAGACATGACAAAAGAATTATTGTCCTGTGTGGTCTAGACAGAATAGAAAGTCACTGCTTTATGTTTAATTTTCATTTTCATTTCCAAATATCAGCCATTGAGCTCTAAAATTCATTTGCTTACAGAAGCATCACACCAACTGATTAAATATATCTCCTAGCTATGGTCTCAGGAGTTGATTTAAAGCAGTGAAATATGCACAGTTTGAAATGTTTGGTGTCAGGGAAACATTTAAATCCTCAGACCAATTAAGTCTAATTACTGAGTGAATGGTAATACTTTTCCTCAACAATGTGAAGGTTAAATTAAAATTCGCTTTCAAATTAGAAGGAAATACCTACTAACTGTCAATCAGCCCAATATTTATTTGAGGCTCTGCTTTAGAAAAAAAAAATAGAGATAAAAATGTATTATCTCTGAGTCAATCTTTTGTAGTATTCTAAGTATTATATTTAGAGCCTTCAAAAAATTCCTTCTTTTTAAACCAGCACTGAAGCAACTTTAAATGGACCTTTCTAAAGTTTGTGGACAAAATCTAGCAAAGGCTCAAAGGACACTTCAATTGATGATGAATCATGGCTTTAAAAGCTCAGGAATTTCTTCTGATCAATTGCTGAGCACCTAATGCCAAGTTTTGCTGTCCCCTGTAACTCTATTAAAAATAATGTTGTCCATGCTTGACACAAGATGTTGGGAAAGCTACAAAAGGCAAAGAGATGGGTAAATACCCAGCTATAAAGATTATGGAAGGAGAAAAACCCTACAAAACAGTTAACAACATGCTTATCTTGTATGGTATAAAAAATGAATGATTAGTTACACTCAGAGAACTAGATAGGAAGGCCATTCAGAGCTTCGCCCACATTCACTGAGCTACATTTTTGTTCACTGATGGAACAAATGAAATAAAGGGGCCCTCATCATATGGAAACAAAAATGCAATAAATGACCAATGTTGACTTTATCTGTTGATGCTCATTTTTATGCCAATTAAATTTTAAACAAACCTATACTTTATATAATGAATCATATGTAGAACCCACTGTCTCATTTTGTTACCTATAAGGTTGAAACCTCCAAAATTGTCATATACAGTGTAGGTTAATATACAGGTTAATATGCACAACCATCTTGGCAAGATCTAGCATCATCTAGAAGACAAGATCCTAAGTATATCTAAGAGGTATTTTCTCCATTGAGTTTCTTGAAGTATGTACACTACCATAGATATGGGTAACACTATTCTCTGGGCATGCGCTCTAGTCTATGTAAAATAAAAAAGGGGAGCTTAACACCAGCTTTCATCTCTGTTTTCTGATGATAGAAGCAGTGGAAGCAGCTTGCTATCTCACCTTTACGCCCTTGTGATATTTGTCATATAGAGTATAGTGCCATGAGCTTTAATCTGCAACAAATTATGAACTCCATCATAACAAACATACCACACAAAGTAGGTGGAGAATCAGAAGCACCACTGACTGTTTCATGTTGTCAAATACCAAAATTGTTTATTCTTTCAGTACTTCACTATGTAAATTATTTTTAGAAATATATTCAAGTTCATAATTACCTGAGATCCCATTGGCACTGTGTTACTGGGCCTTCTCTAGGTGTGGCTGAAGTAACTAGAAGATGAAGCATAGAAAGGAATCCTTCATTCTGCCTCACGATTTCAGAGTTTTGTCTCCACTGTGACAGGCATCACAGGGCAGATGGAGTAGCATAAGTCACAGTGGCCAAGGAATAAAGAGCATACCTACATATATGCAATATCTTCACTGTCCCTCTACCTGGGCCCCTGACCTATGGTATAAACACTCACAGTACAGATCTTTCCTCTTTGGTTAATGCTTCTTGTGAATAGCCTCATGAGCTAATATTCTACATACATCTCAAGCCAATCAAGTTGGCACTCACAAATAACCATCATCGCCATTAATAGAATATAGTGTTTTATTTGACACAGGAGGAAGTAACACAGGGATTTCTCCCATAGTCAAGTAGATTCCACAGCTGGATTTCACTGGTAAAGTCCCATATTCAGGCCATCACCACCTTTTAACTGCTCGCCTGCTTCCAAGTCATAAAACAACAGGTTACAATGTCAACACAGACAATTAAATCTATCTTCTTTTGGGTAAAAGAAACCAAACCTTGAATAACTAAACAAAAGCATATTTTTTTAGAGATTTTCACACGTTTTTATTTTGTTTTGTATTAGTATTTTCTTCTTATCCTTCCCACTGTTCTCATCCAGACTCACTTTGGTGTTAATATCTACAGGTGCATGATTGGCGATCAGTTCCTGTCTAGCCCTGTATGAATTGCTAGACATGCTTATGTAGTTGGGTGAGTGACTGTAGAATGTTCTCTATATGCTCTGTGCTTTTCCCCCACTTTCTAACTAGCTTAGACCGCATGCTTTTCCAAGCATATGTGAAATTGCTTACTTGTCTTCATAAAAAGAGAAATTTGAAACATTGATTTTACATCCAGGTCAATACTTGTATTTTCTTGGAAGTAAATTTCCAAACCAATCACACCAAGAAAGAGAAATGTGAACTTAAGTCAGCTTTCTCAGTTATGAGACTCAACATTGTTTTCAAGGACTGTCTCCAAAACCATAAACATAATTTAGGGCACTGACTTTAATCAAATTATGAATACCCAAGTAAGCAGTCCTTTGGTGTCATCCTTCCCACTTACCTGTCCTTGTCTGTTCTTTGGTACTAGGGCATCTGCTTACAGTTCTTGTTTTTACCTAAATATCAACTTTCTTTCTTAATTAAAAATTAATTTTGTGGGTGTGACTTTGTGTATGAGTGTAATATATGCGTATGGTATATGTGCATAGGTATGTAGCTATGTAATTCTGTGAGAGTACACAAAGGCCAGAGGAAGGCATTGATTGGTTGGGCTGCTTTGTCATTGTCTACGTTATTCTCCCAGTGTCTGTCATGGTCTCCCACTGAATCTGGAACTAGGCTGGTTGCCAATAACACCCAGAAATTCTATCTGTAATTCTGCCTCACCGAGGGAAAAGGTACAGGAGCCATGTGGAACTTGCTACATGAGAGGTAAGAATTTGAACATAAGTCCTCATGTCTCACGCCTTCTTGAAAAGCAGTAGTACCTGCTGAGACCTGCCCAATGCTTAAGCCTCTATTCTTCAGAAAGTGGACAGACCTACAGTTAATGAGAATTAACATTCTTAGCAAAGTACCCAAGCGTATTGAGACTTCTCTATGTGAAAGCTAAGTTACAAGTGTATTTAGTGAATGACAGTGGTATATCTCCTGCCTCCAAGCCAAACCACAATTCTCCAGCTTAGTAGTACTGGCATCTTATATCAGATTTTTTTTTGTCTCATACAAATTTACACTGCACTTTTAAAGTGTTATCAAGCTCCATGCTCTCTGCACATCAGATGACAGTACACTTGTGAATTTATGTCCAGTCTATCTCCCCAGTTTCTAATCTACAGATAATCCATGTGGTGCCATTGTATGCACTGTGGATTCATTGTTCCTCCAAGTCAAAGCATATAAAGCGATAATCATCAAGCTAAAATTGTCGTAGCAAACATGGAACCAAATATTTCCTCAGTAGAGTAGCACCTGTTGAGCAAGAGATCTGCCTGTCTTATTTATAATATGTACCAAGCACTCAGCACTGTGTCTGCAATGTAGCATGTAACCAGCCAAAAAATTCTGAAGTGAATGAAGGATTGAAATGTCCTAAGCAATGGCACTTCACTTATGAAAATACTATGGAGCTGTTAATATGTTTATCAAAATAAGTGCTCAAGAAATGTTAACTGAAAATGCCATGTAGAATTATAAAATACAATATTTATTTGTTTTGTTGTATGATGAGTTATTTCATGAAGTACATTGTAGTGGATTTATGATGTTACATTGTAAATAATTGTCTGCCTGTGAGTTTAATAAAAAGTTCTGATTGGCCAAAGGCAGACAGGAAGTGTGTGCAGGGCTACCAGACTAAGAAAACTCTGGGAATAGGAAGCACAGAGCAGAATGCCAGAGAGAAGCCAGAGGAAGCAGAGGACAGCTATGCTGCTGTGAGAAAATGTACTAAGCCCCATGGCTGAACAGGATAAGAGTCATGGGTTAGATGAAGGGTAGAGAGCTAGCAAGTTATATGCCTGGGCCTTAGGCCGATCAACCTAAAACTATTGTAAGCATCTGTGTGTCTCTGTGGGTCTGTGGGTCTGCAGGCCTAAACCTTGAGGCAAGGCCTGAAAGTCTGGGCCAGAAACCTCATACTACAGTACATGTAAAAATCATGGCTATATGAAGTTGCAGGCTGATCAGTTTTCACCATTTTCATATGCTGCACATGTTATGACATAAACTGTTATTAAACATAGTGTTGTTGTGTAATCACAGAGGCAGATCTCCAGATAAAGCCTCCCTTACTCTCTATGCTGAATGACACTAAGATCTAGATACAGATTTCTATCTTTAGAGTGTTTGGGGCTCTGTGCCAAAGCTACCGTGGACCTTGTGGCTATGCAAACTCGGTGCCTTGGACCTAAGCATCATGGATACCGTAGAGGTCTGCAGAGAAGAAGTAGACATCACAGTCTTCTACAAAACAGAGTCTAATAGGAACACAGGACCTTCATACACCACACTCATCAGAACAAAGTGAAGCAGTATGGAAGGAGGTTCTCAGCTATGACCTCCGCTCTCATAAGAGGGAAACATCAAGGAGTCACTTGAGGTCTACTATCAACTTAGACATAGAAGAAAAAGAACATCTGAAAAATGAAAGGCAAATTGCCAATAAAGTCAGGAGGACAGTGGGTGAAGACCTGTGAAATCATCAAAGATGACCTTGTCTCTGAAACTACAAGACTAAGGGACAAGCTCCCAACAGAGAGACAAACAGCCTCTTGAGAAGGACAATCCTTTGTTAAGTAGTCATGTCCCAGGCACAAATAATGAAGCATATAGTGCCTTTTCCTGATAGTATTAAATGGCAGAACCAAAAGTCTTTGACTAAAATAGTCACTTATGAGCTGGAGAGATGGCTCGGTGCTTATTGGCACTGGATGCTCTTCAGGAAGACATGGGTTCAATACCTATAACCCACATGAGATTTACAACCATCTGTGATTCTAGTTCCTGGGTAACTGGAACAATCTTCTGACACTAATGGGTACCAGGAATGCAGGGTATATATAGGCAAAAATACAGACAAACACCCATAAACATTTAAAATGAAATAATAATTATAATTACACAGAGACCCTCTTTGCAACAGAGAGTTTAGGTTACTTCTCCAATGTATTCTATTTCTCAATGACCCACATGGCTTTTCCCCAAGAGACTCTGCAGGAAAATTCCCATGCAGCGAACATCAGCTGAAGTCTGTTGTCTGGTTCTGAGGCTGCTGTGTTCCTGATACTTTTTACCCAATTTTGTCCAATTTCTACATGAATAGGGAGCCTCACTGTAGGAGAGCCGGTTCTACAGTCAAGCAGATAAAATTCAAATTTAAACTTCCTTCTTTTCTATGTGTGAAATTTTAGATGAATTATTCTACCACTGGAGTCTTATTTCTTTTTATATGTGAGATATGAATATTGGTGGGTGTGTATGTAATGGATTGTATTCTTCCCACCTCAATAAAATCTCCTGAGATCTCATCCCCTGGGGGCCTGAGAATATGTCCTATTAAGAAATGAGAGTTTGGGGCTAGAGAGCTTTTACAGTAATTAGAGCACTTTAGATATCTGTAATAAGGCCAGGGTTCAGTTCCTGGTACCCACAAAGCAATCCATACCCATAATTCCAGTTCTGAGAAATAAAATGCCCTCTATGGCCTTCTCCAGAATTGCACACACATGGTACATATCTCTAAATGCAGACAAACATGTACATAAAATTTAAATCAATCTGTAATAAAGAGAGAGCCCAGAGGCACAGTGGGAAGATGCCCAGATAAAGCCTCCCCTTTGCAGACAGCCCAGGTGAGAATGGAATCTGACCCATTTAACTGCTATCATTTAAGAGGGAATTCATAGACAGACATGCATGTGAAGGGTGCTTTATAACAAATGCATGTACCAGTTATGTTTTAATAAGCCAAGGCAAGTCAGAGCATGGAAGCAAGGAAGAACTTCTATGAAGGGCTCAGGGCCTGGTTCTCATAACTTCATTTTTAAGTTTTAAACTTCAAAAAATTGGACAATAAATTTTCATTGTTTTCTGCCTCACCGTTTGAGGTACACTGTCACAGTGGTCCTCAGAAACTAGTGCTTCCTAAATAAACACATTGCTATAAATTCAGTAAGAACAGTAGTTAATTAATTACTTTGTGCCTATCCACATAATTCTGTATGTTTATGTAAGAGATCTCTATTGAAGGAAGCTGGTAATGAGTACCAGACTCCTCTGTCCTGCTTTTGCAACTTTGTATGAATCTATAATTATTTCAGAATTTATAAAAATAGGACCCTGAAGAAAATCAATGAGACAATTCATGTAAAATGCTTTGTTTATCAAAGTACTCAAGCAATATTTCTGGGACTATTTTTTAAATCAATAGGTTTATAGCATGCTAGAGAATCCTGATTGACTTAAAAGAGTAAGTTGTGTAAACATATGGGATATTGACTATAGATCAACAATGAATTACCTTGTCCTTTTGACCTTCAGATCTGAAACAGTGTACATCATAGATGCCTTGAGGCTGGATTTCTAGGGATTGCTGAAATGCTGCTGTTCTTCTCTGTGTCTTATACTGAGTCTCAGGAAGTTGTTTCCCCATGAAGTGTACAGTGGATTCTTTAGGGATTTATGGACTTCCTTGGACCATGCCTGCTCTGTTGAATATTTCACATGTGTGTGTGATGATTTTCCCTACTTGTGATTTGTTTCTGTATCTCCATAGTAACAAGTTAACCATGATGAAAACAACATAGCTTCTGAGGGGCCATCCTTGAGAGTTGGCATTCTCACCCACACAAACACTCTTAGGACTCAAACCCCATAAGGTAAAAATTATAGAGATCAGCTTATATGCAAATGCACAGAATGTTTGCTTTTTCTTTTTCTGTTTATTCCTTGAGAATAAACAATTACACTACTCTATTTCCCCTCTACAATTCACCCCCTACATGTCCTCTTGTTCCTTTGCTAACTTACTGTTATCTTAAAAATACCTCAAATTTCAATCAGCACTGTTTATGTGTACATGGATATGGGGTTGGTTGAGTATGGGCCACCTATCAGTGACTGTGTCCCCAAAGAAGGAATTTCCCTTTACCTGCAACTATCAACCTCTAACAGCTCTTCTGTTAGAGCTGGAGAATCTTGGACACCTCCCCATGCTTGCTGGACTTATTGACTCTTATTGACTGGCTTGGTCATGTGCATGTCTTATACTTCCACAGCTGTTGTGAATTTATGCCACGTTCTGAAGGTAACATTTCACAGTGCTTCTCCCCATCCTCTTGCTTTTATAATATTTCTGCCTTCCCATCTCTGATGTTTCCAGAGCTTTGGCAGAAGGAACATGAACCTGATCCAAAGCCCATACATGTCAGGCTTCTTTTTAAATATTCATATCTTATAGCATAGATTCACATTGTTCTCAACATGGATCAGAGAAGATTTTGAACAGCAGTGACCAATGCAGAGACTCATACCAAGTACTCTGAATAAGAGACAGTGAGTTCTTAGCCCTAAAAGGGACAGCCTTATCAAATGGACAGTTTTTAGGGGTGTTATGACTTAATCTCAGGATCAAAACAAACAAACAAACAAACAAACAAACAAACAAACAAACAAATTCTAAAGTACTAAGTTAGTTTCCTGTTAATGGTTCTAGGTTTCCTTTTGGTTTGAGTATTTCAAAGGTTGCAAACTGAGGTCTGCCCATTGTGAACACAATATCTACCTGCTGTGCTATAGGAATAATGGAAGTCTGGGATCAGGGCAGAGCAAGCAGGGAATTGCAGTAGTTACCTATGGTTTTATTTAATCTGATTAAAGAATATATAGCATGGGTGAGAGGGGAGATAGCTTGGCTGATAAACAATTTGCCCACAAAGAGGAAAACCTGAGTTTGCTTTCCAAGCACTCACATTAAAAACTCAGGGGAGGTAGCACATGCTTGTAATTCTCATACTCCTTCTCCAAATAATGTGTTAGTAAAGCTCTTTCAAAGGATATAATGATATTTGCCTCTGTGGCTATTATTGCACCTGAGAACATGGCAAAGTATAAAGTAGGTCCTGAGTATGTGCTGGTTGATTCTGCTTTTTTATTGTTTCATCACTATACATCCAGTAACTCATTGTCAGCATGATATTCCTTGCCAAAAAGTGGATATGGGATTTCTAATTCCAACCATGGCAGAATAATATATGACATTTGAGTTATCTTCTCGTAGCACAAATGTATGAAGCAGTCAATCTAATTTACTTAACAAAGTAGAAACAGAAAGTCATAGAACCATGGGTACAGTAGCCCAGCTGAATTGCTGAGTTTCATATTCAGTAGAAGAATTCAGCATATCTCAGAAACTAAGAAAGCAACTGAAGAAGACAGCAGATATTGACCTTTGGTACACACACACACCATACACATACACACACACACACACACACACACACACACACACACACACACACACACAAGCACATCCTAGTAATGCACTCATAAACATACACAGAGAGAAATAATATATAAAAAGCATGTTTCCAGTTAGTGTTGTAACTGTGAATAAAATAGTCAAAAGTCTCTATCCTCATGAAACTTATTCCTAAACATACAGCAAAGAAACAATCAAGAAAATAAATAGGTACCAAGTCATCCTAGAGAGCATGTAACAAGGAAAAGAAGCCAAGTCATGTGATCACCTACAGAGCACAAATGACAAGTGGAGTAAATCTCAACAAGGAACAGTCACCAAATAGTTGTCTGTAGAGCTAAGGAGGAACTAGCCAGACTGAAATGAAGAAGCTCAATGGCCCAGGCAAGAAACATTTGAGGGTTAGAGAAAGAAATCTTCTAAATCAGGAGGATAAATAGAAGGTCCCAGGACTCACATTCTCTGGACAAAAGTTAAGAGATGGCCAATTCAGAGTCTAGGAAATTAGCCTATGGGAGGCTCATATGTATTATTGTAAAGGCCATTGGAGTTAAACCATAATTGTTTGTAGCAGGTGTGAAATTTCTGTACATTAAAAGCTCTGGTGTGAAAGGGATGACACCATCACTTGTCATAAGCAGATTTGTATCTATCTAGAGGAGACAGTATCTCCTTGATAGAATCCATCTACTTATACAGAACCATGGCTGAGCTGCGGATGACATCCCATACATATTTTATTTTATCCAGAAGCCAAGGCCCTGAGATAAAAAATGAAGGTGGGGCTGTCAAATTCAGAACTTGTGCAGACATTTTGATACAGAGTCTGTCTGCCACAAGAAATAATGGTTGTCAAAGGCAAGAGGACACAGCAATGGTTGCAGAGAATCTTTTGACCCAAAGGCCACATTTCTGCAGAGGAAATTACTGAGCAGATGGAGCAAGAGAGCCACACACTACTCAATAAAGCTTTCCACATAGGAGGCAGCCAAGCCACTAAAGTTTGTCAAAGGGCCCAGACTATGGGCAGCACCCATAGGCATGCACAGAGGTTGGTAGATAAAGAGAGACAAAATGTTATATTGTAATATAATGTTAAAACAAACTTATTTGGGAGAAAATTCTGGATATTTCACTCTCAAGTTACATTTCTTCAAGTCCCATACTCCTCCAAATAATATCGTAGTAAATCTCTTTCAAAGGATCTAACAATATGTGCCTCTGCTCTGTGGCTATTATTGTACCTGAAAACATGGCAAAGAACAAAGTAGGTCCTGAGTATGTGCTGGTTGATTCTGCTTTTTTATTGTTTCATCACTATATATTCAGTAACTCATTATCAGCATGATATTCCTTGCCAAAAAGTGGATATGGGATTTCTAATTCCAATGATGGCAGAATAATATATGACATTTGAGTTATCTTCTCATAGCACAAATGTATGAAGCAGTCAATCTAATTTACTTAATAAAGTAGAAATGGAAAGTCATGGAACCATAATAATTGATGAAAAGTACACCCAACAGGATTGGAGTTTTTTTCTGAAATTTATAAAGTTGTAGGAGGCACAAGTTCCCTATAAGAATGATAATATGGCATTCTAATTAATCAGAGTCAACATTAAATCAAGGGCATGAGCCAAGGAAACATAAGACACATGAAATATGAATTTTTAAAAAAAATACAGCTATGAGTAATGTAGTTGTACACACTGTAGTTCCAGGATTCTTGAGGCAGAAGCAAGGAGATCCCTTTCAGTTTGAAACTGGATTTTTATACACAGTGAGTTCCAGGCCAGACAAGGAAACAGTGAGATGCTATCGAAACAAACAAACCAAGAAAACACAGCTACACAATTTTAAAGCTCAGGGAATATGCTTAATATTTATGTAGCTCTTTCTAAGACAGCAAAATCTAATGTGAAAATTTAGAAAATTCCAGTAATAAATGCCAGCTACGAAAGAAATTGTGTTCATGATACTTGCAACCTTTGTTTCCCTTCTATTAGAATTTAACTTAACTTAGCTATTGATAGATGGTCTCATTCTGTTCCTCAGGATAGCCTGGAACTCACCATCAATTTGGCTAGCCTTAAACCCACTGATTATACTCTTGTCTCAGCTACCTGGGTGAAGAGATAGATGATAGGCATGAGTTATTACATCCAGTTTTGCTTGCAATTTTAAAAAATATATCACATATATTTATTTTTGTAAATAAATATGTACTTTATTTTGTTATATATCAATAATAGTAAGATCGTTATAAATTAATAATAGGGGGAAATTTTTATGAAATACACAAGACTACTCTATTAGTTTCTATACCTAAGATAATTAAGTTACACAGAGAAACTTTTGTTTTTGGTTCATGTTCCATTTTTGTCCCATTAATTAGACCTGTAGCAATGGAATTCATCATGGCTGCATCCTGTGGTGGAGCAAAACCAGGCATCTAATGGCCAAAAAGAGAATAAGAGAGAGGAAGTTGTCAGGTCCCACAATCTTCTTCCCATCATCTACGACCTGAAAACCTCTACTGAAGACATACCTCCCAATAGTGTCCCTCTGACACCTTGCATTGCTACTGAGCCTTTGGGGGGCATTGAAAATTTAAATTTTGCGAAGCTTTATACAAATCATTACAAATTATTGGAGAAAAAGAAGGTCTGAATAAATGGAGTGATACACTATATTTATGATTTGTAAGACACAGAATTAAGGCATCAGTTCTGTTATGAAATGATTTTCTCTTAATTAACCTATAGACTTAATGCAACCCTAATACCAATCCCAGTGAGACTTCTGTTATTGATTTGACATGGGGATTCTACAACAATTTATATAGGAAGGGAAGGGGTTATGATTTTAACTGATGCCCCCTTGGAGGGCTAGTCTATTTTAAGTAGAAGAGGGCTCTCCATAATCTAATCTTAATGTTTTGCAATAAATACTGCATGAATCAAGTCAGTATGGTGTTGTCACAGAGCCAGGTGAGTGAATCAGTAGACTTGAATAGAGATTCAGAAAACAGATGCATATACATATGAGCAATTGGTTGTTGAGACAGAGATGCGGTCTTAATCAGTGTTCTTTTTCTGTGAAGAGACATCATAATGAAAGCATCTCTTATAAAAGAAATATTTAATTGGACTGGCTTACAGTTTCAGAGGCTTAGTCCAGTATCATCACGGTGGGGAGGATGGCAGCATGCATGATGCTAGAGTAGTATTTGAGAACTCCACCTGATCCATAGGCCAAGAGAAAGATAAGAGAGACTAGACTTGACATGGTCTTTTGACATTTCAAAGACTACCACCAGTTACACACTTCTCCTAGCAAGATACTACCTCCTAATCTTTCTAATCATTTCAAAGAGTTTCATTTCCTGTTAACTGACTAAATATTCAAATATATTGGCCTATGAAGGGAATGTTCGCTTCTATTGCCCCTATAGGCTTATTGCTAATTCATAATGCAAAATGCATTCAGTCCAAATTTGAAATATCCCATATTCTTTCAGTCTTAAGACTGTTTAAAAGTCCAAACTCTTTTCTGAGACTCAAGTCAATCTCTTAACTGCAGTTCCCTGTAAAACCAAAATTAAAAAACAGATTATATACTTTTAACATATAATGGTACAGAGTATATACTACTGTAATATGAGGTTTCTGGTCAACCTAGCTTCATGGTTCAGACTTGCCCAACACTGCTTATATGGACAAGCAATCCCAAAGTCCCAAAGAAACACATAGATGCTTATGTTAGTTTCACACTGTTTGGCCTATATCTCAGGCATATTGCTAGCTAGTTCTTTCATCTTAATTCAACCCATTTCCATTAATCTGTCCTGCCATGTGGTCCGTGGCTCATCTGTGTTACCTAACATATCTCTTCTTGGGTGTCTGGATTGTGTCTCTGCCTGTCCTCCTCCTACCTATGCTTCAATTTCCCCAACTACAGTGCCCAACATAGGATAAAACAGTTTCTTTACTTCACAGCATACAGAAAGACATTCTTGTATCACTTCCTCCTTTCTGTCTAATAAAAAGGAAGGTTTCAATTTTAATATAGCATAATTATATATTAAAACAGCTATCAATCAAGAATTACAGTTACAATATCCAGTCTATTTGTATTTAACAAAATTAAAGAAAATATTCTATCATCTACCTTATCCTTGTGAGTCTAAAAGCTTCATATCTAATATACCTGTAACTATCTAATCTTCAACTACATCAAAGATCACAGAAGGATATAATATTACACAAGTAAACAGGAAGTCCAAGCAACTTCCAAAATCTAGAAATGACAGAGATGACACCTATCTGCCTGGACTATCACCCAAAATTCCTTTGGAATGTTGGGGGATCCATCTTCAGCCTACAGGCCCAGAGTCTCTGGCATAACTTTCAGTGAAGCAGGAAATCTGAAGGACTACTTTGCCCATTCTGGCATTCAGTTGCTTCTCCTTGTGTCCTGAAGAATGTCTGGAAGTTTGCTCTGCAAAGCAGAAACCTGAAGAACCATCTCAGCTTGTTTTGCCAAAGTTCAGAGGTCACTTTCCTATGGATCCTGAATGTCCAGTTTATACAGCATACTGTCAAGCAGTCAATACAAGGACATTTTCATATCAAGTGGCTAACCTAAAAATTGCCACAAAAAAAAGAAATTCCATATGGAGTTTCTTCAATGCTCATTTTTCTCTTGAAGCAGATTGGGGCTGCCAGGAGCAAACCTGTTTCACTGTCCAGAAAAGCCTAAGTTCTTAAAATATTTTAAATGCCATATTCTGTAGGTCTTTGAAGTGTTTGAAGATTACCTATCTAATTGAAATATATCTTGGTATATCTAAAAAAATTCTAACATGACTATAAGTTTGGTTATCATAGATGAGTATTAATCTGTATCTCTTAATTATACATTACAATTTTAAATGAGTTACATAAACATCATACCTTAAACAAGAATAGAAAAATACATACAGCATAACAAAATTAACCTTAAATTTGAATCAATAAACAAAAATCCATACCGCTTTAAAATATTTTGAGATTAACAGCTGACTTTTGGATTAGAGTAAATTCAATAATCTATCTCTTTTAAAATCATTCATATACTATATCCCCTTTTTTCTAAGAAAGAGATTAGCTATGACCATTAACTGCTCATAAGGAAACAAAACATTTATAAACAATATTTTGGGAATTTAGGGCACAGCTTTCTATTATTGCTTCCTGCTGATTAAGAGGTGCTGGCAATCTTATGAGGGACCTGAGGCTGGATCATCTTAGTCTGTAACCTTGAAGTTGAAGTGACCATCTCTTCCTATCAGAGAATTTTTAGGTGGTCTTCTCTGATGATACCATATTTGGCTGGAAGCAATCCTCAGGTTCTCATCTTCTGTGGAAACAAAAGCAGAATCTCTTTTCCAAAGCAACATATACTTAGACACAAATTTCAAAGTCAAGATACCTTTAGAACATATATGTTTGTTTAACTTAGCAGCCTTTGCAATCAAATGTCTCTCTGCAGTTAGCTCATTAACAGTTAAAAAATTAAACAAAACACATTAATAACCATAATCCAGACTCTGTGTTTTTTTCATCTTTATGTAACTTATTATATCTTTATTCCTCTATTTCTCTTTTTTTAAACAACTTTATCTACCTTATTTCTTTTCTCTCTGTCTACCTATTCTTTTTTTCATACATTTAACCCATTGAGAGGTTTTTCTCCATCTGAATCTCTTTTATTGTGTATCATTATTCATTTTGTCACTAGAAAAGCTTTTAAAATGCTAGACAATAAAGCACTGCTTTGACTGCTGATTCTGCTCCACTTGGCTTTGCAGCATAGCAGAGGTGCCAGAGACACACTTACTTTCCCAATTTTTGGAAGCAGTATTAACTATTGTGAAACTCTTTATCACCCAACCCGGGGAATTTTAGGGTTCACACTCTCAAGTAGAACATTGCTGCTGCCCACTGCTCACTCCACTTAAGTGTTTGGCAACAGGGTCTCTTAAAAAGCCATACATATTTTGCTGCTAATGCTTGGTCAGGAAGCTGCTCTTAAAGGAGGCATGTCTGCTCACCACTAGCAAACAGAGAAGACCCAAGAAAATGCTGATACTAAGAAACTGTCTTTGATTCTGTTCACTTCAATATAAACAGAAACTATAAATTAATCGCATGCAGCTTTTTGTTTATACCGAGTCTCCTATGAGACTTTGGGAACCAGCCTTTTCCAGGTTATGCTGCCTTGCATGTACCCACCATTTTCAAATTCACCTGTACTGTGACCCCATCAAAGATACAACTCTGAAGCTGCTTTTGGCTCCCTATTTCTATGCTCTAGAATTCATTTTAAGCTTTCTCTGGCTTTATGTGGTTGTTCAGCCCCAACATTGGGATGCCATCCATCTGTAACAAGATGTTTCAGGCACTATACAGTCTTAGGTCCAGACACACAGACCTGCAATCCCAGGCACCTCAGCTCTTCCCTAAGGCAATTTCTTCCTTGTAAATGTTGGCTATAGTTCAATATAGCAGTTGTTAACTGCATCCAATTATTAGGTATTATTTTATTTTTGTTGACCATGCATTTATAATTTGTTTTATATAAGTGGAGTAGATTTCATGGAGTAATATGGCTTCCTTGATATTCTTTATATCTCTCATATGGATTGGCTTATAACTGTATCCCACAAATTCTAGGGGCTCCCCATATGTGTTCTTTATCTGAATCATAACTGGAAACAATACCAGTAAAAAATGGGTTATCCCGTTCATGTTTACCTCTTTAGAAAGAACCTCCTCATTACCATAATATTTCATAGATGGTTGTCCTGAATTGTTCTCGGTAGAGAGTATCTAAATATCCTTCTTCAGTATTGCAACATGGTTCCCTCGTTCCTGAAGCTTGGAGACTATCATTTTTTCTATTGTCTGAGTTTCTTTTTTATAGCCAATCTTTCTAATGACCTCATTGAATCAACAGTTTTCCTATTCACATCACTAACATGATTAATAAGTTTCTTATTCTCATCATTAACATAAGGTCTGCAATTCTCTTGTACGTTCTTAATATTCATATCCAAGGAGGAAGTTCTATCTGAAAGTTTGCTGTACCCAATTTCAAGAAAATTAACGCTGTCTGCCAATTTATCAATTGTAATTTCTATATTACACATTTTAGATAGTAATTGCTCATTCATAGACTCTAAATCATCCATCATGCTAATCATAGTCTCATATCAGGCCTTTTTTAAAAATATAAAATATAGAATCACACAAAAAAGTAACAGGACTACGGGATTGAAACCTTCAAAAATATGCTCATGCAAGAAGTTCTCAATCATAACAGTAAAAAAAGGTCCTAAAGTCTTGAGAAGTCAAATTATCAGTCATTCTGGGGAAAAAATGCTAAGTATTCATAATTCAAACCAGATGTAATGGCCAGAATATGTCACAGTCTTGTTCAATGTCTTGCTTTCTGGAGAACAGTAGAGTAGGCAGAGTCAGGTGGGTTCCCATGATATGGCTGTGCCACAAGCCAGACCAAATAATCTCACAATAACAATTTCTCACAAAATCAGGACAATATAACATAACCCACATTAAAAGTAAATAGTGTCATAATTTAAAATAATCCCCAGTCCTGGGAGCATGCCATCCCAGAGCACAGCTCAGCAGCTCTAGGCATGCCACACAAGTGGTGAGGTGTCCTGGATACAGCAGCCCGGGGTGGAAACTGCAAAAGTGAAGAAGCTGTGGGAATGTTGTCCAGGTAGAATGTTCCTTTCCTCTCCCAAATTTTGGAGGCTACTCTATTGTGCTTCCAACCATCAGGTAATATATTTTCCTTCTCATGTCTTGATGGGGTTAAAGACTAGACAGTTAAGGTTACTACCATCTTATCTCTTAGCAAAGAGCATTCTGGTGTTGGATTGTTATTGTTCAGGATAAACAGCTTTGAAGGAAATCCTGTACCTCACACTTTCCAATAATCTAGACATATAGGATGCACCTTATATTTGTGTTTTAGTTGAAGTTTGACTTTGCTTATGTTTTACCTTTTCCTCCACCAGACATTACCTTATAATGATTCCTATTGTATATAGTCTTATACTTAGTTTAGAACTTTCTTAGTTAGACAAAAGGGAGAGATGTAGTGGAATTCAGGTGTTAGCTGTCAAAGCTTAGTGCCATGTCTTTGGAGTACCAGGAGCCTGAAAAGGGCATGGCCAGACCCCATTGAGACACAAGAACACTGACATCCTGTTTGTTCTTGCCTTCTGGGGGAATGGATCAGTCATCCATCATGGGACAGTTTAACTCTCCAAGAATTGTCTTAAGATTCAATCGTATCTGTATTTATATAACCCCTTATTAAATATTAATCCTTTATATGATATATTGCTAGTAAATTTTCCACAATATCTGACAACCACAAAGGAATTTACATGGATGTTTGGCCCCATGTTTGGTGCCATCTCTAATATGAGGTTTCTGGCCAGCCTAGCTCCATGGTTTAGACCTGCTCGCTGCCACTTATCTGGACCAGCAATCTCAAAACATTGCCACATCATACTACCATTATAAAATGGAGGGAAAGGAGCATAATGTAGAAATATGGAATACTACAAGAGAGTGATTCTAAATTTGTATCTCCATGCCTGATGACAAAGAAGTCTTCAGATCTCCAACTCTGCTCAGCTTTGACTTCAGTACCCTTCTCTATCTTGAGCAGGTTCCATGCCCAGTCTATAGCTTTCTTTTGCATGTATCCCACAACTCTGAGATCTTCACCATCTTGGGGCATCAAACACAATCCAGCTTTCACCTTCACCATCTCACTTAATGGCCTCTCTAGGCCTCCATGCAGGGATACCTCTGACATATGCCTGGCCTCAACAGCTTTCTTTAGTTATGGATTCCACAATTCCTTCCTTATATCCTTAACTTTAAATCCAGAACCAAGTAGCCAAAGCTGCCTAGTTCTTGTTTGCTAGTGCTATAACATGGACCCTTCTTTAATTATATCTGCACATATGTTTTCTCTCTTGGCTGCTTTCTTCTACTGCTTAAGTTTTTCTTTAATTCCTTTCTACAAGTTGGAAGCTTAGCTGGGTGAGGTGTTTCCCAAAAGTCACCACTCTATTTCACTTAGCATCTGTTTTTTCTTTAAACTATTATCTCCTGGAGCATAGGATTTGGCTCTATTACACCTCTTGATGCTTCTTTTCTCCTCAAACTGTACAGTTTGTAATTTTTCTCGTCTGGATAGCTCCTTTTTATTATATGTCTCCATAAGATTGGCTACTAATAATCACTAAATACAGTGACTACTAGAGCGTCTTAAAATCTCTGCCAAGACCATTAATCCAAAACTCTTTAGTTTAGCATCAAGCAGACATTTTTAGACAATAGCAAAAAGTAGCCACATTCTTTGGAAAAATATTATAAGAATGGTCTCTAGGTTATTCACTAATATTTTTTTTCTTTGAAACCTCTTGATTGAAAAAATATAGTCTACATTGCTCTCAGCCCCACTAACTTCTATGTTTGTACTAGAATGGCCCCTGAAGCCCTGATAAAGTCATTCACTATTTTCCTAACCCCAAGTACCCAAATACACATTTCACCAACAAGCAGCATGGGCAGTCACAGCAATACCTTATTCCTGGAACCAATGTCTGCCTTACTCACTGTCCTATTGCTATAAAGAGATGCCATGACTAAGGCAATTGTTACCAAAAAACATTTAATTGGATGTTTGTTTGCCTACAATTTTATGTTTAGTTAATTATCATCATGGAGGGGAGCATGGTGGCACTCAAGCTGACATGGTGCTGGAGAAGTAGCTGATGGCTGCATCCTGGTCTATAGGCAGAGAAAAAGAGAGAGAGAGAGAGAGAGAGAGAGAGAGAGAGAGAGAGAGAGAGAGAGAGAGAGAGAGAGAGAGACTGAGAGACTGAGAGATTTGGCCTGGCATAGGCTGTTGACACCTCAAAGCCTACCTCCAATGACATACTTTTTCCAATAATGCCACACCTCTCTATTCTCTTCAAAGAACTCCACTCCCTATTGACTAAGCCCTCAAATATATGTGCCTATAGGGACCACTGTAATTCTATCCACCACAGTTGTTAAAGTATTTATATGACAAGAAGAAAGTCTGTTCAACAAATAACAGCAGAGCAATGAGATATCCACTTTTAAAATAGTAGCCTTCTTTCTTCTCATTCTCAGGGAAAAATCTAAGTCAGTATAAATGCAATACTACATAGCATCAGAGAAGATAAAGCCGTAAAAACCAGTGGAAGGTAAAACATGTTTAAATTTATCTTGAGAAAGCTATTCTAAGATGCAGAAATAGAGAGCATATAATAAAGTTATCCATAAAGTTGACATGTGTTTATTAGATGTTAGTAATAAAATCCATTGACAGACCTAGGAAAATATATGCAGAATACACAGATGAGTCTGGTGACAGTGGTAAAAGAATAGACAATAATAAATGCAGTCAACAGATATTTCACAAAAGGACATGCACAAAATATCCTATATGCACAGAATGAAAACAGTAACATTGATCACTGGAGAAATTTTAAAGGAAGCTACAAGACTGTATCATGGAATAGTGTCGGAATGGCTAATATGCACATACAGAAATCCACACAAACATCTGTAGAAATACCACAAGCACCAGCAGTGATACTAACAGAATATCACATACATTAATGGAAAGAATATAAAGTCAGAGGGCAAATACTTTAAAAAACAGCTTGTCTCTTTTTTCTTTATTTTTGGGGTATTTCAGGAAAAAAGAAAAATGTCAAGGTGGAAATGACCTTTAAGCCTTATCCCCAAGGACTACCTGTAATAGAAGGAACTATACAAGATATGAAGGAGGAAAAGCAATAAATATTCATACCAAGGTGAAAAGCCCACAAACTGTAACAGTGATGAGACATGCAAGATACCCCCCCCCCCAAAATAGTGGCATTTATATTTTGGGGTAGCCAATATTCACTTAATTGGACTAAAGGTCTGCTCAGTATAAAGGAAATCATGCCTGATACTATAACCTAGCCAATTACCCGAGGCTGCTGTGGTTGTAGACCCAAGAGGAAACGCTACTACTTCAGTTTTCCTAAATCAGTAATTTTTTTTTTTTTGTATAAAGTAGACTGTATATCTTACAACCCAGAAGCTCCTAGGGTTTACCTAAATAAACATGTTATTTGAGGAAGCCCTTCTCCTTAGAAAGATTTCTTGAACCCTTGACCTGAATTAGGTGATCATCCTCAGTGGCACAGGCATCTCATTCTCTCCCACCTTTGCCATAGAAGCATTCAGCACTGTACTTGTTCTTTGCATTCAGTCACCAACATGAACTGTTGAAGTAAAATATGAGTGACGTCCTTGTCTAGCATTCATCTGCATATTTGTACTAAATAATAGTTAATATATGTCGGCTACATTTATTAAATAAGGGGGCTTGGATATCTTTTCAGCTGTATGAATGTTCACACCAAATGCCTAACCTACCATGTGTAGTATGGGTTTTCTGGCCCAGACTAGTCCCAGACCACCTAGCCCCACAGACTGGATCAGAAATCACAAAGTCCCAAAGAAATATACAAAAGCTTGTATTAATTTCATCCTGCCTATCCTATGGCCCAGGCATATTGCTAGCTAGTTCTCTCATCTTAATTCAACACATTTCCATTATTCTGTCTTGCCATGTGGCCCACGGCTTACCTATTTCATTACATCTTGATTCTTAGGTGGCTGGACCATGTCTCCCTCTGACTCCACCCTCCTTCTCCTACCTATGCTCTGACTTTCCACATACTTCTATGGTGCCTGCCAGGGCCAAAACAGTCCCTTTATTTCACAGAATACAGAAGGACATTCCCACATCAACCATGCCCAAGACCTACTGAAATAAATATGGATAAAATAAGCAAATCTTCAAGTTTGAAGGTGACAACTTGGGTAGTAGGTGACAGACTCTACTGTCATCCCTACAAAGGCTTTATTGTTTTCTTCCAGATTCCTGAATTTGGAAGTGAACAACTAGATATTCTCTTAATTTTGATTTGTTTTGTGATCACATTTTTACTTGTAATTCTTTGTGAGTCCTCACTTCCTTCCTGAGTTTGATGAAAGTATTCTATCACATAACCTTATTATATAGATTTCCACTGCCTTTGGCACAAAGATTTTCACAGAATTATTATGTGAAGAGTTATGAATTGCTATTTATAACAGATCTTCTTACATTAAAAGGAAAAGAGATAAAATTTCTCTTAAATTTATTTACATTCCAAAAGAAATGTCAGCATCTGTATGCAGAATAATCATAACAATTTAATCATGTTTCTAGCATATCAAAATTATTTTACTGTATTCTTGAATTATTATTTCATCATGAATTTCCAATGGTGGTACAAACACAGTATCAAATTATAGTTGAAAATGCACAGAGAATTGGTCTCTGATAATCCCAAAGGCAGTGGAATTATACTGTTAAGTAATTAAAAAGATTTCTATATTATGGAAACATTTTATGAACTAACTTTCAAAATACTCAGTTGTCTCTGAAGCTTTATTGAAACAAAAGAGAATAGAAATAACAGAGTCAGATATAAACTGTTACAAACTCTGATTTGATCAAGAATAGAAAATATTTTGAATGTAGAGAAGATTTTGTGTCAGTCTCCACATATTTAAAAGGATATATGGTAGATTTTTCTAGTCACATTCCTTTGGATTTTCTGTCTATTGAACAGAAAAATAAGAAACAATGGCCAAGACAACATACAATTTTTCATTGTCTCTTTACTGTCCTTTATTGCTAGGCATAACTCCCAGATAAGTGAAGACTTTCAAATAGAAATCTCTTTGTTCAATTACCTTTATTCAGTGTCTCCTCTTCTCTGTGATGTCTGAATTTGAATCCCACAGAAGTATTTTATATATTGATATGATGCAATACTTATTTATCCACTGACCCATCCAATCACTTATCCACCCATCCATATGCTTCTTTTATTCCTTCCTTCCTTCCTTCCTTCCTTCCTTCCTTCCTTCCTTCCTTCCTTTTCTTTTTTCTTCAGTTTTTAGAACAACATGCCATTATGCTAACTGTTTTCTATGACCCTTAATTTCCTCAGAATGAGTCACACAGTTCACACCTGGAGAGCACAGGTAGGGTGATGTTTCTCTCCATCTGTTGTTTTTCATGTTAAATTTAGACATCTCTGGCAGTGCCCAGATTTGATAATGATAGGCGAGGGTGTGTTATATATGTGCTAACAGAAAAGCATTTTGTAACTCCTGTGTGCAATGAGTAATTTTCAACCCACTGCAATCATTCTTGGTTGCTATAGACCTTAACTATGAAGCACTCTGCTGGGATTGCTCACAAAATAAACTTTTCAAAGTGATTTCTATTTTCTTCCCTAGAATTATTTGATGCATGATGCCCAGTGAGGTAGAACCTTAATGTGTATTTATTCATTGTTTATTTAAATGAGGTCAGTTGTACAGGAAACATGTTCATTTGTTTCACGTTCTGGAGATAACATCCGTTTATCCTGGTCTGAATATTGTTTTGTTGTTTTGTTTAAATTTTTACACCCATAATATAGTATGGGAAGAATGGTAAATTATTTATTTATTTATTTATTTATTTATTTATCTATCTATCTATCTATCTATTTATTTATTTATTTATTTATTTATTTATTTATTTATTTATTTAATTTTATTTATTTTACAGAAAATCATTAACACACATATAATCGGGATCAGAGGGCACTGAGGACTAGTCTGAGTCAAAACCCATTCCAGGACTACAAAGGGAATCTTAGCCATTCTACTTACAGATGTAGATGAAGCAGTTTAGAGTCTAGAACAGAAAAAATGCCATGGTCATTTCAGGGATCTGGAAGCCACTGCTTTCTGATCCCGGTGGGCATCAGCTCTGACCATCAGATGTGAGCAACTGATCCTCTGCCTCAGCATGAAGTAGAGGCAAGGTGGCCCAACACTCTGACCCCTTCACACCTGTGCTTGAAAATGAATCCATTTCCCCCTCTTAAGTTTAAAAGCCAAATCCACACACTAAGAATATCCTTCTTGTTAGTGTGAAGGAAGCGGTTTCACATTTTACAAAATGACGCAACTCAGACAGGCGTTGCTTGGCGCCTGATACCTGCAGGCTTCAGCACCTCTCCAAGTTCAAAACCAGCTGCCACATCCCATTTTTAAATTCACAGACACCTTCTGCTAATGAGGGTCATACTCGTTCTTTTGATTCTTTACAAGGCATAATATGTGTGGAAAGCAAGAGAAAAAAGTAAATGAAAAAAGAGAGCAGCCTGCCACACGCAGATGCAAGCTGGAAATAAAACATGTTCCCACTTCTGGAATTAGAACTAGACAAGAGAAAATCAGGACCTGCCTCTATGGATATGTCATTTAAAAAGTCACCTCAACACTTTAAAGTTCCTATCACTTACTGACTGGGTTACCCTAGACTTGATGCCCTGCCTGGGCCCAAGTTTTCTAGTCTTTAAAAATTAGAATCTGCTAGCAGAGGTCTCTTGGCCCTGCATTAAGATTAAAGGAGAAAATCGGGACGAAGGATATGATTCCAGTGGTGAGCCACTTTAAAAGCTGGACATCACAGCATGTATATTGACCATGATTCTGAAGAAGCAGAAATAGGAGCATTCCTGGTACTTATGGCCCAGCTAATCTGACTAACAGTGAGCTCTGTGAAAGGCACAGACCTTAGAAGTAAGGTGAAGGGAGTGGTGATGGCTCAGTGGTTAAAAGCATTTGCTGCTCCTGTGCCCAGAACCCACAGGTGACTCCCAAACATCCATAACTTTGGTTCTGTGGGATCTGATACTCTCCTGTGGACTTTGCAGATACTAGATACTTATGTACATGGAAGCAGCACTAGTATTAATAAAATTAAAAACAGATCTTTTTTAGATGGTCTTGTTTCTTTGGTGAACTCCATTCTCCCTGGCTGTTACAATCTTTCTGCCTCCACTTCTGTGAAGTTCCCTGAGCCATGAGTTGGGGGAACTGATGGAGACATCTATTTAGGACTCTACACATTGTCCAGCTGTGGATCCTGTCTACTGCAGGAGGAAGGTCCTCTGATGGTGGCTGAGCAAGACAGTGACCTATGAGTATAGAAGAATGTAGTTAGGAGGAAATTTATTGCATTTGGATTTTTCCTATGTCCCTGGCCTATCTAGTGTCAGGTTCTTGGCCAATTCAGCAATGTCAAGGATAGATTCCATCTCATAGTATGGGCCTTAAATCCAATTTAATATTAATTGGTTACTTCCACAAGCTCCCACTATTGCACCAGTATATCTTGGTCATTGCTGTGGAGAGAAGGTTTTGCAGCTCAGTTGATTCTTATTTTCTCGTTTGCTGATGTGCCTTCCAGTACTATGAACATCAGAACTGATGCACATATGAACTCATAGAGACTGGCATCATGCATAGGGCCTACACAGGTCTGGGGGGGCTGGTGGGATACCAGTGCTAAGTGTAACAGTATTCACAAACCCATATCCCTAACACAGAAGCTATCTCCAATTAATAATCCCTTGCAGACAAAAAATTAGTTTTCTTCAACAGAGTCTTCCTGGGATACAAGCCACTTTTAAGCCAGATCCATCCCAACACAAAATGAACTCAATGGTAATTTTAAAGGTTTGTGTTGTTGTTGTATTTTTTGTCTCATAATACTTTCTCTGGGCAATAAATTTTCTTTTCATTTTTCCATAGCCTATAGGTATTTTGCATATATAATGTTGTATTTTGATGGGTTTCTGCGTTCACCAATATGTGAATTTCCTTTGGCTCTTAATTTTTCTGTTCATTTGTTTTTTGTCACATTTGGGTTTGTTTATTCTTATTTTATCTTATTTTATTATTGTTTTTAAGATATCCATTTGTTTTCTAACTAGAGACAGCAAGAAGGAAGTAGATTTGAGTGTTTGGTTATGTAGGGATGATTGGAATGATCTGAGTGTAGGAAAAGGATAATCAGAATATCTTGTATGTAAATATATATCTTAACTAAAATTAATTTTAAAAAACTATCCTTTTTAATTGAAATATAATTACAAAAATATCCTCAGTGTCGACCTCTGTCTGACTTCACATGAATGTATGCTGTAATGAGGTTTCTTGGACCTGTCCAGCCAGAGGTCCAGACCCACAGACCTGCCATCCCAGAGCTCCCAGCTGCCTACTGTTGCTTAGGCACCCAAAAATGACTCAGCCATTTACATTAACTTCATACTGTTTGGCCTTTGGCTCAGGCACATTGCTAACTAGCTCCTTCATTTTAACTCAACCCATCTTCATTAATCTGTCTGCCATGTGGCCTGTAGCTCACCTGTGTTCCTTACATGTTTCTTCTTTGGGTGTCTGGCTCAATCTGCCTGTGTCTATGCCTTCTTACTACCTATTCTGATTTCTCCATCTGCTTTTTCTACAGTGCATGTCATGGACAAAACAGTCCTTTATTCACAACATATAGAAAGACACTCCCACATCAAATGTATATATATATGCATGCACCCATGTGTACACATACACTAGAGCACATACAAGCACATAAGATTAAATGAAGACATAAGGAAAAGTACCAAGAAGTTGCTCAGCATGTTAACACATAGTTCTCTGGAACTCCTGCTAGGAGGTTGTGTGGCAGCAGCAACAGAAAGCTGGACATTCACATGAATGGTCTGTGGTCATCAGACTGATGGAGGGACAAGCTATTCAGTATCATGGTTAAAAGCTAACAACCCTAAGTAGATGGATCTATGAAAAGTCAAAGATCAGGGCAGAAAGTCAATAGCTTACCCGGCAAGCTTAAGGACCTGAGTTCAACCCTCAGAACCCAACTAGAAAAGCCAATCATGGTGCTACAGACTTGTGATCTCAGTCGGGAGGAGGGGCAAGGTTCCTGGGGATTGCTGTCCAACCATCCTAGCCTACTTGGGGAATTAAAGGCTAGTGAGAGATCCTCTTTCAAAACAACATAAACCGTAGATTTCATTTGAAGAATGATATTTGAGGTGATTATCTGTCTTCCACATGCACATCCACACATATGGATTCACACATAAGTACAAAGTGTACAGACACACATTGTCTCTCTCTCTTTCACACACACACACACACACACACACACACAACAAGCTCACACAAATGAGAGGTACAAGGATTTCATCAGAAATGGAGATCACATTTCTTCTGTGTCTTTCCCAAACCAAAGTGTCTAGAGAACATCTTGATGTGGAAGAATTTCATGGTGGTTCAATATTTTGCATGTCTCCTGAGATGGTCTATAAAGAGTATACATATTTCAAATTCTGGATACCATATGTATTTAGATATTTGATGCTTCGTAACATTACTTTTCTTTCTTTTGTTCAGTTGAGCCCTGGGTATTCACTCTGTAGAAGTACAGAACAAAATTAAAACTACATTTGTAGTCTTTACAGGGAAAGACTAGACATCTTGGCCTCATTTTTAACTGAGAACATTTTGAAGTTTTTAGAACTTTAAATTTATACTCTTTTGTAAACTTTAAGACCACATAAGGATAAAGTGAGTTCTTTGTATGCTTTTGATTTCAAACAAGTTGCTTATTGCTACATGTGATAATTAGAGAATAATAAGAGACTTCTTGCCCTAAATTTTGTATCAAATGTACAAAAACTGGAATTATCAAATGATTTCTTCAAGATAAACGGATGCCTTCTTAAGATACCCACTTCCATTCATTCTGCAGTTGTGGATTGAGTATGTGGTCAGGGTTAGTGATACCCAGTTGAGTTTAAGGAGTGGGGATTGGGAGACTGCCAAACTGCCTCATTTCTAGAATGATATCCATGCAGATTTAGTTAGTTCTGTGAACTTTTTCATGAAGCATCTAATGGTGAAGCTGTGGTGATGAGTTGTAGAGACAGAGATATAAATCAGCAAAACAGATGTCCCTAATGAGAGAGGAGCAAGACCAAGAAAAGACATCACATAAAGAAGTAAATACACACCGTGGATCAACAAACTCCATGTGGGTTACATGGGGTCACAGGATAGGGAAGAAAGAGATGGCTGTGTTTCTGACGAGTTAGTAGTTCATCTTTTCATAAATAGATTTTCCACAAAGAAGCAATAAACTGAGATGGGAAGTGAAATTATTGGGGAATGAAAGTGAGAGAACCATTGTATAGAGAGAGGAAGAGAAGTTCTAGACTGGAGGGACAACTTTAGAAGAGATCCTTGCACACAGATGAGGAAATGGGAGAAACAGAACAGGTGACACGTAATAACACAGGATGGAGTAGGAAGAGATGATCTAGACGAGCTTTGACTAAATCATAGAACTAATTTGATGCTTAAATTAGAATTACGAGCCTGACAACTGACAGTCAGACAGCATCTTCTGCATGAGTTCACAGCTATGGTAGAAAGCAAATATATAAAATGAAAAAATATGAATTAGAGATCGAAGAGATTGCTCAGTGGTTGAAAGTGTTTGCTGCTCTTCCAGAGGACCTAAATCCTGTTCCTCACACCCACATCAGCAGCTTGCAACTGTCTATCACTAACTCTAGGAGATGGAACACCCTCTTCTAGTTTCCATGTTCACTCACATACACATATATCATACACATACAAACATACATATCTAAAAATAATCTTAAAGACAGAAGGTAACAACAGAAAACCATGCCTGTGTCACTAGAAGCTTGAAACATATGCATTTTGAAATTATTTCAAAATTATATAGATAAAGTGACTGAATATTGCATATAACTCTTGGCCTACAGGCTCATTTTTTATTTTTCTAAATATCCTGCTGATGCCCTTTCAAGAAAATGGAGGAGTACCAGTGTAATCTAAATCAGAGAATATATTTTGTATTTAAAAGGTTTTTTTACATACTCACCATTATTACCCCTCCCTCCCATCTTCCCAGTCATCCCCCAGCTTTCCCCCACCCATACCCCCATCTACTCCTCAGAGAGGGTAAGGACTCCCAGTGCGAGTCAATGCAGTCTGGCGTATCTCCTTGAGGTAGGACCAAGCTCCTTCCAGTATCAAAGCATATCAAGCTGTTTCTCTATAGGGAATGAGCTCCAAAAAGCCAGTTCATGCACTAGGAATAAATTCTGGTTGCACTGCCGAGGCCCCATAAACTGCCCACGCCATTCAACTGTCATCCACATTCAGAAGGCCTAGTTCAGTCCCCATACTCATTCCCCAACTGTAAATTCAGAAAGTTCGGGTCAGCTGTCTCTGTGGGTTTCCTCATAATGCTCTTGATCCCTTTGCTCATATAACCCCTCCTCCATCTCTTAGACCTGGGCTGGAGCTTGACCAAATGTTTAGCTGTGGATCTCTGTATCTGCTTCCATCAGTACCGAGTGTAGGTTTTATAACGATAGGTAGGGTGATCAGCAACTTGATTATGGGGAAGGTCAGTTCAGCCCCTCTCCCCTATTGCTGGGGTCATTTTTGTGGGTCCTTTGGTATTTCCCTAGTACCAGGTTTCTCTCTAAGCACAATGACTCCCTATATGAAGATAGCTATTTCTCTGTTCTTCCTCTCTGTCCTGCCCCTAATTCAACCATCCCATCCTCTCATGTTCTCTTCCCACCTCCACACACAACGGTCCAGATTTACTCAGGAGATCTTATCTATTCTATTTCCCCTTCACAGGGGGGACCCCTGGGGTGTCTCTCTTAAGTTCCTCTTTGTTATCTAGCTACTCAAGGATCATGGATTGTAGCCTGGTTATTCTTTAATCATGAGTGAGTACATACCATGGTTTAATTTCTGGGTCTGCATTACCTCACTCAGGATTTTTTTTTCCTAACTCCATTCATCTATTTTTCTGCAAATTTCAAGATGTCTTTTTTCTGTGGAGTAGTACTCCATTGTGTAAATATGTCACTTTTTTATCATCCATTATTCAGTTGAGGAGCATGTAGGTCATTTCTTGGTTCTGGCAACTACAAGTGATGCTACTAATCATAGTTGAACAAATATTCTTGTAGTGAGAATTAATATCCTTTGGGTATATGCCAAAAAGTGGTGTTGCTGGATCATTAGGTAGATTGATTCCCAATTTTCTTAGAAACCGACATATTGATTTCCAAAGTGGTGTACATTCCCACCAGCAATGGAAGAGTGTTCCCCTTATTCCATATTTCTCCAGCATAGACTGTCATTAGTGATTCTTATCTTAGCCACTCTCACAGGTGTAAGGTGGTGCAAAGAATATGTTTTTAAAAGATTTTGTTCTACTTTCCACATACAGTTGTTTTGCCTTCACACATATCTACATACCTGTGTGCCTAATAACCCCAGGAGACCCAAAGATGGTATCAGATCCCCTGGAACTGGAGTTATAAACAGTTGTAAACCATGATGAAAGTTCTGGGAATTGAACCCAGGTCCTCTGAAAGAGAAGCCAGGGTTCTTACCTCCTGAACCACTTACCCACCCCAAAATACATATTTAACCTACTATTAGATATATGTTTTTATCGTCTGTTTGACTTATACCCCAAAGCTTCTGATACAGATTTTCATATTGATGGCTATGGGGACTCCATCCAATTCTTCAATTCAGATGATATCCCCCTGGTACTTTTCCCAAGAGTACTTAGCCCACCACTTCACTTGGTAAGAGGACTCTAAAACCCAGTAACTTCCCATCGTCTTGTATTGTAGAATTATGTTCTGGTACATTGTAAATATTTGCCCCTCCTACTGGTTTAATAAAATGCTGATTGGCCAGAAGGCAAACAGGAAGTGTGGCTGTGGCTACCAGATGAAGAAAACTCTGGGAAGAAGAAGAGTCAGTTGGAGATACAGGAGACCCAGAGGAAGGAAGTTGAAATGCTGCTCTGAGAAAAGATACCAAGCTGCATGGCAAAACAAGATTAGAATCATGGGTTAGTTTAAAAATTAAGAGTTAGAAAGTTATATAATGGACCCATAGGACAATCAACATAAAATTAATGTAAGGTTATGTGTGATTACGGGGGGCTAAGTGGCAGTGGGGCTGAGAGTGGGTTTGAACCTGGAGACTAGGTTGGAAAGGCTGGGTCACAAACTTATTACATTCTTGTCCCTTCCTATCCCTTCCCACTTTTACTGTAGACATGTCTTGCCTGATTTAATAACTGCTGCTATTAGATTTAGGTTGTATAATTTTTACATGTATAAGTTTGCATCCTACTATACATAAGTACCCTCCAATTTTATTCATGTATCTCTATATATTCGTATGAATTTGCTGATTTCTGACTAATGAATTGTAATCTTTATTGGTATTTATTTTGGTGTTCAGATTGTCTCCAACAGGAACGCCTTCCAACTGCCATCCTTCTGATGAGTGTTCATCACTCTGTGAGCCTGCATTTAGTTTTGGTACAATAAAATGCTCCAAGATGGCCTATTCTATTCCTAGATTCATTGTAAGAATCAGCTATTTCCTTGGTAAAACCCCATTTAATTCAACAGAGAAAAGGTCTTAGCAAACAGGATCTGGATATAGCTATGCACATCATTCTTGGGTGTCAGAGACTTTGGGATAAAAGTCAAGAGGAGGATTGCATCAACACCTCTAACTCTATCCAAAAATGCCCTGTTTTTTATTGACATCAGTGCCTCTTATTTTGAGTAGAGAATAATACAAATGGTTTCAATTTGCCACAGAGTAAGTAAAATAAAAGAGAAATAAAGGAAATACTGGAAGGCAATATGTGTGTGTGTGTGTGTGTGTGTGTGTGTGTGTGTGTGTGTGTGTGTGTGTGTGTGTGTTTATATTTTTTTTCTTACCGGAGCACTAAAGACTGAAGTCAGGGCTTTGTGAGAGCTCTACCGCTGAGCAGCAGACCTAACTGCTTGTCTCAGTTGAATGAGTACATGCTCATTGATAGTATATTCAATTCATTTTCTTTTCATGGCCACTCTACTTTAAAGCCACATCCAACATCTTTTCATCAAAAATTTCTACTCAACAAATAAGGTTCCTTATGGCTATGTTTTCAAAATTAACTTGTATTTTATCCTAAACTAGCCAATGCCTACATGACTCTTCATTTTACAAAATTCTACATTAAGTACACTGTTAACTATACAAGACACAAATACTATGGGAGCCATTGTCAAAATAAATGTCAGATTCTCAACCAAATCCAAAAGTCTGAGCCTATTATGAAAGCCAAGTCAATGACTGCATCTTATCAAATGTCTCAGTACGTGTCCTTGGAAAGGATGAACAGACACCATCAAACCTGTGAAGTAGAAACTAATATTCACTGAGCCCATACGCACCATTTTCCATGGGACCCATCTTACAATCTGCTTTAATTGTAGATAGCCAAGTTTACATAAGGAAAGATAAAACTGTTCCATTGAATAGAATTTTACTAAGGCCATCAGCAAAATATATCTAACAAAAATTTTCATAATGGAAATGCCAATATCCTTAGAAATCTATCTTATTATATATTTTGATTCCAGAAACAAAATCAAAGTTCTTCTATAGTGAACGAAAAGCATGTGTCTAAGATACCTACAGTATCTCAATGACAGATTTTAAAAGGTTGTTTGTTGGGGTGCCTACAAAAGGAGATGTAGAGTTCCTTTGTAAGTGTGCATACCTTGAGCAATCCTCTCAAGGCTTCTGTATCTTTTAAGGCAAACTCTGATTTAGGAATGTAAACTATTAACATGCCCAACCTTGTTATGTGTTCATGTCTTAATTTTAATTTTACTCAAAGAAGTCATCAATCCACCTATTCACAAAGTCATTAGTTATCAAATGCTAGTATGTTTATGCTTTTCTGTCCTATTAGAGTGGATTGAAAGGATTAAGAGAGTCGCATTTTTATTCAACAATCTTCATTGAAGAATTACTGCACTGTAAGAATTGTTTCAGCACTGGAGATTAAAAATCTGAGTTGGGTTTATGTTCTTATGAAGATGCAGGGAGCTTGACCTGTAAGTTAATTATTACTTTTAATAAAACATTAGATGCAGAATCATAAAAAGCTGTTTTCGGGTTTGGTACATAAGAAAATAAACTTGAAGAAAGTGATTCTGGATCAAAATAATTCCAAGGTTCTCAGTATGAAAAACAATTGAAAGAGGCATACAGACAATAACAGCCCATTTGCTTTACGAGTCTACTATGACATAAATGGAGAACTTTATGCTAGGACTGCATAGGTTTAGCTATAGAAAAGGAGTGAGCGTATTAAGGAAGTATAGGATTGGTAATGTTCACAGGGAGTTTCACATTCCTGGGGAAGCACCAAAGCATCTTCAGGAGGCAAGAAAGATATCTAAGAAAACTGTATCATCATAACAAAGGCTGAACCCACGGATATCATCAGAAAACAAATGGATGGGTGTGCTTAAAAGAATAAAAACAAGAGTATCCATATGAACAAGCACAAAATTGAAGATGGGGAGGGGATTGCTGAGTCGTATTAAGTTCGGTGATGAGAATTTATTCCTTAGTTGAGCTACAGCTTGAAGACTGAAACTGCCGTTTAAATAGATGAGCTATTATCATGAATGACTTCTGACTATGCTACTCAATGTGTTTCCTGGTGTGTCAAAAGTTTCAAGAAGAGTCCAGTTTGATTGTATTCCATTATTAAAAGTGACTTCAATTTGATTTGGCCTTATTTGTGGGGGTGCATGTTAAACCTCTGTCCAGAACCATGGCCTCCCTCCCATGTCTCATTGTCAATTAAAAATTCTATGTATTAAAACATCTTAAATGCCATATTCTGTTGATCTCTGAAGTGTTGGAAGACAACCTGTCTATCAAAAATCTATCTCTGTTTGATCTTAAAAACATATCTAATATGACTATAAGTTTTACTGCAATGACTAACTGCTAACTTCTATTTCTTTATATCCTAATTAGTTGGTAATAATAATTTTAAGGAACTATAAATTTGCTTTATATTTTTAGATGAGCTATATATGTATAATACCTTTAAGAATAGAAATATATCTACAGTATGTTCTCACAAAATTAATCTCCACCCTGTGTCAATATATAACATTAGCATACAATGTAAAAAATCCAATCCAATGTAAAATATTTACAAGTAGTTACTTTTAAAAAGTAGATTCAATAATCTACCTTTTATTTATCAACCAACTTTCTCAACTCATATTTTCTTTACATCATCTGTCTCAGAGGTTGTGAAGTTACTTACACATAAACCAGAACAGAATTCTACATGGACATATGCTTAATGGTATTTATAAGGCCCTGTTTTCAGATCTATTGTTCATAAGTAAATTTCTTTGAATATTAAAATAAACAGTTTATAAACACAGCTAGAGTCAAAAATATTAAGTGTGGAAATAGCACCCAAGGGCCTATGGTATGCATATTATTTAGCACCAAGCTTTTGATGCAGACCAGTCATGTAATCAATTCATTGATTTTGGATGTGACATCCCATAACTGGGTGGAATGAAAGCAAGTGAGTCTAGGAATCTCTCCATTTGCATCATTTGAGCAACAGCTGCAGCAGAACTGTTGCTAAGGTAACCACTAGGTAAATGAACGATCTAGTAGGTCACATAGAGCCAAGTTTCCCATGCCAGTTCTCGTATTTCATCAGCATATACACAAGAGCTAATGATTTTGAAGTAGAAATAGCCATATTGTTCTTCTATGTAAGAGTAATGACCACAAGGAAGATGAAGATGAAGGTTGCCAGCATTTGCAAAGGCTTGCTCATGATCTCTGGAAAGTTGTCTCATATAGGTAGTGTAACTCTGGATCCACAAGAATACACAGTCCCAAGAGGCTGCAGAGCCTCCATTTAGTTGTAATTTGTGATCCCAGAGCTCAAGGTTTTGATTTATAGGTCAGAGTGGGAGATATGGACTTAGAATCCTTTCCAGTGGAGCTCCAGGGAAATTGCCCTCTTGATATGGGAATGCCTTTCTTTATGCTGTGAATTACCATTGGATAATAAAGGAACTGTTTTGGCCTCTGACAAGGCTTTTGAGAAGCGGGCAGGAAATCCAATAAAGGGGAAGGAGGTTAGAGTCAGAAAAAGATGCTATGAACTGTTGCCAAGAAAGGAATATGTAAAGAAATTCAGGTAAACCAGAATCCACATGACAAGACATATATTAATACAAATGGGTTAAGATGCAAGAGCTAGCTGATAATATGTCTGAGCCATAGGTCAAACAGCATGTAATTATTAAAGCTTATGTGTGCTTCTTTGGTACTTTGGGACTGTTGGTCTGGACCTCAAGGCTAGGCAGAGCTAAGCAGCTGCAGGCAGGTCCAGACCTCAGAGTTAGGTGAAACCAGAAACATCTCTGATGATATTTCAGGTAGATATAGTTGCAGCTTCTGGATGGTGAAGAGTTAAATTGTCCTAGGTTTGTGGTCTTGTAAAATCCCTTGTATCTATTGAAGTCACGATGGAATAATGCCCTAAAATCTGTGGCATTCAGACAGAACAGAATTCAAGGATGAGACATAGTCCTTCCAGGGGTTATTTATAAAGGGTCCTCTTATGTCTCCAATAGGAGTGAATCTGATTGCTGGTAATCTGCAATACTATTGACCAAGGAATAGAGATGATTCAGTTAGCTTTTCCCAGTGTCATTACATTGGAAATAACTTACTCAGAGGTATTACAACTTGTCCAAAGAAACAAGAAATTACTTTGTTGGAAAATTTCAAGAATGCATCCATAGGGTACACATACCATCTCATAACCTTTTTTCTATATTAAAGGATAAGAATATACTGTATTCCTTAGGTTCTTTTTATGTTCCTGTGATAAAATACTGTGGAAAAAAACAATTTAAGAGGTAAAGGGCTTATATTAGCTTACAGTTCAAGGCACAGTTCATTGTGGGAAAGTCAAAGCATCAGGAGCTTAACACATCCTTTTGCATCACATACTTAGTCATAAGAAGAAAGCACTGAATGCCTACATGCCTGTGGTTATCCTCTCCACTTATATAGCCCAGCATCCACTGCTTAGGGAATGGTGTCATCCACAGTGGGCTTATCTTCCCATACCAATTAATGGCTCTTGTTTACTAAGAGGATGATTTCCTGTGTGATTCTGAATTTTTGTCAAGTTGATATCCGAAATTAACCATCATACTCTACCACTGAGATCAGCTTCAACCTAAAGAGTTCTATACAACTAAGAAATATATATATAAATTATATGAGATAGGGCAGTTGGGGTGAGCTGAATTAGAACAATAAATGCATGAAACATATAAATTTGTATACTAACTTTAAAATTAGTTTTAAATAGATGAAAGAAAAAAACAGTAGATGAAAGAAATATTTCTCTGGGTAGTAATTTTGAAACTGTTATCAAACCTGTATATTTTCTATCATTTCATCTACTGCACAATGAATTATGGAATAAAATCTTTACTAGTGGAAACTTAAAGACTCAGAAAAGTACAATATCTACATACATTTATATTTAACACTGGATGTACACCCTTTTAAATACTGGTATTGTTCTTCAGAGTCATATATAAAACAAAAGCAAGCAACCTCACACAGATCTGAGAGTTTTATTTCTGCCTCTAGCACAATAGATTCTGTTAGACCACACTCTTATTCTTTCAGAACCCAGTTATCATGTATCAAAAAAATCACAAATGAGTGGCCAAGATATCTAAAACTTAAATACTGCCTGGTATTGTTAAATATTCATTGAATGGCCTTTTCTTTTTCCCTCAGAGGTCCTATATGAGAATTACGTAAGACATTTTGATCTTTCAGAAGTAGCAAGAGGAACTGGGTCAGTAATCAACTCTGCATTCATAGGAGTGATACCACAGGTCTAGGCTATATGATCTGACCATAGCATCTTTTTTTCAGTCTGGGTTACTCTGTTTGGCTGCATCTCTGTTTCTGTGTTGCAAACATCTTTGGTAAAGGACGAGGGCCAGTTGTACCCACTGACACCACCTGAGAAAAAGTGCCTCTTGGTATCTGCATTACTAGTCTCTAATCTTGAGTCCCTGTGAGACATCTGAAGTTTAGGCTCAGGACCTTGCAGCTTAGCCATAGCTTCCAACAGAAGTGACTCTCTCCAAAAAGAAGCCTGTTGCTATTAACCCCCCCCCCCCAAAAAAAAGACTAACACCTCTCTTAATTCTTTCCCTTTTCTTTGCAGTCAATGTAGAACTCGGAATGGAGGAAATGAGTCAGGAGCCATTATCTCTCAAATCTCAGTGTACGCACCAAATCAATAACAATCGGAGCTGTGGTGCTGCAAGGCAAAATTCCAGCCTAAACGATCTCTCTTCCTCTGCCTTGCCTCTCCTACTTCTGTGGCACATTCTGGAAATCTGGGTTATCCTACAACATTCATTTCAACCATTTTTATTGAGTTCTTTCAATTGGCCATGTTCTGCCCTGGGTAATACTGAGACATAAAATCATTCATGTCCAGAAGATTAAAGTGGGGTGTAAGATATAATCTATGTTATCTGCCCTCAAAATTCCTTCTTTACTCTTTACTACAAATGCTTCAGCTCTGATCCTACTTCACATTTTCCCATTTACTGTCTGTTATATGATTACTCTGGTTGTTTATTGAAATGACCACGTACTGTTATATCATACCTGTTAATAGTAAGCTTGCTGGTCTAAAGTATAAACTCTATGAGGCTCATAGCACTGCCTGCTACTAACCCCAGTCTGTTCTCCTTGTGATGACATAAGTGAGAAACTGTCCCCGTGCCCATATGCTCAGATATTTGAACACTTGGTCTGGAGATGGTGGCATTATTTTGGGGGTTCAGCCTTGTAGGGGGATATGTCATTAGAGGTGAAATTGAGAATTTATAACCTCATATGAATTCCAGTTCTCTCTCTGCTTCATTCTTGCCTCTGCAGATGTGCACTCCAGCTTCCTTCTTCTACCCCCAAGCCTGCTGCTTGCTGCTATACTTTCCCACCCTGATAACTTCCCATCCTTCTGGAATCATAAACCCAATCAAACACTTTCTTATGTGAGTTGCTTTGGTCATGGAGTTCTATCACAGCAAGTAACTAATACGCTCCCTAATGCCATTATGTTAGTTGTACCAGGAATGTGCTAAAAGAAATTCACAAAGAATTAATGAAGACAGTCCCTCTAGAAGCATGCCAGTGGTTAAGTATGGTAGCATTTTTCATTTTCCTTTGAAAAACCAGGAGTGGCTCCAAAGTAAAAGTACCACTGGCCATTGGCCTGGCTAGTTTGAGTAAATATTGGACCGGGGAATATATAACTGTTGTAAAGATATATATACATATATATATCAACACAGTCTAGATGCCACAAGACTTATCTTCCAGTCTTGCTAATTTGTTTATATTCTCAATGGCTTTCATCTTACTAGCTCTTCTTGGGCATACAGAGACATTTCCAAATAGGAACATATTCTCTCTGCATTCATATGGAGAAAGGACACAGTTATTTTTCCTCTTTTTGTCTACAAAAGTTTCTGTCTGACATTGAAGCCAGAGCTTACCCCAGCTGTGAGACTGTGGGTCAAGTTTTAGCAACAGTTCACTGAACAACAATTTTTTTCAATTGAATCTCATTCTTGCTGGGGATGTTCCCTCTATGCTGTCAGTTCTGAGAATTTGGAAGAAGGTTTATCTACCTTGTATTTTCCAAATAGACTCTTCTGTCACCAGAAAAAGGCATTCATTAAATACTTAATCATCTATGTTTGGCCCTAGCTCTGTCTCTGCACAAAACAAAATAAATGGCCTCTCTTTTTCCATATAGTACCCATGAACACATTTGATCATGTTGTCCTTAGTAGTTTATCACCTATAATTCACTTTTATGTCTGACTTCCCCTTGTGATAATGCATCTTGGTGGTGTGGGCTTGTCTTATTCCTGCTTGATACCCACAGTACGTGGTGGCATGCAGAATAGCCTCAAATATTTGCTGAACAAATGAGTTTTGTAAATAGTAACATGAATAAACATAATACTATGCAAATCACCATAAATATTGAGCATACAAAGTATATTATGTACATATTTGTATGGTTCCTGGAGATTAAATAAAAATGCTTAATGTCCACCATAAAGATACCTATTAAAACTCTTGTTGGGGTTGACATTGTAAAACAAATCTTATTCTAGAAGAACTACCATATAAGATACAAGCTGGAGAGCTCAGTCATTGAGGGATAGGTCAAAGATGTGACCCCAAATATTTTGGCAACCATCGAAGTTTTGAATTTATTCTGTGGAAAATTCATGCACACATACAATAATTTCCACCATATTCGGCCTCCATCCAGCTCCTCCTGGGATATCCACAGTGTATCTTCCTCAAGATTTGTGTCTTTGATATTTTATTTTTATTAAACCCCTAAGTCTAATTATCTCTCCCTATACACACATAGGTAGAGGATCATCCACTGGGCCAATGGCAATCTACCAACAGCCACCACACAAAGAGAAGTAGTTCTCCCTCTCCTAGATATCACCTGCTGGAGGTGAGAATTCAGGTGCCCCTCTACTTTCATGCTGAAATTTTTAACTTGCTCGATCATATTTTTGTTACCTGGTATTAAATATGAATCCAGTAAGGACTAGAGAGACATTTTAATTTCATTTTGTCTTGACAACTTCTAATTTTTACATAAATGATACTGCCTTTGGTGCATATGAGTATGTGTGTGTATGTGTGTGTGTGTACGTGTAGGGGGGGGTGTATGTGCCTGTTTTAATAATCATGTGATACTAAGAGTTTTTGTTTAAAAGCTAGTAAGTATCAGAATAGCTGGTGAAATAAGCTGTATAAATGTGCTTATCAAGACCGAGCAGAGTCACGTCTGAAGACAGTAAGCATCAATGTGGTACCCACAAAAGTTATGCAAATAGCAGACACCAGACACGGGCATCCGACTTGAATTTTTCTCCTGCATCAAGTCATTAGAAATATAAAATATGTATTGAACAGATAGAATTGTATTTGATGTATCTAGTCAATTATTAAGGGGTGTCCTTGTCAGGAGGCCTTTTCTATGGGCTTCTCTGAAGCTGCATCTGTATGATGACTACCTAAAGACATGCTTATTTCTCGAGAGATGTGGGCCAGCACTTTTCTATGCAGCTGTTCAAAGCACAGAGGGAGGAGACCCACACCTCACGCCTTTCCCATGTCACTTGACTGAGCTGAGCATCCCCATGCTAAGGTCAACAGCAGCATTAGTTTCCTTTAATATTCAAAACAAAGGATGTCACTAAGATTATAAAGAACATGTATCAAAGGTGCCAGGAAAAAGCATCTGAGCTAAATAGATTATCAGGGAAGTGACTGTATAAACCACGTGGTCCTCTCAAGGAACCCAGGTTGGGAAAACAGCTGGAGGTGATGAAACCTATATGGAGCCAACAAAGAGAGTTTCCTTTTCCTGTCACTCATTAACCCTTCATGAATCCATCCTCACCCTCCTGTCTCCATACCTGCTCCACAGGCAGGTTGAGTGTGTGCTTGGCACCAATGTTTTTCCATATCTCCCCATGGTTCTTTGGCTCCTCTCCCAGCCCGTATGCCTACAATTTCCTCATAGCACATGGCTTGCTGACGTGTTCACTTGAACCATCTCTGCTGTATGGGCAATCTTTCAAATGCAGCTCAAGAAAAGATGAGGGTGATTATTTATTTATTTATCTACTTATTTTAATTAAAAGGTTTTTTTTTAACATACTCACCATGACCCCCCTCCCTCCTCTCTTCTCAGTCGTCTCCCAGCTTCCCTCCTCTTCTTCCCTATCCATTCTTCTGAGGAGGTAAGGACTCCCAGGGTGAGTCAAGGTAGGCTGGTATATCCCGTTGAGGTAGGACCAAGCCCCTTCCTCCAGTATAAAAGATGAGCAAGGTGTTCCTCTGTAAGGAATAAGCTCCAAGAATCCAGTTCATACACAAGGAATAAATTCTGATGCCACTGTCAGATGCCCAGGAACTGCCCACTCTATTGAACTGTCACCAACACCCAGGTATCCTAATTCAGTCCCATGCATGCTCACCAACTGTCAGGAGTTCCCAATAGCTTGCATCAGCTGTCTCTGAGGGTTCCCTCATCATGATCTTGACATCTTTGCTCATATAATCCCTCCTCCCTCTCTTCAGCTAAACTAAGAGCTCAACCCAGTCTTTAGTCCCTGCATCTGCTTCCAACAGTTGATGGATGAAGATTCTATAGTGACAATTAGAACGAACGTCACTTTGATTATAATGGAAGGCCAGCTTAGGTACCTCTCCACTATTGCTTGAAGTCTTAACTGGCATCATCTTTGTGGGTTCATTAAGGGTGATTTGTAAAACACATTCTTAAAGAAAATCACATGATCAGAACCTCACCGTTTCTCATTCTCACCCCTTCAGGCTTAACAGCAGAGAACAGCAGGCCATGGGTGAACAAGATAAGAAGACAGGGAAGTGACATATGCCATACGTAAGACACAGCCTTGGAACCTGATGAGTATTGGATCAATAAGAATAGGAACTTGGTGTAGAAGTTCAGCCAAATATTTTTTTAAAAAATATTTTTCTTTATTAAATACTCAACCTGGAGAACAGACATAAGATCTTTTCTCCGCCTTTCGGCTTCTGGTATTGTTCCCACCCCTCACTGTATTTAAATGTCTTGACAGAGATCTTGTCCTGACCCCGCTGACGCTCAGAAGGAAGCTCCTCATTGCACACAGACAAAGTGGAATGTGTGTCCCTTCAGGCTCCACTTAGAGAACCAATTAAGGCTTTTTTTGAGGTGGGTCTCCTGAAAACGGGAAAGGAGGCGGCAAGTAGGGAGCCTGAGAATTCTGGGGAGAGATTTATAATGTGTCAGGTAGAGCAAAAATTATTTATTAGTAATTGATTATATAAATGATTAATATTTATTAAGGGCTTATAGGAAATACTTATTGATATAAAGACTGAACTTTAGGGCATTTTTTTGTAAAGTTGAACTGTTCTATGCGGCAGCAGTGATGAGTCAGATCCTCTATCTGCGAGCTCGGAAGAACAATCAAAAAGGAAGAATGTCACGCACAGGGTCTCAAACTGGCTTGGCCACACAACCATACATGCGTCCTTAAGACTTAAAGATCACTCCTCTAGGTCAAGGCAAATAATGCCTGATTCTCACTCATCACCTGGCAAGAAGAAATCCTGTGGCCTGTAAAGGATGCTCTGTAAGACAGAACAAGCCCATTTCTCCACAAGGACATTACACTTAAATAACCCATCACCCTGTGAAGTCAAATCTCCTCCAGCACCAATAAGGTCGGAAACTGTTTAGAGAAGATCCGAAAGGAACGGCCAGAAGTCCGTGTTCATCTTTCACATTTGCCTGACATCCAAAGGCCAAGGACTTAGTCAAGAGAAACACTTAAATTTTTACCACTGTTTCTAAGAACAAGGAAATACTGAGAAGTGATTGTCTTATTGTACTTTAGAAGTCCGAAACCAAAATATTGCAAACAAGGCGTGCAAATGCAGTGAGGACCCCTGGAATTAAACAGAGAGACTGCTGATAGAGAAATCCACTGTAGGACTCTTATACCTAACATGGCCAGAAGAGGGCGCAACCACACGGGCGTTCATTGGGTTATTGGCTCAGTCCCTTCCCTCTCCATCCATCAGACACCTTTCCCTATATCTTCTTTATTGAAGATAGTTTCTTTGGTTCACTGATAATTGGAATTCTAGCCTTCTTTGCTGGTCTATAAATTCGGCAGTTACTGTGTTTATGGCCCTGTCAGTCTGACACAATATTTTAGCCATGGAACTGCAGGCTAACCTGGTATGTTGAGGGAAAACAAACACTGTGGAATACCTGCATGCCTGATTCGAGATTGGAACAAACCTCTACCTTAGCATTTCCCCCAAATATCCCTTAGAGGCATAGGATGATGTGAAGAGAAAAAATTTATTTGAGGAGCAATTCTTTTACAAATCTTTTAAAAAGCAACTACATGGATCACTAAAGTTACAGACTTAAGATTAAATTTTGCATCTGAATATGCACGCTGCTTACTTGATAGGTTACTAAATGTGTACAACTTATTTCCTGTTATCTAGGTGCCCGGCAATTTTTTTTTAAACATTTCTCTTTTTTCTCTTCTTTTAAATTGCTAACATATTGGCTACTATTCGTAGAAGCAAGAAAGGTCAATGAGTTTTGTAAATCAAAACGG
Source organism: Phyllotis vaccarum (assembly GCA_033318265.1). Taxonomy (NCBI): domain Eukaryota; kingdom Metazoa; phylum Chordata; class Mammalia; order Rodentia; family Cricetidae; genus Phyllotis; species Phyllotis vaccarum. The sequence continues at coordinate 198,470,236 of JARWLC010000001.1, forward strand.
ATTAATGTCCAGTTCCAAAAGATGAATGTCATGGACAAGAGGTGCCAGTTCTCAGAATGATGGTTTCTTCTCTATAAGATGGTGTGGGCAGGACCAGCTGCAGAGGGCTGCCAGGGGGATTAACCGACATCAGCATCCTTTGAAGTTGAACTACTTGTGTCATGGTGGCCAATATGTGGTGCCTGCTAACCCTCCAGGAGAGCAATTATTGCTGAGCTGCACTAGAGCCAGACCACAGACATCTGAGAGCAGGAACCACTCAATGGTTTGCCAACCAGCATGGCTTTGAAGACCTGGCTAGAGCGACTTTGACGCCATAATGGGCTCATCATAGTCATCCTGGGTTGAAGACTCAGTACTTTATTTCCTAAGTAATCAATCCCTATGTTTTAATAGGGCATTGAATACTCTTAATGGAACTGAAGAAGGTTCAAACTGATAGGTGTAAATGTGGGATATAAGTATTGCTATTATCTTTAGTGGGCACTGCATGTATCTTTATATATATTTTAATCTCTATCTATTTCCTGGCCTCATAATAAAAAAAGGCATTACTGAAGAAATTCAAATTATTCCCTATAATACAAGGCTTCTTTACTTTTTACAAATTGAATTAAATACGGTGATGGGAACTGAAAGTAAAAGTTAAATGTTCTTATAAAGCTATTAACATAGATAAACAATACATAGTCACTATGGTAAATGTAATATTATATTTGAATATTTAAATGTTTCAAAAGAGAGCTTATGATAATGGGTATAGAGTTCTGGAGGAGGGCAAATGTGAACATGGGTGCCAAAGATGAAGCTTAAGAGGGGCAAATTAATTGGAGGAAACAGGATGAGGTCGGCCTGGGAAAGAGCTGCTGTGTACCAAAATCTCATGGACTCAGACTTTCTGTAGATGGTGCTGATGACCTAACATGTTAAAAACTACAGTCAGGTCATGAATTTAAAGGCTTATATACATGTTTACGGGGATAGTGTGGTAAGCAAGAAGAACAGCCTTGTGAAAATCCTGGAGAAACATGCTTCCTTCACAGATGAAAAAGCTGACCATGAGCATCAAAACAAGAGTGTGCCCACAGTTAAAACAGTGAAGCCTCACTATGGATATGAAGGTGTGTCATTACTCAAACCCCCAGCCAGGACCAGTATTTCACATCACTCTATTCATGGTTTCCCTGCCTCACATCATCTATAGCCTCTGCAGTTTCCATATGAAAGACTTTACTCCAGTGTGAGCACAAACAGTGAGGTGGGACTGAAGTTTATGTGAAGGAGGGTGGTGGTAGCAGGAGAATAGGATGCATCTGAGAATTAATGGAATTTACAGCCAGAGCTGGTGACAAGGACACTCAACTCAACTATTCAGGGATTTAAGAGAGGATGATTCCAGCTTCAAAGCCAACCTGGGCAATTCAGAGAGACCCTGTCTCAAAATAAGTACTAAAAAGAGGGCTGAAGATGTAGCTCAATGGCAGAGTACTTGGAATTCACGAGTCCCTAAGCTCAGTCTCCAGGAAAGGGGTGCTGAGATAAAGAGGAGGAGGGGTGAATGAGGAAGACAGGGAGGAAGAGGAGAGGAGTAGAGAGTTTGTTCAGTGATTAGCAATGCTACTGTTTTATATTTTTTTCAAAATGGCAGCTTATGTATACATTACATGTACTATGAATCGTGGGTCAAAGGAACTACACCCACATGAAACAACTGTCCCGAATTGAAATCATAAAGAGTGTGTTTATTGATACATGCACATTTGTGTGTATACGTGTGTGTGTGTGTGTGTGTGTGTGTGTGTGTGAAAATATTCCTTCTAAATAATCAATTGAGGACTCAATAGACAAATCACAGTGATGCTGAAGGAGAATGATAGAGAAAGAATACTATATGCTCTGCACACAATTTGTGAACTTAAATAAAAGGGTCAATTCCTTAAAAGAAGGTTAAAAGTTCTATAAAATAGACAAACTAAATGACAATAGAACTACTAAGGAACTAAATTTTTTTTAAAGATCTGTTTCTATATGTCTGAGTGTCTGCATGCATGAATGCATATATACCACACAAGTGCAGCTGAGTGTTTGCTGCATGTATGTGTGTGCACCCATGAGTGAAGTACCTGTGTAGGCCAGAAGAGGGAGATAGATCCTTGGGAACTGTAGCTTTGGCTGTTTAAGGGCTGAAATGTGTGGAATGTGGGGATCTGAACCTGGGTCATCTGCAAGAACAGTGAATGTTCTTAACTACAGAGCCTTCTGTTCTATCCCATGAATTAAAAAAAAAAAATCTTGAGACCCAGCTAAGGTTACTTTATCAGACTCTCAGAAGTGAAGTAGTTGCAATTCTCCATAATTTCTTATGTAATACAGAATAAGTAGGATTATCCCAAGTACATTTGAAAAAGCTTCAATTACACAAATAAAAACAGTCAGAACAAAAATGAAAAGTGTGGATTATAGCCTTCATAAATGCAAATGCAAAAACACTAAAAATATTTACAAATAAAGTTCAGCCATATGTAAACATAATTCCATGCCATGACCAATAAGTCTTGTTTCAAGGCTGGGAAGCTATCTCGGTGTTTAAACTTCAGTCAATGTAATCCACTCAATTGGTAGACTCAAGAAGACGAACATGGTGATCGGATCAATTGATGTGAAAAAATGGTTTTGACAAAATTTAAAAGCTGTCTATGATTTAAAAAAAAAAAACAAATCCACAAAATAGGAAGATGGGATATTTCATTCCCTGGATAAAAATTATTTTCTTAAAACCTTCAGGCAGGGAAAGACTACGTGCTTTGTCTTCTAAGAAAGAGAACAAGACAGTGATGTCTTCTGGAGCCACACAAATTCCTTCAAGAAAGACAAGAGGAGGCCACAAAGGTGTGTGCCTGTTGAGGGGGGATAAATGATTGTAAATGGGGAAAATTGAAACTGCAACATAGGAAGAGAAGGATGGAGGAAAGAGGTAAGATAAATGGAAGAAAAGGAAGAGCAGGAGGACGGGAAGAGAAAAGCTGTAGACCATGTACGTTTAGTAAAGCCGCAGGATATGAGACACATCTGAGCTGTTTCATTCTGCTAGCAACAATAATGTGTATCTGGACAGTAGAAGTGCAGTGTGTCTGAAAATATGATGCAATGTGTAGGTTGGGTACTGAACATACAAAGGTTAAAGAGATACTGTGTACATCTTTTGGAATATTCAAAACCGAAATGATATCCTTGCTCTGCAATAAGATCCAAAAGTTTCTGTGTCTTTCCTATGCAACCTGGAAATGTTTTTGGAGATAGAAATAATGCTGTTCTAAATTATACACAATTAAAGGAAGTAAAATGCTAAAACAATTCTGAAGATAGAGTAAGTCCTAATGAGTTACACAGCTACAGAAGTTGGCTGTATGGATTGGAATAGGGACATATAGATACATGGAACCAGATCCAACAATAGATTCACATGCATATGCCAACATGATTTAGGGGAAAAGTACAAATCAGTTCAATGGAAGAACGATAGTTTTGTAAGTAAACAGTTCTGAAGCAATGAGTGTCAATAGGTAATAAATTAAAAAAAAAAACTAATGAAATAGGTTGTTTAGGTGAGCTTTGGTGACTCAGACATACAAAATTATTTTAAAACACATTCTTAAATTTGATTTTTTTAAAAAAAATTTGTGTGAGCCTCTCATTGTACAATGGAGCTGAACTTAGCTGAAGCTGTCTTCTTCAGGAGTAGTGTGTGATCCTCACCACTGAATCGTCTCTCTTGAAGACCCAATTTAAAACCTTGAAGTATAGCAAAAATAAAAAATATTGAAAACCATGTAGAGATAATAATGAAGTTTATAGGTTTGAAATTTAAAGTACCATATATAAAAGGGAAATAAGTAAATTGAACATTATCCAAATAGTTTATTTTCTTTTAATCTTTGTTAAGAAGGAAAAAAAGTTCACATTGGCAGAAATATTTGAAGCACATTTATCTGACAAGGGAAAAACACTGAACAATAAAAGCACACTTGACTATTTTAGTATGGCATTTATAGATGTTTCTTCGAAGCTCACACATGCACACAGTGTATTTGGATCATATGTGCCCCTCACTCCTCTCAGACCCATCTACCATCTCCTTCCCACTCTCCCGACTTCATGACCCTTTGATGTATTATTGAAAACAACCTACCACACTCAGACTGTGCTGTCCACATACTTCCTGGTGGGGAGCTGTCACTGGAGCATGGCCAGCCTACCAGGGGAAACATTCAACACTGACCCTTTCCCTCAGAAATCAGCAATTGTCAGATCCTTAACTAGGAGTATAGGGTAATGACAGCTTAATATTCTTATAAAATCTTTTTAGAAAGTGACCCAAACATAATAAAAGAAAAGATGTTTTTACAAAGGACACAAAAGCAAATGTCAAAAATCTTTCATATTACCTTTAGTGAGAAATGAAAATTAAGACCAGAATATATTATCTATATATATATATATATATAATCTATATCTATATATATATACACGTATAGACATATATAAATGGTTAAAATGGAATATATGACAAAAGTAAATGTTGGCAGCAATACCAAGAAGCTTGGGAAATGCCGATGGATGTTGCCTTGATAACTAACATAAAGCTGCCTGTGCAACAGCAGTTACTTTTTGGAGCATTTATAGAAATAAGTCGATTTCTGCTCATACAAAACCCTGAGCAAAATTATTCACAGAAGTTTATTCACAAAAGACTCCAAGTGGAAACAGCTCAGACATCCTTAAACAGGTATCCATGGTGCATCCAGAACACACTGCTCAAAGAAAAAAAAAAAAAAAGAGCATTGGTCGCATACCATGTGAGTGAGTCTCTAGAAAAGCAAGCCGAATGAAGATGTCCATTCTGCAAGGCTGAATGGGAACAATCTAGAAATGGCAAAATTATAGAGATGTGCAATTTATTAGCTGTTGCCAGGAGTTATAATGCTTTAGTGAGTGGGCTAAAAAATCATTGTGATATTCCTTGTGAAGGAGGCTGCCTGTCTATATTGTGGGTATGATGCTCACTATATTTCTGTGTGGTGCAGCCATAGTAGATGCTGGTACAGTAATACAGGAGGGTGTTTTACCTAATTTCCTATAATTATAAAAAAAATCTTTAATTATCAAAACATTTAAAAATCAATTAATAATTATACTAGCTTGTATCTTAACACATGATTTATGTATCTGAACTCACACCAGCTGGCATTTGTTGGCATTATTGGTTATACATGGTTAATTACTGTCAGGTCCTGGGGTATGTGTGAAGATCTATCTGCTATATAGAGAATTATCTGCATATTTGAATGCACTCAGTAATGACAAGGCTGGGGAAACACTTGTCTGTGTAAAGTCAAACACCAATTTCACAGCAGAGGGACAGCTGTAGACCTGAATCTGGAGATGGATAAGCATTTTGGGATCACTGTACAGATGGAGGTGGCCTTTCCTTTGTAATAATTTCCTACACTATGTGTTGTGGTGGTTTTGGTGACAATGTCCCACATAGGCTCATGTGTCTGAGTCTCACTGGGAGAAGACCCATTAAGAAGGGACACTAGGAGTGGCCATTGAAAGTGTGTATCCTGGCTTTACTTCCAGGTTATTGTCTTGGTTCCATGTTTATAGCTGAAGGTGTGATCTCTCAGCTTTCTCCTACAGCCATGCCTCGCCTGATACTATGGACTCCTCCCTTTGTCACTGGAAGTCCAAATTCTTTCTTACTATCTTCTCTAAGTTTCCTTGGTCATGGTATGTTATTACAGCATCAAAGATTAACTCATGCATACATATATACAAGAATTCATTTATACATTCGGAGAGATAGTGCGAAGGTAATAGATGATAGATGACTAGGTAGTTGAAGGATAGATAGGTGATAAATATATACACCCCACCCATATGTACATAGATGTCATACATATTTATATTAAAATATAAATGTAACTATAGTTATATCTATCATGTGTATACATATATGTATGCTTACAATTTCTAGTGTGTGTGTAGATGTTGGGTGTTTTCTTAAAACATAATCTTACAGAAACATTGAAATTTGGAGTCTGCTGCAGAGTCCTGATCAGAATGTTTTGTCTCCAGAAGATGATGTCTTCTGAAGAAGTCAATTTAGTTTATTTTGCTCTCTACTTCTGTAATAAACCATCCTAATCCAAAGCAACATGGGGAGGGAAGGGTTTATCTGGTTTATGGCCTATAGTCTGTCCATCACAAGGAAGGTTGGGGCAGGAACCTGGAGGCAGAAACTGAAGCCAAAACATGGTTCATTGCCTTGTGTTCCAGACTCAGTTATCCACCTTTTTTATTTCTCTCAGGGCCTCCTTCCTGCCCAGGGATGATCCCACCCACAGTGGTGGTGTCCTCCCACCGTAAAATGTCCCACAGATTTGTCCCACTACTACCCCTTCTGATGGAGGCATTTTCTCAGTCGAGATCCCTCTTCCCAGGATTCTTTAGTTTATGCCATGTTGAATGAAGTAAGTCACTAAGGGCTAGTTTTAGGGACTTACATCAGCCCTGTGCCCTTCCTGCCATGCTACTGGTTTCCCAGTTTGTCATGTTCTGAAGACTTGCTGCCCCATGACATTCTCCTCAGGGTGAGGGGCTGAGCCCTCTGGAGCTGTGAACCTCATGAAATCCTTTTTACTTTAAGTTGCTTTGCTCAGACACTTTGGTCACAGTGACCCCAAATACAAACAGAGGAACAACTGAGACCATGGTGACTGTTTCTTAATTGACTAAGCACTCTGTCCCCTATGAAAAATAAGATTTAACTTGTGAGGTGGATGCGCCAAAAGAATGAGTTTCTATTGGTTAAACATTCAGAACAATCTGTTCTTGACTGAATTCTTAGAATGAGTTAGCACTTTGGCCTTGGCCCGCTTGCTGCTTTTTATCCTAATTTGTGGGAGAAAACAGACAATGGAAGCAAATCTGCCTTAAATAACTGCATCCAAGAGCAGGAGTACGTACCCAGATGCTAATGATCGCAGAGAGTTCAAATACTTTTATAAGGAAAAAATGAAGCTAAGGTAATACTTTCTTTGTAGCGTATGATAGCAGTGCTTCAGTCTGCCAACATGTCCTTCAAACCCTTAGCAATTTGTGGGTATTGTCTCTTCTTCTAGTCCAGCTCTTTAAGATGAAAATCCACAAGCAGAGTTGTTATAATTATTCTGAGGAGTCAGGACTATCGACTGTTAAATTTGGGCAATCTTCTGGGCATTGCCTATTTGCTAGGACCTCACTTTTGTACGACTTTTAGATCAATGAATTCCCTGGGGTATCTCAATAATAACATACACAGTGACTTCTTTAACGTGAGAACAAAAAACATAATATTTAAAAATAATAATATGTGATTATTACAGAGAGCTATAGGAACAGCATTTGTACTGACTCCACAGCACAGCTGAGCCAGAAAATCAGGATCCCCTGACTTTCAAGACGAATATTTTCATTTCCTCATGAACAGTGCAGCCACGCTGAAAAATAGTAGGATCAGTAATCCTGCCTTCCTAATGTTCCAAGAACTATTAAAATCTGAATAAGTGACCCCCAAAATATTCTCAACTCTATGTGCCTTGTGCATGTGGAGACCAAAGGATGATGTGGCATATGGTGGAACTGGAATCACGGGTGTTTGTTAATCACCATGTGAGTTTTGGGAGCTGAAACAGAGACCTCTGGAATAGCATCTAGTGCCCTTAACCCACACTGTCATTCCAGACCCCTCAAAAAACTTCTTTAAAATTACATTTGTTGGTGTATCTCTCTGTATTTCTGTATCTATGAGTGTGTATACATATGTAACAATAATAATTTTAAAAGAGGTCATGAATTTGAGGAGTGAATGGCATGGTAGAGGGAAAAGGTGGGGTAGAAATTATGTAAATACAGGACCATATATGAAATTATTTAAAAAATAAAAAATCACAAGCAAGAAAGGAAGTTACAGTAGAGGCACAAGAACCTTTTGGTTCCTTTGGTGGGACACAGGCTCTTTCTCCAATCTCTTCCATAACACCCTCATTGTTTTGAACTCCTGAAATGGTGTTGGGCCACCAATATCCTTAGTTTGAAGAAGCTATTTATTTACTATACTTACATTCTTAAGTATGTACTTATTTTTGCTACATTGTTACTGTGCGATTCAGTCCAGAACTTTCCTTCAGTAGCCTCAGGCACTTGCTCTGGTATCATCCATGTAGGAGTCTCTTGAATAATTTTGCTGGTGCTTCTAGGACCGTCTGAACTCTGCTCACATTTCCTTCCCCACCTGGAAGGGTTTTACTCATTCTTTTCCCAGATGCCTTCTTTGTATGCGATAATTTCCACTCTTCTTGCTTCCGGGAGCCCGACTTTACTCTCACTGCAAAAACAACAGACATATTTCAGGCCAGGGTAACAAGGGGCTTCTGCTTTCCAGAATGTTTTCGATGCTTCCCTGGCTTCGTGTGGATAGCCATCCTTCAGATCATGGTCAACGTGTTTGTCCCAGGCATCTTGTTCATCTTCTGGGCAGAAGCTGCTGTACGTTTGATGGCTTTTCAGAGAATCAGCCTTGCCTTTGAAATGATATTTGAAAATCTCTTGCATGTCTGTGTCCACTTTTCTTAGCCTAAAAGGAGATGAAAGGAAAGAGGGGGTGTGTTGGGATATCAAAGAGCCATTCCTTCTTCTTGCTCTTCGCCCTTCCACAGCTAAGGACACTGTCCACGGGAGACAGGCGTAGCTCTGTAGTTTGAACACGGGTGTCTAGGAAGAGGAGTAGGGTGTAACCTGAGTTCTCAGCTGGTGTTAAGTGGATGAGACTGGGAAATCAGACAATTCCAAAGCTAGTATGTACTACCAAGGCAGTCAGTCAGTTTGCCCTAGCTGACTAATCTCTCCCTGTGTGAAAATCTGATGTCAACATGAATCAGGATAGTAGGTGTCTTGTCGGGGTAACTATTGCCGTGATGAGACACCATGACCAAGACAACTCATACTTCCACATCACTATTCATCTCTGGCAAAGGCAGGACTGGAACTCAAACAGGGCAGGAAGCTACTGTCAGGAGCTGATTCAGAGGCCATGGGGGAGGGGGTGGGGGTGGGGTGGGGGGGGTGTGCTGCTTACTGACTTATTCCCTGTGGCTTGCTCAGCCTGCTTTCTTACAGAACCAAGACCATCGGCATCAGCCCAGAGGTGGAACCACTCACAACAGGCACCTCCATCAATCAATAACTAAGAAAATGCCTTGGAGGCTTGCCCACAGCTTGATCTTATGGAACATTTTCTCAATTGAGTGTGTCTACCCTCAGATGACTCTAGCCTATGCCATGCTGATATAAAGCTGGGCAGCACAGTTATGGTACAGAACTCAGACTTACTTCTGAATACCTGCTCTGTGCTCAGTGTGTTCCTCAAAGTGACTATTGGCTACCCAGATAGTTTCAACCCTGAAATCTTTAGCATTTGTGGTCTTTATGTTAACACAGACTTGAAAGTTGCCCTTCCCTTTAAGACTTCATGCTGGAACCTGACTTGGTTGTTCTGAATATCTGATCTTCCATCAGTTTGATTTCCTTGTCTAACACAACCATGGACTTGCATAAGTCCAAAATGCAAACACTATTTGGAGTGACAGTGAGAATTTATGGGGGTGAATTTGGGGGGAAGACAATGACTCACAGAGTATAGAAATAAGAATGCTGGGTAGGAATGTGGAACTGGGCCTGGCTACAGCTCCCAGTGTACCTGCAGCTTCACACAAATGCTGTTAAGATGTCAAAAGTTGCTTTTTTCTTCAGTCTGAGCATCAAGCTAATATGGGCATTCAGTCAAATCCCTCCCAGGAGCTCAAACAGTGTGTGGTTTTAGGGTTTCAGGGGCAATTACTGCTGAATGCATTGTATGGCTGCTGTGCCTGCCAGGTAGAGTGTGCAGGGTACCAAAAGAACTGAAGAATAATTGCTCCATCACAAGATCCTTTAGGAAGTCTATTATGGTCATCAGAGCCAAGTGTGGAGTTGGGCAGATACAAACCTCAGCTAACAACTCACAAGGTTGGCCTCTGCTCTAGGCAGAGACACATAGGTGCTATGGCATCACCCTGCAGGATTGGGCTCAGCTGCCCCAAGGAAAGGCCGAGACTCGATGTTTACCTGACTTGGGGAAAGAAGAGAAATTTGTATTGTATAGAGGGAGAGTGGCAAGTAAGATGGAGAAGAGAGGAGAAGGTAGGGAGAGAGAGAGGCAGAGAGACACAGAGAGAGACTTTTCTCGATCTGGTCTCAAATGTATCACTGTTATGTCTATGAAAAGTTCCCAGGCATTTCACTGGGTAATGAATAATAAAACTGAACAAAGTAGAGGAAATCATAGTGACAAATCTAGTGTCCCTGTCCTAACAAGGCCCAAGTGTCCATTGAGAGAGTCATACACTAACAAAAGTATCACCAACTTGTGACTGCCAAGCCACAGGTGTAATGATGCCAGGAATGGTCAGGCAGGCAGAATGCCCACCCCTGTCAATCCTCTGCTATCTGTAATCTTGGGGAAGGACAATGCAGGGCTCAAGGCTCACATCTGTCATATCCCTCTAACAATCTTTATAGAACCTCAGTCCTATAGAGAGATGACACAGGCACTAACCAAAGTCACTGACTCCCACTGTGAAGGAGCGAAAACCATGAGCTAGAGAGTCAGTATAATCTGAGAGGCCTTCGTGGAAGAAGCAGCAGTCTGATGAAGACTATGATGAAAAGGGAGAAGCAGCTGTGTTCTCATCACTGGGCATGGACTGTTCTTGCCAAACATCCCACAAGAAGGGAAGGATCCTGTGCGTGTCCGCAGAAGCAGATTCCATGCTTCATCCCTGCCTGGGAAGCTATAAACACTCAGTCCATGGCCTCAAGTGATACTTGCAAATAATGTGTCCAGTCTCCTGCCTGAGTGCTGAAGTCTCCAGCATGGGACTGGATGTCAGCGACAATTCTTGAGAAAATCTTTACTGAGCACCCTTTGTAAGACGAGGCTCTGCAAAGCAGCCTCCTCCAGGGGCCAGCACAAAGACTGGCAACCTTGAGACTTCACCCACGTGAAAGAAATACAATGCTTTAAGTGACTCTGCAGTGACTTACAAAGTACAATGTGCATAAAATTATGGTCTATGGAAAGAGAATAGGGAGGGGGCCTTAATTTTTAAAAAACTTCCTCCGTTAGTTGTAATAGCATGAGAGGCTTCGATGAAGTGACTCCCTTTAATAAAGTCCATCTGTAAATTTATAGAGGCAGATTCCTACATGAGTGCCCAGGAGCCATTGTCCATTAGTCGAGGAAACTGTTCTCCACTACGCCTGCTCCCTAATTCATACTGGGATTTTACCTTTTTATGTCTAGAGTTATTCCAAGAGAGTTTTCCTGAAGATCTAAGCAGTGATTACAGGGTTATTTTTAAACCTGATTTATCTTGAGGAAAATGAATTCTGGGAGACTGAGATATCAACACACAGCAAAATCACACACACACACACACACACACTGACACACATACATACACACAGAAACACAGACACATACACATATACATATCCACATACACCCACATGCACACACATACACACACGTGCATAAACATACATACACACACATACACACAGACACACATACACACACTCAAACACACATGCACATACATGCATACACATACACACACTTAAACACACATGCACACACATACACACACAGACACACGTACACATACACAGACACTCACACACATACACACACATGCACAGGACATATATGCACACACATACACACACATACACTTATACACACATACACACACACACTGACACACATACATACACACAGACACATACACATATACACATCCACATACACCCACATGCACACACATACACACACGTGCATAAACATACATACACACATATACCCACAGACACACACACAGAGACACACATACACACACTCAAACACACATGCACACAGATACACACAGATACACACAGACACACACAGACACACGTACACATACACAGACACTCACATACATACACACACATGCACAGGACATATATGCATACACATACACATATACACACATACACACACACACACCACCACCACCACCACCACCACCATCATCATGGTTATCATTAACTGGCATAGAAGGGTCAGGGGAGGCACAGGTATGTAACCTCTAAGACACTGAGCAGGAGAACTAGAGGTTTGTGAGCTCAAAAGCCAGGGCTATCAAATGAGTTCAAGGTCAACCTGGGCATCTGAGTCAAAACCTATCTCAAAGTAAAAGCTTGCTTTGGCTAATGAAGCAATGGAAGCCAGAGGAGAAACTAATGGAGTTACTTTCTTAAGCCTGGCTAATCTTGAACAGCATTCTAAACACTTAGCCTTCTACCCACAGGGAAGCATAGCTCTCACCTGTCCTCAAACAAACAAACCAAACTAACAAAAACCTTTGGATGAAATCTTTGAAAATCACAACACAGAGCCTCCACGGTCAAGTGCAAAGGTCAGCTGAGTGTGGTGTGCCAATTCATACATTACAACACAGCCTCTACAGGGGAGGGTTAGGGAGCATCCATGAGGACATGGCAGAAAGTTGTAGAGCTAGAGGACCATGACAATGGCTAGGAGATAATCTCTTCAGAAATAAAAGCAAAAGCAAAGATGGAGAAATGTAAGCGTGGGGGAGGGGTTGAGGAAAGAATGAGAAATAAATATAATCAATACACGTTATAAAATTGTCTAAGAATTAATAAAATACTATACTATTTTAAAAAACAACTTTTTAAAAAAAAACCAGAATATTTTAGTGCTAGAATGTTTGCCTAGCACACACACATTAGCAACTTTTCCAGTAGAGTTGTAAATATTTATTTGTTTTATTCTTCTTGGCTCAGTCATAACTTTGAAAGAGGTGATTTGTGTCTATATTTGATGTTTCAAACAGATTAATTTTCTTTCAAATTAGGAATCTTGGATTCTTTCCCTCACCCATCTCACCCACCTTTCTATTTGTTCTCCAAAGAGAAAAATGACATGAATTTTCTCTGAATTCTCCCAGCAATTTATGATTTACACTTAGCTACATGATTCCCTACACTTGGAGTGCACTGTTTGCCCGTGGCCGCATCTTGGTTTCTACTTAACCTCCTTATAGGATGGTCCACTGTAATAATGATAATGGCAATGGCAGATGCAGCCTTTCAAGTACATACCCTTAATCTGACAGTCACTAAATGCTTCTCATCTAATCTTTACAGTAACCCCTGAAAGAGGCACTTCTATCTCCACATTAAATACTCAGGAAAGAGGCACAGAGCCATTGAGTCCCTTGAGACTAATAACACAGAAAGAAGTAAATATGCCTTGAATCCATGTTCTGTAGTCTGTTTTTAAGCCATTAGCAACATCTCCTCTCTGCATGGAAAGGCTGCCTATTGGGTTGGCGTCCCTTGTTCTTTTTGAGATATGCATGATATTTCTTACCCCATGTAGATGTACCATATAATTTATTTATCTTATGCACTGTTGGGAAGTCTCTTTTTTATATAGTTTATGATGAGCAGTGTTTTAAACTTTTGATATTGCACGAGATGTATTTATGCTCATGTTGTGTGCACCTCTGGGAAATATCAATTGATCAGTTTGTTGTAGCAGAGTTGCAATTTTTATCACCCAAAATTTATTGTCCTTTTGATAGAGAAGGATGGAACAGGACCCCTGGATACATACCTACTCTAACAGTATTGCTAAATTGCCCCACAGTTGTTACATGGCTAAAAGGTTGTTAAATGACAGAAATAAGCATTTATGTGTAGTGGTGTCTTCCTCTAATTCCAGCACTCAGAAATATGAGGCAGGAAATCTACAAGTTCAATATTAGCCCCAGTTATACAGGTCATCCTTGCTACATTGGAGACTCTGTTTCAAAACCATGAATAAAGCGAACTAAAGTAACTTTAAAAAGATTGATCACAATATATAAGCTATCTATTTTTTAAGATCTCATTAAGTTTAAAGGAACGAAGAAACCAATGTCCTACCTTTTATGGATCAGGAATCTGAAACCTGCGGTTGCTTCCTTTGTTTTAAAGTCAACAAATGTGGCCTTAGCTCTCTAAGGTCCATCCACTATTCTCTGAGGTCTGACTCTAGCAAGTAATGGGCCTGTAGCTTTTACACCTGCTTCCATCTGTAGACGAATGCTCATTTTCAGGAGAAAATACTAGATACAATAGTCAATAGAGAGGAAATGAGATGTGCTCTGCTTCAAGCACGTATTCTGTGGCTGACACTGAGAATGACCTGTACTACTTCCCAGTGTGGAAAGGACAGTCATTGCAGATGCCCATTGATGGCTACTGCCGATCTACGGATCGGTAAAGAAAGCTGCTCGCTAACAAAGTTTAGCAACGTGTCTGATATTACAAGTGGAGGCAGACTCATCCCCAGCTTTGACAGTCTCCAAATCCCAATGTCTGCTGCTGTTTCTCTACTGGAAATGGAAAGAAATGGAATGGCGGATGCTGTTTTATGACTTGGAAGATGGTAGTGTTGGTTGTGACGATTTCTGTATGCATTTATATTTGCAAAGGGTTTTTTGCTTTAAGAGTCTTCAATATACTTCTCAGGCATGAAATCAGTCATGGCCTCAAGTATAAAGAGACCTATAATCTAGTACATATTCAGCTGTTTAATAAATAACCACATATTTTATATTTAAAAAATGACAAACTCACTAGCATTAGCCTTTGCTTAATAATCACCAGCACGGAGCTCATGAATATTTCATGCTCACTCATTCCTGCTGAGAGTGTGAACAGCCAGCATTTCTATGGCTCCGGATTATACAGGGAACAATGGAAAACATATGTTTTGTGTGTTTTCTTTAACAATTTGAGGAGGGACGAACACCTGGCAGCATCAGAGATAATGAGGAAGCTGTTGCCTTCTGTTATTGGAGTGCTTGAAATAAAAATCTCAAATGGTAAGCTGTAATCCGAACCACAGTAATTACTGGAGGCCATGTAAAAAAAAAAAAAGGTATGCATTTTATATTCATAAATAGAAATGAGCCTATCTGCAAGAAAGTAAAACTTTACTCAGTTTTCTGCAGCTCTTAGCCTACCATCACCAGCCCTCTAAACCCTGACGACATTGTACTCCTCAGATGCAGGAAACATGCAGGTTGGTTTGGGTTTATTGTTCTTTCTTGGTTCTTGCCATTGTCTTTGCAGAGAGTGGACATCTGAGTGGTTATGAGGATGCCCAAGTTAGTGGAACTGGAAACACACTGGAGACTTCAGGTCCAGGAAACCTCACCTGAAGGAGGATGAAGGCATAAGTAAGGTTTCAGACAGAAGCTGCAGGAAGGAGCGGGGCACTGTCTAGACACTGGAAGCCTCACCAAAAACTGACAAGAGTGGTAACATGAGATGGGTAGATGCTGGACCACACAGAGTGGGTAGAGGCTGGACCACACAGAGTGGGTAGAGGCTGGACCACACAGAGTCCAACAAACTATAATACAGAGTTGAGAGCTTCATCTAAGAACAGATAGAACATTGGAGGGTACAAATATGAGAAGAATGTAATGAGAGTCTTGTCTACAATGCTGACTCTGATATGAGCAGGGAGAAAAGCAAATGGGGATGTACATGAGGATTGGAGCCTGAATGCATTCCTCCAGGAAAAGGGTGTGTCAGCCTGAAAACCTGCAAGGAAGAGTAGAAGGTGGGGGGTTGAGGACGCCACAGAAAAGACCTAAAGGAAAGTGTGTGAATACTGACTAATTGATGTCAGGCTGGTCCAACTGTTTGCACTGTGAGACCCATTTCAAGCTTTATAACCTTATTTTTAAACCGCCTCTTGTCTTTGTTGGGGAATTTATAAAAAGAAAATACAAATATATAGATAAGAACCGCTTTTAGAATGCTCTTAGCAATGCTCAGACTTTTACCCACAACTGTAGGGTAAGCAATGCTGAGGGCTGTTCGTACTCTCCATCCTCAGACCTTGGACATAGAATAGGCCCAAGCACCAGCTCATACCATCAGAGGCATGTCTCACTGGATTCTAGGAACCTTTGAGGTGACAGCATCCTTTCTTTCTCCTTTCTTTCCCTTACTGTCCTTCATCTCTTAAGCTTATTCTTGAGTTTCCCAAGTGTGAGCGTTACAGCTGCACAAATGGACACTAAAGTTTATACAGAAAAATAAATATATAGGAACAGGAATAACTGAAAAGACAAAGTAGGTGGTGCTAACACAGATGATCCTGCTATTCTATACAGAAGGACCAGAAGATAACTCTCCGAAGAAAGAAGAGGCTCTGTGCACCCTCATAGAGGCTGAAACTGTGTTCCTTGAAGGAATGAGGCTAGGGAAAATGGGCAGCTCCCTGAAGAGAAATGGTGGTTATACCTATCACACAATGGGGAACCAAGTTCCAGTTAGCAGCTCTTTTCTGGGCTTTAATGAAGATAAGAACTTCAGAGCATATGGAAGAGGCCCCCAGAGGGAACAGTGTCTAAATAACCTAGGAAATAGAAAGACAGAATCAAACCTAGTGAGGTCCGGGTTAGGGGTGGGGAAAATGAAAGAAGCCTATGTTAGCCCTTTAAGTGAGAAGATTGAGAATTATTGAATCAGTTATCATCCTTGATTTTATGTATATTTCCTGTTAGTAATATCATACACAGGCACGCACAGAACGTGTTTGTCATTTGGAAATAAGACATTCCTATGATTAAGGAAATGAAAGTGATGGGTCCAAGAGAAGCAGAAAAAAATAAATGTGTCCCCACAACAGTCAATCACGCATCTTCAAGGGATCAGATGCTCTCCTCTGGCTTGCATGGGCACCCACACCCAAAAAGTAAACACACACACACAAACACACACACACGCAAACATAAAATAAGAAAAATATTCAAAATAATTTTATTGATTATCAAATAATAAAATAGATTTAAGGAGAATAACTAGGAGCTGGAGAAACAGGCAGTAAAGTGCCAAATATGCATGAAGATCTGAGTCCAAGCCCGGTATGGTCCACGGGGTCTATGTGCTGATAACTGCTGGTGAAGTGAACAGCATGAATCCATGGGGTTCATTGACCATCCAAACTACCTGATTCCTCAAGCTCCAGCCTAGTGAGAGATGTCTCAAAAGCAGCAACCAACCAACCAAGCAGCTAACAACCAGCCAAACCACAAACTAATCAACCAACCAATGACCAACAATCACCAAACAACCAAACAACCACCAACCAGCCAACCAACCAATAACTAACCAACAACTAATAACCAACAACTAATCAATCAGCCCACCAACCAACAACTAACCAACTATCACCAAACAACAACCAACAGCCAACCAACCAACCAATAACTAACCAACAACCAACCAACAACCAATAACCAACCACTAATCAATCAACCCACCAACTAACCATCACCAGCCAATCAACTAACATACTATCACCAACCAAGGAGCAAATCAATCAACCAAAAAACAACAAGCCGACAACTAACCAACCAAAGCAAGGTAAATAGTTTCTGAGGAAAACCTTAGCCATTGACCTCCAGTCTTCACATGCACACATATACACAGGCATGTGGATCTATCTAACATGCATCTATACAAACATAAGCATCCCCACCTATGCCTTATCAAGAAAATAAACAAAATTCAAAATTAAATTAAAAGATAAAATATTCAGCTAACAATAAACAGAATAAAATTCTTTTAAGGTATAGGAGGCTGCTATTTTTACTTAATTTGAGTTTATCTTTGTCAGAATATCTGTGGGGGCTGGGATGTAGCTCAGCAGGAGAGAACTTCATTAGCACACACAAGGCCCTGGCTTCTACATAAATAAAAACCAAGTGTTTGTACTTCCCCAAATACAACAGCAAGCAAGATTTGGCCCGCAGGCCATGGCCTGTTGGCCCTTGATCTGTGGAGTCTACTTGTCAATTTCTACTCTGTCATTACTTCTTTTATATGTGGATCAAGTTAGACTCACAGTCTTTCTATGTATGGTCTAGCTCCCATCTGCCCTAATGCTGGGCCTTGGCACTTACCCTTGCCTTTACCAGACACACAAATGTCCATGGCCCAGGAAATCTATCTCTGACCACAATGAGTGGCCAGCCCCGGGCTCAGACATTCTATATCCCTCTACCACGTCATGGCCCTCTCAGATCTCATTTGTATCTAGATTATCACAATGATTCATTTTCTCAAATGTTTAGTTGTGTAAGCTCACGTAGACAGCAAGTGAGTTCAGAGAGTTCGCATTAAGTTAAACACTAGGAAGTGATTGTTGTCCTAGAAACATGACTTATCAGTGAAAACTGGAGTCAACAGTGACTGGGGGTTATGGAGGAACAATGGGCTACACACTGTAGATGGCATGGGGGAGCATGACTGTAGGCCGCACCATGAGTGGATACCAGACAGAAAGAGTGATGGGAAAGGGTGTTTCTGACACAGACAGATCCTGCTCCTTTGTGTGGGATTTTATGGAAAGAACACATATCTGGAACCTAACTGCCCACACCCATACAGAATGTTCATTCCAGGCAAGGTTTAACTTGTGCTATGTTCTGTGGTTCATCTGAATTATCCAAAAGCTATCACAAGGTAATATACACATATATGCACACAAGGTATAATCTAGTCACCAGAAAAAGCTATGCAAGCTACTCTACAAGTAGCATATTCTTTTAAAATTCTCTGCCCCCCCCCCAAGACTCTGAAATAATCGTGCTATCCAGAGTAATGAGCAAGGCACAAGGTTTAAAGTTTATCAGGACTCAGGTCAGCAAGTCTGCTCACTATGTAAAGGCTCTTGCCATCAGTCCTGAGGACACAAGTTTGATCCCTGGGGCCCACATGATGAAAGGAGAGAAAAGAATCTTGTAAGTTGTGGTGTGACCTCCACATATATGCTATGGCATATGTATGTGCCAACACATACACACACACACACACACACACACACACACACACACACACACACACACACACACAAATAAGTGCCGAAAAAATGAAGTTTATCAAGACTCAGAATGGTTGCCAGCTGCTTTCTGAGTATGACTTCCTACTTTAAGTGCTCAAATTAGATTTTACATAACAAACGTTCATATGCAAAGGCAACATAAAATCTGAGTATAAAAGCAGCTAGGTATACCAAGAAATTAAAAAAAATAAAAAGCAGGCTAAACCCAGGAAAAATAAAACTATAAAACTGTAATTGTAACAAACTTTGGAGAGAAAATAAGCTGTCTTCCCAGAAACTACAGTGGAAAGAAAACCTGTAAATGAGATTTAGAGAGAAAGTAACTTCAGCAGAGACTAGCATAAACAGAAAAATGCAGCAAGTGTCCTCTTACCTAACTTTGAAGAGGTCAACTTCTTGATGGATGACGTAGCATACCAAGAGAATGTCTATCTGGCAATGACTAAGTACTAAACAAAAAATTAATTTATGTGAATTTTAGGTTGTCCATTTGCAAAAGTAACAGATGTTAAGACTCCCACAGGACAATGGGAGCTTCCCAACTCTAAGGAGTAGGTCAGGGATTTTTAAATAATTAGGTAGATTTAACTTTTGTCTTTCTGTCATTGTTTCCTTGTTAAATATTTTGAATTTATTCCTTGACAATTCTGTATATGAATGTTACATATTTTAATCACGCCTACTCCCTATATTATTCATTTAGTCTTTTGATTTACAATCCTCTGAGTTTAATGAGCATGAATGAGTGATGGATTGCCTGAGCATGAGAGAGGGATTCTTTATGGCAGCATAGGAAACTTGTCTGTGGCTACACTACTGAAGAAAAATGGCTCCCTTTATTCAGCAACCATCAACAGCCAATAATCCATCAGTTACGTGCTTATCTTGCAAGCTCCTCCTCATCCATGTTGGAATTTTGATTGGCTTAATCTTGTATAGATCTTGTGCAAGTAATGACAGCTACTGTGAGCTCATTATGCTATTGCATGCCAGGTTCAGAAGATGGCATTCTCCAGCCTTCTTTCCCATTCTCCATCTTGACATTCTTTCCACATAGATTTTTGAGCCTTAAGTGTGGGAACTTGATACTGGTGTCCCAATTTAGAACTTCTTAACCAGTTCCGAGTCTTCATATTGCCTACTGCACTTTGCAAACTGGAGCTTCACTGACCAAAGTTGGGAACAGCACAGGTCTGTGGATATAAACATTAATATTTAGAAGGATCTTCTCTTAAAATAAAAGTAGGAAAAGTCTTCAAGTCAATTTTTCTATTTGATGTTCATCTCCTAGTTTTATGCATATAGAATATTATATCTATGATAATAGCTATCATAAATAATTTTATATCTTTGTTTTCATACTATATTAAAAGAAAGCTTCAGTTACTGCATGTCATTATTATTTTCACTTTGACAAGTAATAGCCCACATCAACATTATATGATTGAAAATTAGAAATTATTTTCATTTTTCTTATTTTTCGTTATTAAAATATTATTAAAATTTTTACTTTGCTTTTAAAGGGTAACATTTTAAATTACTGTTTTATTATATCGTATAGTTTGAAGTCATGTCAATACACGAAGAAAATTGCTCACAAGTGCCATTCTGGAAGCATAAACATTTTCAATTATTTATGTACATCTTCAATTCCCTGTCAAAACAAAGCAAAGGAATTGTGGACTCTACACAGTAATGCTCTTATGCCCAAGGTGTTGAGTTTTGCTTTAATGATTTGTTGGGTTCTTTTCACTATTATCCATAGTTACAGGATAGTAACTTTCAGCTGAGTACAGGGTGGGGTCAGCTCTGACTTGGAGCTCTAGGACTGTCAACCATGAAATCAATATTCAGATGAACTTGTGTCTTAGTGGGTTGTTTGTCTTACCAGAATGTAAAAGTTATGAAGGAGAGGATCTACATGTCTTGTCCAATGTTGTCTGTCCAGGGGTTGGAAGACATGCTATGATTAAGTATTAAGTCACTGAAAATGAATTGATTAACAAAAACCAGAGAGGCCACTGTGTAAGAGGGATAGATCTCTCTATTAGATGGTCTCCATAGCTGTTGTCTGATGTGAAAGGAACAATGCAGGCATGATTGCGTTCCTGGCATCATCCCATGATGCTGAATGCTTATTTATGAGCACTTAACTTCATAAGGTTGCAGGAGACTTGATCACTCTGTATGCTTCTTCCAAAAACATGTTATTTCACACAGAGGCAAAATGAAGGCATCGGATATCCCTGGAACTGTAGTTGCAAGAGGATGTGAGGTGCTTGACGGGAGTACTGGGTCCTCTGGAAGAGCCACAAATGTTTTTCCCCACTAAGCCATCTCTATAGCACCTCTTCCAAGTCATTTTTTACTTGTAAAATTTTGATATAAAATTAAAACACCAAGAATGTAGGTTTTCTTTAAGAAGTAGGACACACTGGCCATACCTCTCAATGGACACTGCACCAGGAGAGCTGTCTTCTCATCCATGGGAGAGCTGAAACCACCCTGAACTCAGGAGAGAGGGCCCCACCCTTTATCTTAGGAGTGGGAGAGCTGGTTCTGCCCATTGTCTGGAGGAATAGTCCCAGTGGCCAGATAAACCAGCTCAACTACCACCTAGACCCACATCCTTTGCCTGGGGTTGGCTCACCCTAACATTCACTTCATCTAGAATCTGCTGGAGTGTTGGAAAGAACTGGTCCCTCAGAATGATAACCAAGGGATCTCCAAGACTCGGTGCAACAGCCGGATATCTGAAGAATTGTTCAGTGGTGACAGTGTGCTAGAGGCCTTGAAACAGTTATTGCAATGAACAATGAATGTTTTGTGGGTGGGCTGAGTATAAAGTGTGGCACATTGCAGCTCCCAATGCCACTAGGATAAATGAAGGAGTGCTGGAGATGCAGATGAGCAAGGTGGGGTTTTTTGTTCATTTGTTTTGTTTTTAATTAATTTTGTGGACATGCTGCAGGTGTGAAGGTCAAATACAGAGGGACTAGAAGATGAGAAAGATTGGGGTGCATAGCATTAAATTATCAAACAATCAATAATGAACTATTAATAAAAAAAGAAAGAAAGCAAGACCTACCAGTTGAGTTCTCCTTTGTAGTTTTGCATCCCAATTGCTTTCTGGAGTGCAAGCAAGAAGGCACAGTGGCCATGATTCTGCTGGAAACAATGCAGAATCCCTGGCTTTGAACATGCTAATGCATTGGCTCTTAATTGTTCATGACCTGTGTATTGGGAAGACACAAGTGTTGGGAGTTCCTGGCTCTTCCTATAAAGTCCTAATTGAGATTGGAAAATTATACTGACAATCAATGGACATAATACATGCTGATGTTGTCATAAAGACATTTAGGTTTCTGATAAAGGCTTCTTTTTTTCAGTGATCCATATAACAATAAAGCTTTCCCTTGAAGGTGAAGGAAATTTACATTTTTACTCTGGATTGTAAAATAAGCAAAAGTATCCTGAGCTATATAAAGAGTTCTCCCCTAGACACATGGGCCCTCAGTTTGTATCACATTATTTCCTCTATATGTCATTCACTGGAAATGTATCAGCAAGGAACAACTTGAACGGCAGGGGTGACACATGCTTAAAGTATATTATGATATTTTTCAAGTACTTAATAGAGGGAGACAAATCAATGGATACATTGTTTGAAGCTTGACCATGAAAAACTGACTTCAGATCCCCAGAACCCACAATTAAAGAAAATCGTGTTTGATAGCACATAACCTGCAATCTCAGTTCCAGGAAGTAGAGGGAGATCCAGCAGCTCATTGGCCAGCCAGTCTAACTCATCATATGTTCACCAGGTTTAATGAGAGACTCTCCCTCTAAAAGAAGAGGGCTCAGTTTTCTGGATTGTTCCTCATAGCTTGGTCAGCATGAATTCTTATATCATCCACTCCTGCCCACTCATGGGTGGCACCACCCTTTGTGAGATAGGCCATCCCACATCCATTCAAATTGAGGTTCCTTTCTCCTAAATTACGTCAGCCTGTGACAAGATAACATAAAAATGAGCTATCATGGTAGTTATGGTCAGTACTATATGTGGATGTAATTCAAACCATAACTAAAAAGCAAGAGCCACGATAGCTTAATTCTAGACATATCAACAAAAAATGGATCATCCTATGTAGGGGTATTGTGTTGTTTCATGGTAAATAATTGTCCCACCCACTGGTTTAATAAAAAGCGCTGATGGGCCAAAGGCAGGCAGGAAGTGTAGGCGAGGCTACCAGACTAAAAACTCTTGAGAACAGGAAGCAGCAGCAGACCGCCAGGCAAAACACCTGAGAGAAGCCGCAGGAGGCAGAGGACAACCATGCTGCTCTAAGAAAAGGTACCGAGCCCCATGGCTGAACAGGATGAGTCATGGGTTAGATGAAGGGTAGAGAGCTAGCAAGCTATATGCCTGGGCCTGAGGCCAATCAGTCTAAAACTATCGTATGTATCAGTGTGTCTCTGTGGGTCTGCGGGTCTGTGGGCCTAGACCTTGAGGTTAGGCCCGAAAGTCCGGGCCAAAAACCTCTTACTACAATCCTATGCTACAGTAATACAAAATTTCAATAACTTATGGACAAGAGTTTCATGTTTACTCATATATTGCCTCTTCTCACAGGAAAAGTCATGTACTGGCTTGGAGGTCTAGACTATTCCTGTGTTTAGACCCCAGCATTTTACCATGCTTATTCCATGACTTCATGGGAGACAGAGTGTACAGAACCCATTCCTCTTCTGTCCTGTTTCTGTTTTCTTAAGAACATAGATCAAAGCTGGTCATAGACTCCTGCCTATCTGTGAGCAAGATAGGAAAGGTTCAGCATAGTAGAGTCTGAGCCACACTTGTGCTAGAAGGTACTCCAGAAAAATCAGGAGTGCCTCATTCTAGTAACTGAAATGTTGATGAAACCATGACAAAAATTCTCTACTTGGACATTTTTCATCTCTGTAGTCTGTTTTCACCTCAGCAAAATAGTTTCATCCAAAAGACAGCGAGATATCTCAGTGGGCAAAGGAGCTTGCAATGTAAGCCTGGTGACCTGAGTTTGATCCCTGGAACCCACATGAGTGTGTAAGGAGAAAGCCAATTTCAAAAAGCTGTCTTCAGACCTCCTCAAGTCCACTATGCCAAATACAAGTCCCAAAACCCACAAATGATAATGATGATAAATAATAAGAAGAAATGCCATCAAAAGTGCAGTTATAGTTATAATTTTTAATTTAGCCCTTTGCTTGTACGTTTATTCCATTTGTTTTCTTCTGTTGGGATCTGACATTCCATGAAATAATTCCTTTTAAACACATCTACGAACTTTGTCTTCTACTGAGATCACATTGAGAAAAAATATCATATCAGGCTCTTTTGAAATTCTAAAAAGAAAACTGTAACGGTCACATCATAAATATTCATTGACAGAATATTAAATAAGCAAGGACTCACCTTACAGTCTCTGAATAGATGCCCAAGAAAACAAATTCCCAGTAACTAAAACTCTATTCAACACCTGCATTACAAGTTAGAAAACATATACTTTAGAACAAGAAAATGGGTTTTGCTTGCTACCGGTAGACCCTGATTCTTTTATGAATCTTTTCTAACTTAAGTAGCTATTTGAGTTCAGCTGTCCCAGCTCATCTGCCTAAGGTTTCAATGCAGAATCACTAGCATGTTGGACTTACCATTCACCCTACCTTGCTTCCTTCTGCATGGAAAGTTAGAAATAGAAAACAATACCCATTGTTACATAGAAAATAAAAATCAGATTCTGTGCAAGCCTTGCTCTAGATGGCATTTCACACTGAAAACCACAGAGTCATTGTAGGGAGGCTGGGAAACAGATTAAATGCTACTCCTCTGTTCTAGCCAAGCCTGGAGAAGCCATCAGGCTCTGGGACAATAGTAAAGCATTTGCCTTCAGTGTACACAATGGCTGGTTCTTGGCAAACATACCACACATATGAGGACGAGACACAATATGGAAGCAATATGATTTGCTACCTAATTGTCTGTAATCCAGAAGGGTGGTCACACTGAATAATAACACACAGAGGAAAGATTAAATGTAATAACATAATGTTCATGCTCTGCTCCAGAAGTTATTACTTCTGGCACCATGGAGGCTGGTGGCTGGCACTGGCCACTACCAAGCAGTGCTGAATGGGTAAGTGATGCTGAGGAACAGTCATCTGTGGAGGAAATTACAGTAATGAACTGCAACAACTGTGAGAACTCAGTGAATTTGGTTAAACACAAACTGTAATTCCATTTGCTGCAAGGCCAATGGGCACACTCACTCCCTTGAGAAGGTCCTCACTCACAGTAAAAAGCCTGACAGGAAAATTGCTGCTTTTTCTGCTGCCAACACGTGGCTCTTCTCCATGAAAGGCTTGATCAAGAAAATAGGTACAGCCCCTTCCTCCTACTGTGCCTAGGGCTAACAGGTATATGCACACGCACACACACACACACACACACACACACACACACACTCATCAATGTCTGTGATTTTTTTTCTAGAAGAGCCATGTGAACATGATAATAGTTACCTTGAGGATAGGTAGAGAATTGGTTTTTATAAGAAGACATTTTTATAACATTGTTACTTGATGTTTATTTTATTTTTAGTAACTTTCTCACCTACGTTAGGTTAAGGGCATGCAGTGTAGTTTATACAGTGCTGTAGTGGGATATATTACATTACAAATAATTGTCCTGCCTACTGGTTTAATAAAAATGCTGATTGGCTGAAGCAGACAGGAAGTGTGGGCAGTGCTACCAGACTAAGAAAACTCTGGGAACAGGAAGAGCAGAGCAGAGATGCCAGAGAGATACCATGGAGGCACCACGATGAGATGCCAGCAGATGCAGAGGAAAGAAGTTGAAATGCTGCCCTGAGAAAAGGTACCGAGCCACATGGCCGAGCAAGATAAGAATCATGGGTTAATTTAAGAGTAAAGAGTTAGCAAGTTATATGCCTGGGTCCCAGGTCAACTAGGAAGCAGAGTGTAATTAATGTAAGCATCTGTGTGTCTCTGTAGGACTGTGGGGCAGTGGGTAAGAACCTCAGAGCTAGACTGCAAAGGCCAGGCCAGAAACTTCATACTACACAATGTGGATGGAGGTGTGACAACAGAGCAATGGCAGAGGGCTCGTCCCTACAGAATATGCAGGTGAAGGTTATATAAAGGGCAGGACTGGGGAGGTACTACAGCCTGGGCTTGTGCTGCTCCAAGCAGGCTCCTCCTCAGCCCCGCTAGTCTCTCAGCCTTTTCAATTTTATTTTTCTGGTGATTCATTATTGTTGTACTCTATAAAAAGCATTATTTGTGATAGGCTGGAAATTTAATAGACACAGTCTTTCATTACAGAATGTTTGGAAAACAATAAAATGGGTTATAGAGGCAGGTTTAGCTTGTACATGTTACAAGAGGTAGGGCTTTAGGCAAATGAGTATCAGTCTATATTCTGGGTTCTCAACATTTGTTGAACACTAAATGATAGCACAAGTAGCTGCACATATCACATACTGGTACAAGCTACTACAGGATTGCTACAGTATGGAGATACTGTGTTCCCACTCTCTGAATACTGCAAGCAGAGCTGTGGATTCAGCATAGCGTCCCAGAAGGATGCATACACCAGGTAGCAAGGACTTCCTTCATTCCACTACTTCATCCATACTTAAATATATGCTGAGTAGTAACTCTAACCCAGACATAGTTTCTAAGGCTAGTCATGGCAAAGTAGACAAACCATGGCAAAGTCTCCAGCCCAAGTAGAGTCTTCAGTGGGGGCTGTAGTCAATGAAACATGAATAAGTAAGCAGATAAATAATGAATAAGTAAAACAGTAAATGCAAGATTCTAACAAGAAACTATATACCGCATGCTATATTTCATATATGCTAAATGTGTAGATATGAGTAAGAACTAATTACTTCTATGGCTGAGACTCGCAAAATCATTTCAAAAATGTTCTATATATGAAGAGAATACAATACAATTAAACTGTCAAGTTTAGAAAGGGCCTAGTATCTGATGATGGTAACCATGATATGGAGATATGGACTGTTTTGCCTTTGGTCTAAGGGTGATTCCAGTTGCTATTCCCAAACAATGTTTCTCCACTGTTATTCTTTTGAATGAATGACTTTGATGTTTGCCACTTGCCGTACTTATAACTGGCTGCACTGTCATATGGTCTTTATAGAAAATAATTCATAGAAAGAAAACCTCAGTTAAGAAAAGACAAACATAAATTTAGCAACTTGAAGATGACCTAAGGGAACAGAAAGTGGAAATGTAGGGACGGAGAAGTCAGAGTCGGAATCAGGCTTGGAGAATAGAATGTTCTGAAACAGATTTTTTTACTGGAGTTCAGGCAGAAAAACAAACTTAGATTCTCAAACATTGGAAGGAAAAGAACCTGGAAGAACAAAGGACCCAAATGTAGAGTTAAATATGTTGCTTTGGGGAAAAGGTTCAGCCAGGAGCCTGATTAAGATTTAAATGTTTAATAAGAAGTCCAGCTGTTATTGAAGTAACTGTTATTGATCTAAGAGGAATAGGTTGGGCATTGACATGGATGTTAGTGGTTTTTGAGGGACCTAGGAACGCATCTCAGTTTGTAGACTGTTACACAGAATTCATGGAGTTCAAGGGTTGATAACCAGCACCACACAAAACTACGCACAGTGTCCAACACCTAAAATCCCACAGTGCAGTTGGTAGCAGTAAGAGATCATAAGTTTAAGGTCACCCTCTGCTGTGGACTAAACTTGAGAACAGCTTCAAATAAAATTAAAAAGATGGGGTTTTAATTATGGGTTGGATATAGCTGTCATTTGGAGAGCTCTAGTTTTGAGATAAAAACAAATATTTAGAAGGTATTTGAGAAGGTAGAGAAATATATAAAATGAGAAAAATAAAGCAGTGGGCCAATATGACAGTCTAATAATTAAGAGCTAAATATTAACCATGTCTTAAATCTTATAAAGCCTGGTACATATTGTTGGTGTTCAGATTTTATGTCTTAATGTGCGTCGGGACTTGTGGTAACTTGAATGATAGTTTGAATTTTAGTAGACACTAGAAATAAGAGCCAACATGACAGCCTCTACTTATTTTCCATATCCCCATCCCAGAAGGGAACTGACTGCTCCTGACTGGCATCCAGACAGTTAATATATTCAGTAGACATTACATACTTGGAGACATTTTATGGATAATTTTATGTCATTGGAAGTTTATTCCCTACATCCCTGTATGAGAAGTGACATCATTTTCACTAGCAGATATGGAATTCAATTGATGAGCCTCTAGAGAACAGTGAACAGAAACCTTTTGTTATGTGGCCCATTTTTTAAAAATCTACACAAACAGCAAAGATAAGAGATAAAAAAGGACGTGCAGTTGGAGGGATAGGAGGGGTGGCGGGTCTAGGAGGTGTTGAAGGGAAGGAATAGGAGTACATAGGATCAAAATAAAAGGTATGGGATCCTCAAAAAATTAATACATGACTTACTCAAATATACGGCATGATTCTAGGCTTTCAGCACACTCGGTGTGTCTCTTACCTTTCTTCTTGTCAAAGCCGTGGTTTTATTAACACTCATTGTAAATCTTGCTGGAGCAGAATGCTGGCTAGTTTGGTTTGTCTAATCACTAGTTTATTTAACACGAAAATATAAATGACAATCTGCCTGATTTTCATTTAGTTTTATATAGGTTTATTTTTCCCCTACTAAAATTATAAAAAGAAGGAAGCTTTAGGTGTTGTACTCTGCAAGAGTGGATGATTATCAAGAGGGAAGTACTCAGAAAAAACCAGCAGGAGTTTGAAGCAGTCTTCTTTACTGTAGCAGGAGAGGCCAGGGGACATTTGAACACTGATTCTCATATGAAATGTGAAGATGTAATATTGAAGAGGATCCTTTCATTCCTAGGTTTGAAAAGATAGCCTTGCCTTGGTTTGCACTTGCCCTAAGAAGGGTCTCTTAACTCATGGAATTCTAGAGAATTCCTGACAGATGTCTGCATGTTTGGGACACATGTTTAATAGATGGCTGAGTAAACACTGTAGAGCACTCAGCTTGGAAACATAATAATTTACAGTCTGGAGTGGACAGCAGTTTATAAAGTGTTTTGAGTTCATAGTTTTGGTGTTGGTTTCCAGGCATACAGGGCCTGAAGTGGAAATTTACATGTAGGAAATGTGTGCAGGGTATTGTAAGGGAAGAGACAAAGGAAAATTGGACTGAACAAAGGACACATGAGCTATTTTGTGGACCAGGAAGGACCCAACTGACCCAGGAGCAGCTTTGAAGCTGTGGTGGCTCTTGAGGAGTGCGGTTACAAGTCTAGGCTTGTCAAACAACCATTATATCTAGGCTACTATAAGAATGAAAAATTGCCTTGGAAAATACAAACCTTTAAAGTTGACTCAGCCTTTAAACATTTGGGTATCCCATGATTCTCCGGGGCAGGTTTAGCAAAATATGTGGCAATAGAGTACTTTGGGTGGCCTTTCTGTAGACAGCAGGATCCTGACCTGAATACCAGCTGTACTGTATCAAAGGGACAAGGGACTAGGCATCTCCCAAATCCCTGATCAACATTTTCTCTAGATTTATTCAGATTATAATCTCAAAATACAACCTTGGTGAGTGTTAGGCCTAGGAACAAATGTTATGGCTCTCTCTTTCTCTCTCCTCTCTTCCTCTCTTCCTGACATACTGTATCTGGATGAATGTGAATCTGTGCAACCTTTCTCTTTGGTGTGTGGCTATGACTACTACACCCTGTCTCGTTCTCTTCACTTTGTCTCATCTTTCTCTCTAAGGCTCGCTTTGGGACTTTCTGGGTTGGTTTCATGCAATGAGTAGACCCAAGTTTGCGTTTACCATGTAAGTCAGTCTTCCTGTGAATGGGAGGAGCATGCAGTCCCTCTTCAGAAGATGTTTGGTTCTGTCTCTACTGGATCCATTCATAGACCATATTGCAGCTTCGCACCTACAGGTCCAAGCAGGAGTGTGTAAATGACTTGGGTTGCTTCTGGGCTTTAAGGCAATGGTTCAGCCTCCATCTGGACTAACCTGCCATAATCCTGCACTCTAATTCCTGTATGCATTTATTGTTTCCAACAGGACAAGTTATACCCACAGGGATGATAGTAATGGCAATCTTGAGTCCACAGTCACCATCAAGTGAATTCATTAACCATGGCAGAAACACCATCAGTCAAGAAACTCTCTATTTGACTCATACTTGCAAAACCCCCATCACACCTAGCTGGATAGCATGGGCAGTGCTGATATATCATCCAACTCCTTTTTGCCAATGATTCATCAGATTTTCCTAAACATTTACCAGAGAGTCCTATGACCCTGTTCAATCCCTATAGCACTTGAATGGTTGTATTTATTTCTCCATCCAAAAGCTCTTCTTTAAAAATAAAATTGAATGATATCCTTGCAGTCCATTGATCAACTTTCATAGACTTCTTTTAGAATCCATGAGCACACTGACTGTGATGGTACCATCCTGTAATTCCAACTATTCTGAAGGCTGAGGCAAGAGGATCAGAAATTCAAACCCAGTCAATCCTTCAAAGTGTGACCAAGTCCAATTTGGTAAATTTAGTGAGAACCTGGCTCAAATTTAAAAAAAAAAAATCAAGAGGGCTAAAGGCTAGTAGTAGATCACTTTTACAGAACGCCCTGAAGACTATGGATGCACAGAAGGCTATCAATATAGCATACAGGAGGCTAAGGATGCAGCACACAGAATACTATGGATGCAGCACACAGGAGGCTATGGATGTAGCACACACAGGAAGCTATTAATGCATCAGATCCTCAGCACTACTGAGGGTAGTATCCATGAATTTAAAAAAAATTAATTAGAATCTTAAGAGAGAGTTTGTTTGGAGATTCATTCAGGGAGCACAGCTCTTATGCACCTTTGCCTAAGGACTGATCCATCTTTATCAGGGAAGGACACCTTCTTAAACTGACCACACAACTTCAGAAGGAATGCACCAGGAGGGAGGAGGGAAATCCCACCTGGCTAGCTAGATCAATCAAATCAGACCTGGACCAGTAGGCCATTCTTCAGTAACAGGACCTGATGAATATATAGGCCAGAGGATGAGAAAGATAGAAAAGAAAAAAATAAAGAAGATAGAAAGCTGGGGTTGTGAGGTCTTGCACAAGCTTTACCTATTGCCAAGCAAGTTTATTAAGAATTACAGCATTTTATGAACTATTTTCAGGGCAAGGGGAATGGCCGTAGCAGGGAGCTAAGTTAGACAGTGATGGCACAGAAAACACTGGATGCCTCAGATGCAGCTTCCAAAGGAATGATAACCACAGGCCAGGAAGAAGAGCTGAGTTCCTGAAAACTGACTCCTTCTAGGAGAAACGGCCTCTGGGCCTCGACCTGCCTTGGCAAGTTCATTCTTGGAGAAAAACACAGACCTAAAGTCTCCCTCATGTCTGTCCTTTCATCAGGGCCTCTGAGGAAGTCTTGGGTTGGTCTGGACACCACACAAGCCAACCCTGACAACAACAATGGAATGACAGATGACATGTGTAGTGGATTTGTGACGATATATTGTAAATAATTGTCCCGCCTACAAGTTTAATAAAAAGCACTGATTGGCCAAACGCAGATAGGAAGTGTGGGCGGGGCTACCAGACTAAGAAAACTCAGGGAACAGGAAGAACAAAGCAGAAATGCCACAGAGACTCCAAAGTTGCCAGACAAGCTAGAAGATGCAGAGGACAACTATGCTGCTCTGAGAAAAGGTACCGAGCCCCATGGCTGAACAGGAGGAGAGTCATGGGTTAGTTTAAGGGTGAAGAGTTAGCAAGTTATATGCCTGGGCCTTAGGCGGATCAGCCTAAAATTAAAGTAAGCATCTGTTTGTCTCTGTGAGTCTGTGGGTCTGTGGGTCTAAACCTTGAGGTTAGGCCCAAAAGTCCAGGGCAGAAACCTCTTACTACAGACATGACCATTTGACCTTCACATCCCAGTTAAAACCTAAACACCAGCAGTCATTGCTCACCTTACCTCATGAATATGTTTTTCAGCAATGTGCTTGCTTTGATCAGTTTAGAGTTTCAGAGCGCTGTAATGAAGGAGTCCTGCTCTCCTTTTAAACAGTACTTGTTGCCCCTGAAGGTCAGTCC
This sequence comes from Phyllotis vaccarum, assembly GCA_033318265.1. Classification (NCBI taxonomy): domain Eukaryota; kingdom Metazoa; phylum Chordata; class Mammalia; order Rodentia; family Cricetidae; genus Phyllotis; species Phyllotis vaccarum. The sequence goes on from JARWLC010000001.1 coordinate 198,502,564, forward strand.
CTGCATCCTTTAGTTCTCGAACACAGCTGACTTAGAGCTCTGTCTGAGAACTCATAATTTAATAAATTTGGTCAAAATAATTCCTTAGCATTTCAGCAATACAGCACCTAATGAGCTCCAATTCATGGCTCAAGGAATGTTTAAGAGCCCAATTGAAAGGTAAATCAGTGAGAATGCTTAATGTCAGAAATAAAAACAAAAAATAGCTGAAAGTTCTCAGTAGCTAGTGATATAGAGGTAGGCAGAGCTGATTCCAGAAGTCAACCTGGAGTGCCATGTTGATTTCCTTGCATCATGGGAATCAGAGGCTGAGGCTGATTTCAGGCTTTTTAAGGAACCTGGTGTTCCTGGCACCTGCTCTGTTGCAGAAGAATGTGGCTAGTCACACATCACAGAAAACTATTGCTCTCTTATGTCAACAGTTGGGAGGCAGAATGGCCTGGAGTGAGTTTAAACACCCAGAGCCTTCCATCAAAACTACATCTCGTTTACCAAGGCATTTGGCAAGCAAATTGGAATAATCGAAAATAATTTTGTCCAAGGCCCTTGTTTTCAATTAGCAAATTAAGCACTTTCTTAAAAACATCTTTCTCTCTTGAGTTGTATTAGAGCCCTAATCCTCTAAAAGTCTACTAAAAGTTTCTTTTCATTATAGATAAGGTCAAGATGTGTACATGGTGCATTTTGGTTAATGAACATAATAATTGAACACGGAGTTCTGCTCTAAAACTAAACAGAATATTTTAAAGGATAAATTTATTTTTATTTTACCTGCATGAGTATTCACCTTCATGTATGACTGTGCATCATATTTGTGCAGTGCCCCCAGAGGCCACAGGAGAAGAATATCAGATTCTCTGGGAACTGGAGTTACAGATAGTTATGAGCCACTATGTGGGTGCTGGAATCAAACCCAGGCCCTCTTCACTGCTGAGTCATCTCCCCAACCTCCTAAATTAATAATCACTGAAAGGTCAGAAAACTACCCCTTGGTGATATCTCGGGAGCTGTTTCACAAAATCCTCTCTCAGAAGTTACAAAAGTCTTTGTTGTTGTCTGTTTCCTCACCTTCAAAAGAACAAGTCTGAGATACTCACACCTCAGGATGTCTCCATTTTAAAAGTAAAATTAGCCTTATGGGAACAGTCATATTCTAGATCCTTATTACTTTTCTACCATTATCTATTCTCCCAGACATCAGCTCCTTTTTATATAGTCATAACATCTTAACATTGAGCCTTTCGCCAACCTCCCAGTGTGCTTACAATAAGCAATGCACCTTTGAATATTATTTTCAAAGAAGTAAAATGGGTTTTCCTTGGCAATTGGTCCTGAAAGGTTTAATCCTCTCTCTCTCTCTCTCTCTCTCTCTCTCTCTCTCTCTCTCTCTCTCTCTGTGTGTGTGTGTGTGTGTGTGTGTCTGTGTGTGTGTGTGTGTGTGTGTGTGCGTGTGTGTATGTGTGTTGAGGAGAAAGGGAGATCTAAGTTCTATGTTCTAGGCAATGAAGAAACATCTGATACAACCAAAATTCAATTTGGAACACCCCTTATGTAGAAGAACACTGAAATACCCAATTTGAATGTAGGGAATGAACCAAAAAAAAAAAAAATACTACTAAACTTTAGACTCCATTTCTCTAAGGTCCACTGAGACAGATCATCAGATAAATATGCTTGCCATCATGCCTTATGACCTGAGCCTGATTGCCTCTAGGCCTCACATTGTGAAAAAAAGAGAGTCCCCTGACCTTCAACTATGAACTGGTGTACACTCTGTGACAATACCCCTCACACACACACAAACACATACACTTAAAAATATTTAAAACAGTCAACCTTTGTTTAAATATGATTTTGGAAATACCATATGCGTGCCACAAGACTGAGAGAAGTATGAGAAAAAATTAAACAAAAGACATTATCCATTCCCTTTTCTGCTCACCTCAGGATAGCAAAGATGATGTCTTAGTCAGGGTTACGACTGCTATGATGAAACACCATGGCCAAAGAAATCTGGGGAGGGATGGGTTTATTTAGCTTAATCTTCACATCACAGTTTATCATAAAAGGAAGCCAGACAGGAACTCAAGTATGGTAGAAATCTGGAGTCAGATCCTGAATCAGCAGCCATAGACTTGTGCTGCTTACTGATTTGTTCCTCATGACTTGTTCTTTCGTACAGAACCAGGACCACCATCCTAGGCGTGGTAACACCCATAATGGACTGGGTGCTCCCATATCAATCACTAATTAAGGAAATGCCCTACAGGCTTGTCTACAACCCTACCGTACAAAGGCATTTTCTCAGTTGAGGCTTCTTCCTCTGCAGTGACTCCTGTGAAGTTGACATAAACTAGTTGGCACAGATGAGGAAGCCAATATTTTTCAAATTAGACCTTTGTCTCACTTTGATATTTTTATTAGTGCAAAGCACATGCAAATGAGTTGCACTGGTATAAATAATGTGTGCACACTAAAAACCCACCTTGGAACAGTGGTGAGTTTCTATATATTCTCTAGGACTTTCTTCTGCTCTGTCAGAAGACTAGCTGAAGGGAAAACCCTTAATCACCATGCTACTAAAATGCAGGACTAAAGGCCTCCCCCATAAAATATGTTCTATAGTTATGGATAAAAGTTCATTAATCAGGTAGGTACACCTAGACAGAGACTGAGATACCTTATGACTTGAATGGTTTATTTTCCACAGGACTGATAATCACATATAAAGTGGGGAGGGGAAAAAAAGACAAACACAGCCCCTGGAAGAAAGTCAGGAATGCTTTCTGTTGCCAAATAGGAAGCTGAGCTCGTGTCCCTGGAGTAATCAGCCTTGTTTGGAATACAATTGATCTTGTCGGGGCTAGAACCCTTCTGCTATTTGTATCCTCCACAAAGAAAAAAAATAATTGGAAAATTTCTTAATTAGTGTTCCATTTATTGTTCCATTGTCAAGGTAAGCTCCTTGATTAAAGTAAGGGACACTCATGACTACAAACCCATCAGAATTTACAGAAAGTTATTTAATGCTCCGAACTTTCAGCATCTCCACCAATATTACCCCTTTTGAAATTTGAAATAACACTGATAGAGTTGGAACTTGAAAGAAGCATCTTTTGCAAGATCTGCCTCCTGAGAACACAGAGTGTCAGTCTTCGATTTCTCCTGAGGATGACAACAAGGTTTGGTGCATTTCTAAAGGGTCTCTATTCCCAGGGTTTGCCCATAGGCTACCCAGCCTAGCTCCGAAGAGGGTTAGGAAGACTGTATTCCTTGTCCCTCTTAGAGATTTTGGGTGCTGTAATTTGGGTATCTGAGGTCTGCTTTTTTCTTAATCAGCCCCAGCTACTCTGCCCACTGTCTGTCATTATATTCTCTTCCTTTATTCACTGCTCTGTTGGCTCTGAGCTGGACACCTGGAGACTCAAATAGTCCTCTCCTGAAGGCTTTAACTGTTGCCTTCAGCTTGCTTTATGAATTGGCTTCAGCCCTACTATGCAGTCATTAGTTCCCATACACAGTCTTTCTTGAGCATGTATTGTGTGGGATGCCTAATTGGGCAGTCAGAGATGAAGAAGGAAAAACATACGTGTTATTACTGGGTGTTTGTATTTGAGTGAAAAGAATCAATAAAGAATGCAGGATAGGGAACCTGCAGAATCTAGAAAGGCAATGGTGCTAAGACCCATTGAGAACTTACAGCAGGGGCCAGTGAAAGGTAAAGAGCCCAGGGGTTTGCGGCAGGCTGCCATGTGCCAGACTGGCATTGAATTCTCTGTTTCCTGACACCCCCACTATGCCAGAAAGAGAACATGACACAGAAGAAATCACAGCTGCAAGGGAAAAGGAGGGAAGTTGGCACAAACTTGACCCAGACAAACTCACTTCAGACCTTAAATATGGCTGTGTATGCTTCTTAATAAATTAAGAGGTCAGCAAGACAGTAGAATTCACTCTACCTTTCTCATGAGATAAAATATTAAATTATCCTTCTATGATATAAATAATGCATTGCATGTTCATTCCCCTTGAAGCAAACAATTCTAATGTGCACTTTGATCACATTCATTTACAAATGAGATGCAGCTGAAGAACACTAACAATTAATAGCTGCTGAGAGATAGTCAGTTCTCTTTAAAGATGCAGCCCTTGATAGGTTGGTTGACCATGTTCTAGTATAAGGCTACACATTGAAGAGTATAGTACAGAAAGCACAAGTTAGAGCCAATGGGTTAAAAGTGTATATGACTCAAAGCAGGGTGGGTAGGGAAAGGGGTAGATCCTGGAGGAGTTGGGGGTGATATGATCAAAATACATTTTATAACTTCTCAAAGAATTTACAAAAAGGAAAAACAGAATCTACATTTTATACTATATAAAAATATTGTGGGGAGTTTAGAATGCACAAAAAGGCAGAGGAAGTAAACAAACTGTAATGACTTCACTGAGCATTCCATCAGTGGTTTACATATTGAGCTACACTACTGTGCTATGTATTTAAGTTATCACTGTTGGTTATAAGCACCACAAACTGTAACAAACATCCTGGAAACATGTTCACTGTTTTTCTATGATTTGTTAGTCTGTTTCTCCAGAAGTAGAGTTACAGCCTGAATGGGTTCATATACATTATGGTTTTCCAAAGGAGAGTGCCTGTTTATCCACGATCAGGATTGAACAGTTTTGTTGTCATTAACATATTGAAGTATTTTCTTATTTGTTTCTGTAATCACTAGTACTAGCAAGTACAAGAGAAGGTTTAATGTCCCTTTTTCTTGTTAAAGCAGAGATAGTGCTGTTTATTTTGCATACTTCTTATTATTAATAAGATTGAATATTTTTATCATAAGGAACCTGTAAGTTCCTGTAAGTCAGGTAGGAAAATATCTACTCCTGCCTTTTTTTTTTCTTCCTGTGTGCTGAAATTTCTTTTTAAATAATTTTAATGTATATGAGTATTTGTGTACACATGTGTCTGAGCACCATATACATGTATAGTCAACAGGAGCCATAATAGGGCATTGAATTTCCTGGAACTGAAGTTATAGATAGTTGTTAGCCAATATAAGGTCTTTTTAACTGAGCCTTGGTCCTATGTAAAGCAGGAAGTCTTCTTAGACATGGAGCTGGCTCTGCAGTCTACCACTTTGTATTTCATAGCAATGAGTACATAAGATCATTTAAGCAAAGTATCACAGGATGAGAGACCAGATTGCTTTTAATAAAGTCTAGAAATTTGGATGAAGTTCAATAGGACTTGTTAGAAATACTCACTTGCTAAAAATGAGCTAACTCAAACAGGCTGAAAATGTGGAGCCTGGTCTGTATCAGACAGTAATACTAAAGTGTAGTGGGATTATGTTACATTGTAAATAATTATCCCACTTACTGGTTTAACAAAAATGTTGATTGGTTGAAGGCAGACAGGAAGTGTGGATAGGGCTATCAGACTAAGGAAACTATGGAAACAGGAAGGGAAGAGAAGAGATGCCAGAGAGAACAGCAGAGAAGCCAACAGATTCAGAGGACAACTCTGCTGCCCTGAGAACCAAGCTGCATGGCTGAACAGGATAAGAATCGTGGTTTAGTTTAAGAATAAAGAGTTAGCAAGTTATATGTCTGGGCTCTAAGTCAATCAGCATAAAATTAATGTAAGTGTCTGTGTGTTTCTGTGGGGCTGAGGGTCAGAACCTCAGGGCTAGGCCAGAAAGTGCAAGCTAGAAACATAATACTACAAATGGTGGCCCAACGTGGGTGATAAACACACATATAAAGCTGGAGGGAGATTAAAATATGTTTGAGAGCACAGAAACAGAGCCAAAAGCAGCTTCTGAGTTGTGTCTCTCATGTGAACCATGGTATAGACACACCCTGACTTGGTTTGAGAGAGCTTGAGCTACAAAATGGTAGAATCTTAACTGAAACAAGGCTGGTTCTGGAACTTCAATGTAAGAAACAAGCTGCTTATGGTAGATTTAAGGTTTCTGTTTTCATAGACAAATAGGAACCGAGTCAAAGACTACTTCTTAGCAGTAGCAGCATTTTCTTGGAAGGACTGTTTGCTGAAGGCAAGCAGAGGTGCAGCTTTTTAAAGAGAGGTCTCCTGACTCAGTGTTAGCAGCAAAATACTTGTGAGTCTTTTAAGAGGCCCTACTGCCAAATACTTAAATGGAACCCATGAGTAGCAGACAGTAGTGCTTTACTTGGTGGCTATGTCGATCCTAAAATTCCCCAGAGTAATGATTTTGGGTCCGACCAGTACTTCTGCTAAAAACTTATGAAGCTAGGCTAGGAGCTGGGTGGAGCCTTTAACTTTAGCCACACCTTGACAGATTAAAGTTGTGGTCAGAAACAGAAAGAAATAGAAGGAGCTGGGTGGAGTCAGCCACCCTAGCCAAGCAAAGGTGTGGCCAGAGACAGAAAAAGATAAGAAATAAGAGATGTACAGTAAATACAGACTCAAAATAACTCTAAATGATTTAGAGTGTGTTAAAAATATATATGTAGGCTTGACAGAGAAAAGAAAAAGGGAAAAGTCTTTAAAAAGAAATAGAGTAAAAAAAAGATAAGCCGAGTAAAGATGGAAATTACAAAGAGTATCTCGATACTGTATGTTATTATCTTGTCTTTAATTTTTTTGACTGAAAATGAAGTAGTAAAAGTTGCTAAAAACCATTTGATTACAAGTGCTCCTGGACTAACCCAACCTATATATTTTCTAAATGAGTTGACTTTAAAATTGGAATCAAAAGATATGCTACTTTGGAAAAGAGATTTTTCTCTTTATTTCCACAGAAAATGAGAGCCTGTCAATTTATTCCTAGTTAAAGAAAAATAAACTTTGATTGAGGAAGACCCCCTGAAAAGTCTTTAATAGAAATGGATGGCTAGGATGATTCAGCATTTTAGAGCACCTCTGTTGGAGTTTCTCCTGAGTTCTGCATCCAAAACAACTTAAAGGAGATGGGCTAAGATGACTCAGCCTTACAAACTATTCTACAAAAGTCTTGTCCAGAATTCTAAATTTTTGTTTGGGTCCCCATGGGATTGCCAGTGCCTCCGTTTGGCAGGAAAGAGCCTAGAGAACTATGCTCACATTCCCAAAAAGTGGATTTTGGATGTTTGTCTTTATTTAGAGTATTGGTTACAAGCTGTTATAGATAATGGTGAAAACAAAAACTATACAAAGGAAATTAGATTTAGGGTTCTTGTTTAAAAAAAGAAAAGGGGATATGTATGGGATTATGTTCCATTGTAAATAATTTTCCCACCTACTAGCTTAATAAAAATGCAAATTGGCTGAAGGCAGACAGGAAGTGTGGATGAGGTTACCAGACTAAGAAAACTCTAGGAACAGGAAGAGAAGAGCAGAGATGTCAGAGAGAACAGTGGAGAAATCAGCAGACGCAGATGACAACTATTCTGTTCTGAGAAAAGGTACAGATCTACATGGCTGAACAAGAAAAGAATTGTAGGTTAGTTTAAGAATAAAGAGTTAGCAAGCTATATGCCTGGGTCCTCAGTCAATCAGCATAAAATTAATGTATCTGAGTATTTCTGTGGGAATGTGCATCTGCGGGTTATAACTTCTGTACTTGGCTGAAAGGTACAGGCCAGAAACATAACACCACACTAAAGTAGTCCCATGTACCATACAAGGAAGCTCATGTAGAGAAAGCCTTTATATAGTCTGGTCTCATACTTCAACAAACTGTGACCAACCCTCTTTAAGTCAAAAAGGTATATTCTATAAGGGAACAGTCTGGAGATACTGTCATCATATAGAATTTCTTTTCATATTTTAGAAGCCATATATAGAAGAAAAAATACCAGAAGAGGCTTTAATCTACAGGAGGAAATATTATTAGAGGAATGAACTTCACCTCATGATGTGAAGGAAGAAAAGCCCTGGCAACCAAAAATAGGAAGAGACTAAATTTTCCTTTGTAACTGTTAAATCATTTCAGTTAAAACATGGTACTGTGATTTGAGTCACTCACAATGTGACCAGAGACAAACTTGTCTGAGTCATCAATCTTTATTCTCAGAGTGGTAATAATAGTAACCCATAGCTCATGTTGTTACAGAAATAAAATTGTAGCACGTTGTCTGTAGCATAGTACATATTAGGTTAGGGCAAACCGGAAGTAATGAGATGGTGTGGGGATCTTCCCACCTCACAGGGGTTTTTAATTATGCTGTAGATGACCTGAAACCAAAAACAGTAATGGGCAGCATTCATATGTTGAATGAAAGGTCAGACTTTTCTGTTCTCTTATGAAAAGTTTTACTATTATGCATGAAATGACATATATTTACATATCTCCTGTTTTATTTATTAATATTAATGAATACTTATTGACTTTGCATTCTGTACAGGGTCATGCTTGGTGCTGGAGTACCAATAAAATACAAAAACAAAAATGATAAATCTGTGGTTTTATAGTTTTTCTTCTATGGAGTGTGAAAAGATATAAAAGGAACCTTGATGATAATATACTGCTAGATAACAGTAAATGCTCTGCTTCAAATTCCAGGGTTAGGTGACTGGTTTTATCTGAGAATATTCTTTTGAGTGGGTTACCTTTACCGAGTTACCCCTGCAAAAAACATGGAAGAGAGAGCATCCTTTCAAGATTGGAGCCTTACCGGCAATGCTTTCTGTGCGTGGGATACTCTCAGTTCTTTGTAATAAAGAAGAATGGTGAGAACACCCCGAGACAGAAGTAAACATCAGCTGCTGTAAGAACAGAAAGTTCTACAAGGTGGGAGCATATAGCACATACCCACTATTCCATTCATTTTTGGCATCTAGAAAAAAACACATCTCCTGGTTCTCTTGTAATAAGACCAGTTCTGCCCAGTGAAATCTGTGTTCACCACAGAGAAATTAAAAGCCATACGTGATTTCCAGTGTCTCATTTTCTTTGTGAGAGTGAACGGAACAGTCTTGTGTTGGGATAATCCATTCGTCAGAGATTCATCTGAGATTGAAATTCTGAATAAGAACTCAGTAAAGCAACAGAGACAGTGGAGTCTTTTATTAAAACAACACAACCTAAATATATCCTATGGGAAATGAAGGACTACAGAGCTACAGCCATACAATACATGGTATTCTGAGTAGGAGAAAGTAAAGACTCTCTGAGCAAGTATGATGAAGAGCTAGAGCTTGTGAACAGCATTCGAGTCGCAGCTATCAGAAGCTCCAGTTTGAGACATCAAGGTTACTCTTAACCTTTCAATTCAAACATCATGGAATTCACATGTTCTTAGCTCATCAGCCTTCCAGAACAATGCCCTGTTGTCCTTCCTGCAATATGGAACGAGAATCAGTAACCTTATTTTCACACATTTGAAATATGAAAGGAAAGAAACAAGAGTGAGGTGGAAGGAGAGAGAGAAGAAGGGATGGGAAAGAAGGAAAGAGAAGAGAGAGATGAGATATGAAGAGAAGGAAAGAAGGGATCAGAAAGTAGGGGAGGAAAGGAAAGAGGAGAGAGGGAGGGATGAAGGGAAGGCGGACGGTAAGAACAGAGAGAAGAAGAGCAAGAGGAAGAGACGGGGAAGACGGAAGTAATGAATGAAGGAGGGGAATGAGAGGTGGGGGAGGAGAAGGAGACGAGGGTGTTTAAGATGTGTTACATTTGTTTATGCTGAGGAATATTTGTTTAATGGTGCAAAATGTGCTGTATTCTTTTATGTTGTATTTAACTCTGTGAAGCTATGTTACTTTGTTTGTATAAAATACTTAATAGGTCTAATAAAGAGCAGAATTGCCAATAGCTAGACAGGAGAAATGATAGGCAGGCAGCAGTGGAAAGTGGAGAGAATAAGTAGGAGAAAGCTGGGGAGAGAAGATCAAGGAGTGAAAAAGAGATAGGTGGCAAGCCATGCAGTAAGAAGTAAGAAAAAAAAGGTATATAGAATAGAAAAGAGGTAAAAGCTCAGTGTAGTGGGATTATATGTTGTTACATTGTAAATAATTGTCCTGCCTACTAGTTTAATAAAAATGCTGGTTGGCTGAAGGCAGACAGGAAGTGGGGGCGGAGCTACCAGACTAAGAACAATCTGGGAACAGGAACAACAAAGCAGAAATGCCACAGAGAAGCCACAAAGACACCATGATGAGATGCCAACAGAGGAAAGAAATTGAAATGCTGCTCTGAAAAAAGGTACCGAGAGTAAGTTACATGCCTGAGCCCCAGGTCAATTCGTGTACAATTAATACAAGCGTCTGTGTGATTATTTGGGCCTAAGTGGCAGTGGGGCTGAGAGCAGGTCCAAGCCTCAAGGCTAGGGCGGGAAGTCCGGGCCAGAAACCTCATACAACAGCTCAGAGGCAAAATAAAGCTGGATAGAAAGAAGCTAAGGTAAGGTGAGGCATTTGTAAGCAAGAATAAGAGTCTGTATTTATTTGGGAGCTGGGTATAGTGGGCTCCCAAAGAGCAAAGAGCTAAAAAAAAAATCAACAACACAAAAAACAAGAACAAACCAAAAACTACAAGATGAGGGAAGAAAAACTGAGGAGGTAATACATTCTCTAAAAATGTTCTTTTATATAAGCTTGACCTTATTAATACTTTTCCCATCATAATCACTTTGTAAAATTTGTCTTACTTTTTGGCTTTGGGGACATGTTTTGCATGAGTTAGTTGTCAAATAAAGAATAATTAATTTGTAATTATTTGTTGTGACTTCCCTTTCTCTTTATTTAAATTCTCTTTTAAAGAAGAGAATATCTCCTTTTTTTCAAATTTAATTAAACCCTGTCTAAACCACAAATCTGAGTCATAGTTAACAATTTCTGAAAGAAAATAAACCAAATAGATTACTGTTTGGTTTTTTAGCAAGCAAATCAAACCTCAGGCTGGACACAGATATCTGTGCATCAGTGACTCCGTGTCCAATGCTGGTTTTTAAGTGTCGTTTGGGATCTACCACTGCCTAAGCTTCGCTGAGGACATAGTAATCCTGTGTCTAGGCAGACTGCTAAGCAGTTTGTATCCAATTTCTCATTCATTACAACATTACGGAGTAGACTTTATTGATATCCCGTTTCACAGACAGTCCAACTCAAGTGAGACACGTTACCTAGGATCCCAGCACTGCTATTAAGTGGCCGTGGCTAATCTGAGACTGAATCAAGGTGAGTTGGTAGGGATTGTATATTCATAATTGTTATGAAATGTGTGTAATAATACAAAAAAAGCTAACAAAGATACAATGTATAACAAATAAGTTATGGGCTGGAGAAGATACAGGAAGATGTTGCAGTTGGTGCTGATGGTAAAATAGACAGGATGTGGGGTCGTCAAGGAGACAAGCCTCAAAGCAAAGCTATAGAGGACTCTGTTAATTAGATTAGTTGAGTGGGAGGAGCCACACTGGAAATGAGCACCTCCGTTCCCCAAGTTTGGGTCCTGAAGGCATGAAAAGGAAGAAGTGGACTGCATTTATCTCACACTCTGCTTCCTGAACTGCAGGTGCCTTCAACGTCCCCGTCACGATGGATTATTTGTAGAAACGGGAGACAGAGTACAAGGAGCTTCAAGAATTCTCTTTGGCTGGGTTAAAAGTATGTAGTCACCTGCAAATGCTTGCCCTCTTTCTGATTAAAAAGGGAACATGTTCCCTCTCAAATAAAACCAGGTTGGTAATAGGAAGGGAAGTCAGTGCTTGACATCCAGGAGACAAACACTCGCTTGTGTTGACTTTAGCCCAGATTCTCACTGATAATGAGTCGAAACAATGCTTCCAACGTGACAATGGGAGTTCTTGAAGTTACACAGCCTTTCTGAGTTCACAGGGTGAGTTAGTAACCGAGGCAAGAGCAGAGACCACATGTGCTTTCTTTTGCTGTTCCCTCCAGCAGCTTTCCCACGCCATCCCTCTGAGAAGGTACAAATCATTTCCCCTTTCATCTAAATCATCTTCCTGGATAACAGCCTGTGTGTCACTGCCAGATCACCTTTGGACAATGTCACCCTGCCGTCAGTGTTGAAATGAATCTATGACATTAGCTAGAGAAGAAATACACACACGTGTGTTCCCATTGTTCATTTAGTTCTGGTCTCAGCTCTAGGGGAAGGGGGGAACCCTGGTGGGAGGGAACCCTGGGAGGTGGAATAACCCGGGCAGACTGGACACAACTGAAAAATGGTAGATGCCTCTCTGTGTTCCTAGGTAATTCTGCCCTCACTTAAAAGGACTCACTGCCTGTGTTTTTGCTTATGCTTTTCATTCCATCATCCTGGTTCCCAGTCATGGTGAAGCGTGGGAAAAATTGAACATTGTCTGTGCAGACAGTGTCTATGACATGCTGACCTTGCTTAAGATATGAGAACCTGAGGATTTACCTTCCATGTATGGAGGAACAGGGCACTCAGGAGTGTGTCAATATTCAGTGAAAGGACACTGAAAGTTATTATAAGTTCCCTGAAAATGAAGGAAGCATGAAGCTGGAGGGCTGTTTAAAATAAATTCTTTGAATTCACTGTTAGAACGCAGGCATCAGCTAAGCTTAGTTCTAACACCTGTACACACAACTTTGTCTTAGTGGGTAGGGAGGAAAGCCTACTCTTTTCCTTGGGTCTCTAATAGATTTCTTGGTTTAACCAGTTCCTCGGAGTGTGTGGGATGGGGGATGAGTACAAACAAGAACATGAATAACCATTATGATACCCATTCATTTACCCATTTGAGGCAGAGGGACATTTGGCAGAAGAGTTAACATCTTCCTGAATGCTTATCTTAAATGTATACAGTTTTAGAATTCCAGATGTCCAAGAAGCCCTCTTTAATAAAATACCACCAAGATCCTAGCACTGAGGCAAAGTTGAAGGCAAAAGCTGTGTCTCCAGTAAATACACATACATGACATGCACAAAAGAAGCTGAGGCAGGGAGGCTGCTAACATGCCTTTTATTTCCCAAGTGGCAGCTTCTGACCTTTGTGTCATCACCCTAATCCATGGCTACCAGCATGCTACCACACACACACACACACACACACACACACACACACACACACACACACACACACACACACACACACACCTGTAGTTAGATGGTAACTGCTACACAAAGGGCCTCTGAGAATTTTAAGGGCATTTGGTAGTTTTGAATCTGAATGCAAAACATTTCTTGAGCTGTGCATATAGCTAGGGCTGTCATCGTTTGCTATTTAGCCATTGGCAGGGCTCCTTACTAAAAAGTCCAGACTTGAAGGCTGAAGGTAGGAAACTGTTACATTGGCAGAAAACCACAGACTAAAGATTTCTGATATAAAGGGCCACAAGTTAAATTGAGAATTACAGGAAGAGGAGATTTGGGATAATTTGCAAACTATCTGAACTTCCACCAAACAATGTGTTGTCTTTTCCCAGGAGACTGACTCACACGTTCCCATTACATTCCAGACTCACAAGATACGGTTTAAACACCTAGTTAACAAAATTCTTAGAACTGACAGCTAGTGACTAGAGCCACGTAATGTTCTGTTACATCATACAGAGCTTTACTGATGTTTCATTTTACTGATGGCTTTTTATTTCATATTTATTTATTTTTACTGGACATGGATATGGATGTCTGTGTGTCTGTGTCTATGGCACCTGTGCAGGCTAGAAAGGGGCAGAGGTTTCTTTGCTTGACCACCAAGTCATCTTTCCAGCTCCTGTTGGCTGACTTCTCAGCTGCACATGGAGACGGGTTTATCAAGTAGTGTCTACATTTTGACCACACTGCCAGCACCACAGTCATTGCCCCAGTAAAATGGGGTGATGACTCAGTGGTTGAAATTTGTTCTAGCTTAATTTCTGTTGCTATGAGAAACACCATGACCAAAAGCAACTTGAAGAGAGAAGTTTATTTGGCTTAAAGTTGCAGATTACATTCTATGGGAGGAAGTCGGGGTGGGCACTCAAGCAAGGGCTGGAGCAGAGGCCATGGAGAATACTGCTTATTGATTTGTTGTCTGATTTATGTTCATTTAAAGGGTCCAGGTTCACTTGCCCAGGAATGATGCTACTTACAATTGGCCATGTCCTCCCATTTCAATTGCCAATTACCGACCAGTCACTACACATGGCCACAGACCAATCTGATCCAGACACTTCATCAAACAAGGCTCCCTCTTCCTGAGTGACTTCAGGCTGTATAGACAGTATATTTTTGTTTTGTTTTGTTTTGTTTTTAAATCAGGTCAGCAAGAAACTCTAACAAGGACATCACTTGTCCTGAAAGCCTGAATACTAGAATTCAGATTCTATAAACTCATAAAGGCCATATGGGCATTGTGGCCTGCCTGTGGCTCCAGACTTGGAAAGCAGAAAAGGGATCCCCAAAGCAAGCTGGCTAATAAAACTATCCACATGGGCAAACTCTGCACTTGATAGAGAGATACTGTATCAATGAATAATGTGGAAGTAAGATTGATAGAATGATTCTTGACATAATCCTTGGGTCTCCACGTGCAGGTGCATACACACATACACCACATACATTCACACACACAAACACACATAGAGAAAGGGGGAGGAGAGAAAAATAGGAAAATCTCCATGACTTCCATATTTTCTTGTTCTTATTTGCTCCTCTGGTGTCACCAGTACATCAACAATGCCCACTGTCTGCTCTCCACTCCTCTAGGTCTTTCCTGTGTAGAAATGCACTTGAATGGATTCATCCAGAGCAACATTTGAGCCTGACATTCTTCCCTTTACTTAATTCAACAATACATTCGCTGCATGTGCAAGGTGCTGCAGATCTCAAAAGGTGCCCTTCTTATTCCTGGGCAACTACATTGCATGGTGGACCACAGTTTCCAAAACATTCCAAGTGGACAATAGTGAACACATCCAAAACACACAAATAAAGCTGCCGTAGGTATCAATATTTCTGAACAGGTGTATACAAATGTTTTCATCTCACTTCAATAAAGCCCTAGGAAAGGGATGACTGGGTCAAAGGAAACACATATTTGACTTGTGAAAAGCTGTCAAAATATTGTTCAGAGCAAATATTGCTTTGCCACCTAATATTCTCATGGGCAATCAGTGAGTATCTGGTTGTTCCATACCTTGGAAGCCAGACAAGTTTTGTTTTTTAAAAAATATTTTTCTTTCTCCTGCAGCATTAGCTGTGGAGTGGCATCTCGTTGTGGATTTAATTTGCATCTTGCTGATTACTAACAATGCCAAGCAGCTTGCCAAGCTCAACATCCATGTATCTTCTTTCCTGAAATGTCTATTTAGGCACTTAGTCTGCTTTTCAGTTGAGATGCTCACTCTTTTATTATTGGGTTTTGAGAGTCCTTCGTGCATTCTGCATAAAAGTCCTTCACAGTTCTGGGTCCTCCAGCTATGTCTTGTGGTGTGCATCATGACTCTTTATTGATTGGCTACTGAGAAGAAGAAAAGTTTTAATTCTGGTGAACTCAATCCAATTTTTAAATAACATTATGGGTCATGCTTCTGAGTTTTATCCAAGAAATCTGTGCTTAACTCAAGGTCTGAAAAATGTAGCCATGGTTTCTCGGCTTTTTCTCCTATAAGTGGTTTGATTTGGGCTTTTATATTCAAGTCTATAATCTACTTGGAGTTAATGTTTGTGTAGAATATTGGATACAGCTGAGAACCATCTCATTTTATATATTCCATATTTTTTAAGCAGACCATCCTGTCTTCACCTAATTGCCATGTAGTCATTTGAAAAATCAATCCACCCTAACATGTGAATCTATTTCTGGGCTTCCTGACCTTTCCTATTAATTTGTCTCTTTTCAAAAACTAGACTTAGTTCCTTTATTATGTGACACTTTTGTGCAAGTAAATTTGGATGTAATCTCACTATCCTTGAATATCTACTTCCATGATTTTTATTGATACTATAGATAATATATATAATATTTTATCAATAATATATAATCAGAGCAGCATAGCAGTCCTCTGCATCTGCTGGCTTCTCCTCAGGTCTTTCTGGTATCTCTGCTCTGCTCTTCCTGTTACTAGAGTTTTCTTAGTCTGGTAGCCGAGCCCACACTTCCTGTCTGCCTTTTGGCCAATTAGCTTTTCATTAAAGCTGTAGGAAGGACAGCTATTTACAATGTAGCAGAACATAGTCCCACCCACTATAATAAATATTGAAGAGAAAGTGGGCATGTTCTTTGTGCTCAGATGTCCAATTAATTTCTCCCTAAGAGGTTAAACCTAAGGGCAGAAATCCACAAAGGGACATCCTTCCATCGAATGTACCAGGACAAGAGTGAGAAAAGTAGCCTTGCAGGAAAAATTCTGACAAACAATGCCTCAGTCGGAAAGTGACTCAATATGAACTGTGGTAGGTCCTACATATACTATACACTCTAGATATGGCATGTAAAAGGGGCAATCTGCCTCTGCCTCTACCTCCTGGAAAATCATCTCCCCAGTCTAGTCATGAAGGACACATCATGAGAATTTGATTTATGATATATTGTAAACATTGTTAATAGTATGCTTTAAAAAATACCCCATTGTTATGTTGGAGCTACTTTAATAAAGGGGGAGGAATATGAGACATGATGAATAAATAATCTTAAATACTGTATATACTGTGGAAATATAGATGGGATTCTGGAAACTTGGACATTAGGCAAAATGTGGGAATATTCAAAGAAGGCAAAGATAGTAATCAGTATAATTTTATTAATATTACTCATGGGACTGGAGAGATGGCTAGGTAATTAAAGTACATGCTGCTCTTCCAGAAGACCCACATTCCATTTCCATTACCCAGACTGGCTATCTCACAGTTGTCCAAGGAACAGGGTGGCTTCTGAGTTCAGCTCTGCTCACATGCATAGACTCAAAGAAACAAATGTAATTTAAAATATCAAAATAAATAATAAGCATTATTGTCTAATTGTAGTGGGTGCCAGATAGTGGTTTGTGATCTACCTAAGAACTAGGTGTAGGATATCAGGGAATTTCCCAAACTGTCACCAAGTCTAAATCTATTCCAAAGCAAAAGTTCATAGTAATGTAAACACCCACAGCCCCCTCTGCTTCTGTCGGTATTGTGAGATGCCAAAGAGGTGCCTTCTCACTTTTTTCACAAAACCTAAATTTCCTAAGGTTATTTTCTTGGAAGAGTCAGGTATCAAGATCCCAAACCAATGAAAATGGTATCACATTTGTCATGAGCTCTTGCAAAGGGTAGTAAGGTGGAAAGAACTTACAGTCCAGTTGGCTACAAGTTCTTCACCAAAGTTCCCTATGAGGGAAATATCCCCATCTCTTCAATGTGTACTATCTTTAAGACTTAGTTCATGGGAAGAATGTAACAGAAGTGACTGTGACCACTAGGACTAGGTAAATATTGCAGCTTGAAAATCCCTGGAATAAGCCATAGAGGGATATTCTCTTCAGGGGTTGAACTGCCTTGAGGCCAGAAGGCCAAGACTTGTAGAGAGACCAGAAGAGTGTTCTGCTCACAGCTTAATGCAACTATTTCCTAGTGCCAATCAACTCAGACACATCGTGTGACACGCTGGGAACATCCATCTTAGCCAAAAATGTCCTTATTGAAGTCCATACTTAATAAGAACTACCCAAGAGATCTTCAAGAGAGCCATTCAATTGAACCAGCTCATCTATAGAAACACAAGGTATAAGAGGTGGTTGGAAACACTGAGATTCTAAAATTCCTTATACAGCCATACTGATTTCAATGGATTTTTGATTTAGGTTTTTACTAATTCTTTGAGAATCTTATGCATGCCCATGTTGTGAAATATTAGTAGAAGATGTCTTACATTTGTTTATGCTGTGTAACATGTGTTTAATGATGCAAACATGTGTCGGATTCTTTGATATTACATTTGTTTAATTCTATAAAGCTGTATTCCTTTGCCCATCTAAGCACCTCATTGGACTAATAAAGAGCTGAACAGCCAACAGCTAGGCAGGAGAGAGAATTAGATGAGGCTGGCAGGTGGAGAGAATACATAGATGGAGAAAAAGAGAGAATGGAGAGAAAAGGATGAGAGAGAACCCCAGGGCCAGCCACACAGCCAGACACATTAAAACAAAACACAGAAATAGAAAGATGTAAAAGCCCAGAGGCATAAGGTAGACAGGATAATAATTTTAAAAAAGCTGGCAAAAAGTAATCCAGACTAAGTCTGGGCATTTATAAGTAATAATAAGCCTGTGCGTTTATTTGGGTGTGGGGCAATGGGCTCCCACAGATCAAAGAGTAGAGAACAGGAAACAGCATGCCTACACTGTTTTTTGGGTCAAGTTTACTTTTCACTTTTCTCCTCAGACTCAATTTACTAAAAATATTTCATGTACAAAAAGCCAACAGCAAACACACGTGGCGCGGGCAGGTTTGCCACTGAATCTGTAACTTGAAATCTTGGGAAAATTACTTACATTACAAAACATCTTTCAAGAAACCATGGGAAAGAGCTTCTAATAACCCACCAGCAATAACACTGATGTCCTGCATTTTTCAGAGCATAACCAACTACTTTTTCTCAATTATATTGGAATTGTGACTGGTTAACCTGTAACAGAGCCCTCAGAAAAGATAAATGTAAGGAATTTGTCTGAACTCAGGTGTATTGAAAGACCTCCAAGTTATCTTTAGCAAATATGAATAGATTCACTTAGTAGATTACTGATAGTAAGCCTCTAAAGCAAGAAGGCGTTTATAACCATTTTTTTCTGAGAGGATGTTTTAAGCCTGCTAAGACTCTGCAATGTTTTACAATCTGCAGTAAAGGGCAAAGACACTACCAGTCATCACTTCTGGTCTCTGTGAGTCTGCTTCTATGAGATCGCTCTGAAATTCAGTGGAGAGAGCATTTTCTAATGAGAATGGATCCACAGATAATGTTCCTTCCTATTACATGGCTTGCCTTAGAGCTTTACCGGGAAGCAAATGTGGCCAAACTCTAAAGAGCTTAGCAGAGTCTTCCCTGAAAAAACATCAGCTCCCCATTCGTTCAAATGGACACAAAGTGGTTTGACCTGTCTCACAGAGACTGTACCCAGACTTCTCCACTCTCTTCACAAGAGACATCTGTGCTCACAGGTGCAAGTCCAGCTCATTAAAACAAGATTAATTCCTCTGGCTACCTCAAAGCAGTCCCCAATCTTGATAATAACAATATGGAACCTACAATGATGATACGCTTAAGTATTAAATAGGTTCATTTGTGTAAAGAGTGTGATCAGGCACCTGGCCATGAGAAACACCCGCTTTGTCTCGATCTTGCTTTACAGTTTTCTACCAGTGTAAAAAATTCTCATTCGGCAGATGGCCCATCCTCTCTTCCCCTTTGTATCCTAGTCAATATTCAGTTTCCTAGCAGCTTCTTCAGGAGATGGCCCCAAATGCAAACCGTATTGGCCTGGTAACTACAAGCCGTGTGCACACCTTAGAGATGTTACTTTCTTTGGAAAGTTATTTTAAAAGCCACATTGAATATTGGGTGAAGTAGCATTATCATGACTAGATGCCAGGGAACAGAGGGTTCTGCTACAGCCTTCCGTAAGGCATGATGCAGACATTTCTTTAAAAGGAACAGGGTGAGATAGCAAGAGCCAGCATACCAGAGAAGATGGGCATACCCTTAGAATCTTCCCTATTTCTAAGCTCCTCTTCCACCAACCCTAATTCTACCCCAAGTAAGTCTGTCTTGTTCATCAATAGGTTGGGCCTGCAAAATCCTCTGTATGTGGATATTAAGAAAGTACTTATTGGAGACAGTAATATGACTCACTGAGTAAAAGTGATTGCTATGCAAAGAAGAGGACCAGAATTTGGATTGTCTGCATCCACACAAAAGCCAGGCATGGAGGTGCACATCTGCAATCTCCAGGCAAAACTGTTACCTCCAGGTTCAGTGAGAAACCTTGACTCAGAAAACACTGTTCTCAGCTATTGTTTAAAGCAAGGTGTCTCACTGAATCTGGAGTTCACTGTTTTGAGTATATCCATTGGTTCAGAGCATCAACCATTTCCAGTACCCAGTAAGGCATTTATACATATGAACTCACAAGGGTTGTGACTGCTTGCATGAAACCTATGCAAGATAAAGCCAAACCAAATCCAAGAATGGAGGTTGCAGGTAGTCATGACGTCTCATCTCTAACTGAGGAGCTAATATCGCACACATTCTATTGGTATTATATTAAAAACCCAGAGGCAGCTATTGAGGAAAAGCTGAAATATCACGGAGGCAGTGACCAAACCACAGCCAATTATTTCACCTAGACAGCTCCTCAGTCCTCTCTTCCTGAATTCTCTGAGCACAAGTCTCTCTCCTCAGCTATAAAGTGGAGTGTCAGGGGAAGATAAATTTTTCCTTCTCTTCTTCTGCCCAGCTATTTCACTTCCAGCTTCAACTTTCCTAGCACTAGGCTTAAAGGTGTGAGCCACCATGGCTTGACTCTGTTAGGCCTTGAACTCAGAGATCCAGCTGAATCTCTGCCTCCCAAGTGACAGACGAGATTAAAGATGTAGGTCATCTGACCTTCATGGCTTGGGTCTGTGGGTGGCTATGCCCTCTGATATTCCAGATAGTTTTTATTAAATATATGCTATATCACTATAAGCTACTGAAAACTATTGAGAGAGAGAGAGAGAGAGATATGGGTTTTTCAATGATTAAGTCCCTAAGGTGTTACCCATGTTCCTGATCCTATACAAATGCATACACTGCCAGCACTAAGTGGACTTGATGGGTTAAGAAATAAAATAGAGCACAGGAAGAAGTTGAGAGGGTAAAGCAGTCAGGGTACTAAGGAGGAATAGAGGGAATGGTGTGGAATGATCAAATTATGTTGACTGCATGTTAAAACTATTAAACAAATAATAATAAATACAAAAATAAATAATAAGGTAGACTAGCAAGGAATGGGAGGAATATGTTTAGCAGTAACCAGCCATTGTTTCTTTTTTTTAAGTTCTTAAACATGTATATAATGCCCTGTGCCAAGCAGACAACCATTCGACCTTCTGTGGATCTTTGGTATTAGATAATCTTAAGCCAAACATACCATAATGCGTATGTAATTAGTTCACACAGCACCATGCTGCCCATGAAGAGAGAAGCGGATCAGGGACCATTTTAGTGGAAGGTTGCATAGCCAACCCATTTGCTGAAAATCGTCAAAGAATGTCTGGGAAAATACTTTTGGGGTGAGGAACCAATGATAAGAAAGAATTTGACACAGAAGAAAGGCATGGGTAGAGATAAAGCTGATGGAATGAAGAGATGAGTATACTGTGTTAAGCAGAACGTAAGCAAGAGTGAATACATAGACATCATTCTGTGAGCAATGGGAGTTGGTAGGATTTCAATAGGGAAGTGACATGGTCTCCCTATGAAGAGGGTCTATTCTACCATGGATATGTGTGTTTCTTCTCTACTATCTCGTGTAACTGTCACCACAGACCTGAAATCAAAGCTTGAACACTGTCTGTTACAGAAATGCATCTGGTATTGTGGGGATGTCTCTGTGCTCTAAAAGTATGTGGGAGGAAGGGAACGTTGAGGATTTTACAGAATCATGAGCAAGCATAAGTTGCCTCTCCCTCTTTATTTAATAATTGATGGAAGGGGGAAAGATATCTTTCAATAATTGCTGCTAAAGGACACAATGTTGAGGGGAGATTTTTTTTTTTTAATATTCTGAAAAGCAATCTATCTCTCACCCTTCAAAGAAGGAGGGTGTAACAGATTTTCTGATTTTTTCCCCATCTGTCTTTTGTTGGTGTCTTTGCTGAGTCTGCACATTTGGCAGCCACCACACTGTCTCACATAGCAGCTCATGGTCTGCAATATGGAGAAAAGGTCACAATGGAGATTAACACCAAAGGCATATAGGACAGAGTGAAAAGCAGAGTTAACTCAGTTAGCTTTAGACAGCCAAAATTAACAACCACCCGGCTGTATGTAAGGTTTCTCTGAAGCTTTGCTCTGTGTAATCAAGTTATAAAGTATGATGAAACAGATGCTAGTTTTTGGAGACAGCCCAGTCAATATTTTTAACGTTAGCTTCAATATGACTGACTTCTGCGTCTTGATTTGTGTAAACTGTGCTTCTGTGTTATTAGAGCGCCCATGTTTTAAATATTTCATTAACTTTTGTGCTGTGTTATGGAATTCTTAATGTGATGCTCTGAAGTGTACAGTAATGCTGAAAAGAACCTTTTATCTAATTTATTTTACAAAGCCTATTTGATCTCGGCAGGTAAGGGATGATGAATTACTCCAAAATTTATATTGAAAGAAAGTACAACAAACACACTTCTTAAATACCAGTAGCATTAGAATTACTAAAGTGATTTTTATTTTTTAAGAAATCTGGGAATAAAAGTAACATTATACAGACAGAGCGGGTTCTCTTTAGGAATATATATGTATAAGTATACATATATGTATGTAACAATAATTAATGAAAAAGAAGCCATAAATTTATAAGGGAACAAGGAAGGGTATATGGCAGGTTTTTGAGGGAGGAAAGGCAAGGGAGAAGCTATGTAATTATATCATAATTTCAAAAGTTTTTAAAAGTGATTTAACTAAATGGAGTGAAGTGGGTCTAAATAACAAGAAAAACCTGTGTTTTCTACTATTTTGTGCCTGTTCCTCTCCTAGGACATTATTCAGTTAATTATCAGTGAACAATATGCTACCAAGCCATGTGCTAGGTGCTTTGTGCACACTCATAAGTAAAACAGACTCTGACCCCACAGACAAAAAGGCCAAGAATGACAATAAACTGAAACATTCACACGTAAGTGAAGAAAAGAGAATGGGAACGACTGTACAAGGGGACAATGTACACCACTGCACCCCATTTCCAATTTCTTCTCACTCCCTAGCAACAAAACTAGTTGTTTGCTTTCTCATTGTGGAAAGGGCAGTAACGGTACTACAAGTGCTAAAACTACATCTCCCAGAATCCTTTGCAACTGGGCGTGGTCTACAAAAATGACCAATCAGAGAGAAGATAGAAACATGGCTTCCAAAGAAGACTGCATACTCAGATTTGGCCTAAACTGAGGTGAACAGTGTGATACTTAAAGACCAAAGGGTCGGAGTTTCCGGTTTGGTGTATGTTAGACATACTGTAACACGAGTCTTCTGGCCCTGGCTGATCAGAGGTCCAGACCCACAGACTTGCAATCCCAGACACCTAGCCACCCTTCGCCACTTAGCCCCCCCAAACTGACTCAGACACTTATATGAATTTCATCCTGTTTGGCCTATGGCTCAGGCCCATTGCTAGCTGGCTCTTTTATCTTAACCCATTCTCATTAATCTGTCCTGCCATGTGGCCCATGGCTCACCTGTGTTCCTTACATGTTTCTTCTTGGACAGCTGGGTCGATCTCCCTGTCTTACTCCACCCTCCTTCTCCTACCTATGCTCTGATTCCTGCCTACTGCTACAGTGCCTGTCATGGGTCAAAACAGTCCTTTATTTCACAATATACAGAAAGACACTTTCACATCACCATACTGTCAGGTACTTATACACAAGTCCAAATCTTCATTGAGGGCAGAGGCTGTTGGAGTGTTGTATTCGTGTCAAGGGACCCCCCAAAGACCACCAGGAAGCTGGACTTGATGCAAGCACATGAGGGTTTACTGTCAAGTTCAAATAAACCTGGGTCGAAACCCTTTGATCTGACACAGAGGAGGGTTACCAGCCCTGAGCACAGAGGTAAGTTTTTTTTGGGGGGGGGGTGCTTGTTTTCTTTTTAAAAGAAAAACCTAGGTAAGCAGGGAGCTGCATGTCTTGGCATTTTAGGATTGGGTAAAGGGGAATGAGGTATTGTAGCTATTGGCCAAGGTTTCCCTGGCGAACCCAGGCCCTGAATCTGCTAGCTAAACTTTTGGTGTGAAACTATCTTTTGAATCTATTGGCTGTCAGGTGTACTCTCAGACCTGGGCCTCGCCTTCAGGCACCTTTCCTGAAACAAAGCTTTGCAATGACAAATGCATGTCTCCACAGGAGCATGTTTAGGAAAAAGGGGGCAGGGAATGGGTGTAGAAGTAAGCATACAATACTAGCAGAACTCTGAGATGATTTGTTCATTTCTAGAAAACAATGTAAATGCTTTTAAAAAATGAACTGACAGTAACACACATATTGTACCCCTTGAGTTTTTTTTTTTAAGATTTATTTTATTATCAATTGTGCATGTGTGTTTATGTGTGTGTGTGTGTGTATGTGTGTGTGTTCTTGTGTACAAGAATATAGTTGCCAGTTGAAATAGGAAAGATCCATGGAGGTTCATTTGTAGGAGGTTGCAAGCCACCCCAAATGAGTGCTGGGAACCAAACTCAGGTCCTGTGCCACAACAGTATTAGCTCTTAATGGTCAAGCCATTTCTATAGCCCCAACACTTTTAGATTTTTAATTAAAAATTACAAAATAAAGCTTACAAACTTGTATCCATACAATAATCTTAGGTAATCTATTTCCTTTAATGTGTACAGACAGGCAATAATGGAATAGAAATTTCCATTCAGCTGTGGTTTCAAAAGGTGGGTTTAGGATTGGAAAGTATCCAGGGTGTGTTTTGAAATGATACCCAGCTCCAGGCCTCACCTCAGACCAAGTGAACTCCAGCAATTATACATTTTTAGGTCTTGTTGCCCCAGGAAGGCCAGGACTTCTGTCTTCTTATGACCTCCTCCAGTAGTGAAGAGCCCTGTAATGAACTGAACATGGTAGCCAGCTGTATTTCTGAACTGCCAACAACACCGTAGAGTAGGGCAATGCAGCAGCTAAGTCTACCTTACTTGATCAGAAAGTAGGTCTCCATTCTGATTTTAAAGGTGCCTGTGCATGAATGGGCAGTGTTGACCAAACTAGAGGAATTTTAAACTTTTCTTCATTGGAAATTAAGTAAAATCATAGACTGGCAGGTACTCGGATACATTCACAACCTATAGAAACAGGGCTTAATCCCTACTCATTCCTAAAATGACACTTAAAAAAATGAAAATCCAGTTTAAATAGCAATTACAAATTAACTCTACAATGGAAAAATGTCCTTGAGTAGGGACAGCTAACTGCAGGATCTAAGTGACAAGCTAGGTGTTCTTTGCAGGGTGAATTTGTATGGCTGCTTCACTGAGAGTAACAGTAGAGTATTGGTCATGTGACAAGGGTTCTAGTCAGATCCAGAAAGTACAGTAACAAAAGCTTCATCTCTGCAACCATAGAATTATGCAGTGGAAACGGAGACCACTGTCTATCTCTGAGGGGCTCCTTTAAAAAAATTTAAATTCACCAGAGTTTAGGAACTTAAACATATTCTGGAGACTTAATGGAGAATGGGGAACAATTACCAAACCTCATATTTGCTAAGGTCAATTTCAGACCACCCATTCCTACTGTAGTCTTGCTAGTAAACTTGGTAACCTAAAGCTCACATTGTTTTGAACTCTTGAAATGTAGCTAGGTTGAGTTAGGATATGCTGAATGTCATACACATTCAAATACAACAGAAAAAAAAGTACTTGTTACCCCATTAGACCTTATACGAAGCATATGTTGAAATGATAATATTCAGGATATATTGGATGACATAAAACCTATTGTTGAATTGAATAAGTAATTTTCTTGCTTTTACCCATTAAAATGTAACTTGCAGAAAATTTAAAATTGTACACCTAGCTAAAAGTTTGTTTCCATTGGGCAGTGCTGACCCACATGCTCTAAGGAGAGTTGAAGGAATCAGAAGAAAATTTGAAAAGATTTGCAATCATTTAAGAGGTCAGGAGTCAAGGGAGCAAATGGGCATGGGACAGTTCGATCTGTGCGGTTAAGTGTGGATTGTGCTTTCGTTCCTAAAAGCAAATCTCACTCCATGAAGCGAAGAGGTCTGAGATGTAGATTTCAGTCACAAATATGTCAGCATTGGAAGGCTACCATTATTATTTCGTCAAATCTTTCTGTATGTGTAGGGAAGGAAGTTACATCAGTCATAACCTTTTAATTACAAGCCTCTTACAACCATTGCTAAGCAGGTTGCAAAAATAGTTTGTGTAAGAAAAGCTGACACTGGTCAAATTTGAGAATGTTTACTTGAAGAAAGAAAAGGATTAGAACTTGGCAGTATTTCAAATCCCAACCAACACTAATCCTATATATATGACTGAGGTCATGGAGCACCCAGTGGACCATCTAATACAAACCCTTCACTCTGATATCCATCTCATCATCTCTGTCCACTGGCAAAAAGAAATTAAAAAAAAATAAAAATAAAAAAATAAATTCGCTTTCATGTGGATATATAAAAGCCAGCATGAAATGTGTCCTGCAGAGCTCTGAGGCAATGTTACTAGATATTTAGATGTTTTATGAAAATGAAGAGACTGATTCTAGACAGATCACCTTAGAACATGGATAAGTTAGTGCCATAGACAGAAAATGGCAATGATACATCAAAACTACCATGTAGTTTTATTTCAGCAGGTCCCGATGCCTGACTGTCTAGAGCTTCAGCTACTAAGAATGGCTAAGATTCAGTTGTTTGTTTAGATTCAAGACTATACCCTTAGTGTGCCTTTTTGTTTTTTGATTTTTTTTGAGACAGAGTTTTCTGTGTGACAGTCCTGGCTGTCTTGGAACTTGCTTCGTAGACCAGGCTGGCCTTGAACTCACAGAGCTCCTACTGCCTCTGCCTCTCAAGTTCTGGAACTAACATCATGCACACTACTGCCTGGCTGGGAGCCTGGAACTCTCCTGTAAGCCAAATTGGCCTCAGACTTGCTGGGATTAAGGGTGTAGGTCACCACTCCCAGTGTCTGTTGTACCCACCCCCCTGTGCTGGGATTAAAGTCTTGAGTTACCACTCTCTGACCTTCCTGGATTGACTGTGGATAGATCTGTTCTCTGATATTTAGAGAAGATGGAGTAAACTTCACTATTTTACTGAGACTATTTTGAGTCACATGCATTCAAACATGGAGGCTAGTTTTGCAAGTTTATTTCAGGATAACACTGACAATTACACAAACAAAAATCTAAGAAAGTTATTCTAGTATAAAATCCTTGCTATGACTGTACTTATATTTTTAATTTTCTTAAATTATTGAAGAGTAAGATAGACCTTTATTATATGTTTATAGAAGCGACTTTGGACCCAAATGTTTGCAGACCTGGTACATGTGATGACGCTGTTGATCTGATCACTCTTAACTGCTGAGTGGTTTCCAAATCAATAAGACTGAGTCCCATCAGGGTTAAGATGAAAGGAGCAAGTTCCGATATCACTCATCCAGTCTTACTATAAATAAGCTTCATATCCAGTGAAGTTTTAATTTCTTGGAGGAAATGCATTCCTTGGTGATTAATTCCATCTTCCTTTCATTTTTTTTAAACTGTGAAAGATTTGCTTCAGAGCCTGAGCATCAGGTATATTTCATTCTTTATTGAGCAAGGAACCAAAGAAAATGCATTCTTATTATTCAGGAGGCTATCATGGAGATAGTTTATGGCTCATTTATATCAATATCAAACTAATTCACTGACAAGTGAAACACAGTGCCCTTTAATCATGGGATGCTGTAAGGTATTTCAGCTGAATAAATTAAGGGCAATTAGCTAAAAAATGAGCTCCATACATGAAGCTCATTATTTTTTGGGTCCCGAGATCTTTTCTATTTACTGGGATTGTTTCCTTTGATGTGCCAGATGCCTTTTTCTAGCCAGAAACATCAACATACTCCAAAACACGAAAACATGCTCCCCATGTGTCATGCAGGCTATATCTGATAACTAACATTAGACAATATTTAGAAAAATGAGTTGCTTTTCCATGGGAAAGCATTATGTTCAGAACTCTAGAATTATCCAAATAACTAAACAGATGAAAATGGAATCGAATAACAACCATGCTAGAAAAGCTGCTTAGACAGGAAAAGGCTTGTTATTGGCCACTGGCTTGCCGTTAAAAGGCCATGGCAAACCACAAGCTTCATGTATGAGACAAAAGAAATGAATCTTTGCACACTTGTTTTCTTTGAGAAGAAATATTTGGGAATATGCATTTTGTCTGAAATACCACATACAGTAGGATAATAAATATCTCACAGACTCCTGCAGCTTCTGCTAGTGGCACCATTAACAATGGTTTTACTGTACCCTGTAAAAGATGACCTAGGTAGCTAATGCTTATTTTTAACAGTGGGAGCCAATGGCTGGAATGCATTGCAATCCACTATGCATGGATAATCAGTAGAGTGGAGGAATTTAAAATAATAGTATCCTGTGATACAGTCCACTTACAAACTGCAACCAAGAAGTCAAGTTTGGTCACTCATCTTTAAGAATCCAATAAAAACAGCCAAATTCGTAGTAAGAAGAAGAAAGTTGGAGATGTATTTAATGTGGCCACATTGGGAACACAGACATAAGTGGTCACCAGACCTTGTAGAGTCAAGTTTGGTAGCAATGTTTTATGGCCTTAGTCATGTGCATAGAATTAAGGTTAACAATCTGTTGTCATTAAATACCTTGTGTGTCCACATTAACATATTTTCCCCTGAGAATATAGATACTATTCTGAAGACAATAAAAAATAAAAATGCATCTCATTCCTGTATTCTTAACTAAGTGGGAGTTTGAGAAAGGAGGATCCAAGGGTTGAAACTTACCTGAAAAATCTAACGAGATCTAGGAAATAAAGAAAGAGGAAGAATGTGTGTTGTAAGAAAATCTTTTTCTGTGCTGTGAAAATATGTTTCTGGCAAAGCACCTTCTGATGGATTTAATAAAGAGATGAATATCCAATAGCCAGGCAGGAGTGGATAGGTAGGATTTCTGGGGAGAGGAGAACTCTGGGAAGAAGGGAGAGGGAATTTGCCAGCCAGACGAGGTACAGCATGGCTGAGAGTTAGCCAGCCAGATGGCAGAACATAGATTAATATAACTGGGTCAATTCAAGTTATAAGAGCTAGTTAGGAAGAAGCCTAAGTTAAGGCCAAGCTTTCATAATTAATAAGAAGGTTCTGTGTCATTATTTGGAAGCTAGAGTCCCAAAAAGAGACAGAGATGGAGAGAGAGAGAGAGAGAGAGAGAGAGAGAGAGAGAGAGAGAGAGAGAGAGAGAGAGAGAGGAGAGAGAGACCTCAGAACCTGTTGAATGGTCTTAGTGATTTTCCATGGATTAGGTTTCAGGGACTGGGAAGATGTCTTAGAGGCAAAGCCAAACTCTTCTTGCTCTTGAGTAGGAGAAGGGGTTTAGTACTAGTGCCCACATTGGGTGGTTCACAACAAGCTGAACTTCAGCTCCAGAGAATCTAATGCCCTCTTCTGGAT
This sequence comes from Phyllotis vaccarum, assembly GCA_033318265.1. Taxonomy (NCBI): domain Eukaryota; kingdom Metazoa; phylum Chordata; class Mammalia; order Rodentia; family Cricetidae; genus Phyllotis; species Phyllotis vaccarum. Next base: position 198,531,902 of record JARWLC010000001.1, read on the forward strand.
ACTGAAAGCACCTATAGGCGCATGCACATAGCCACACACAGACACATAAATAAAAATGGTAAAAAAAAAAAAATCTATTCATGAAAGGTTTCCAAAAGTGTTCACTCTTCATCTTCATCACCCTAAGCTAAGAGGATGCAGTGGATATTATATTTAAAAACCCTGCTTATTGATTGGTTTTCTCCTTAGTATAGGAGGAACACCCCCCCCCAAAGAAAAACCAGTTGAAGGGAGAAGTTTATTTCATCTCAGCTTCAGATGATTACCACTTATCAAGGCACAACAGCTGAACCACTTCATCCATCCATAGGGTGCAATTTATTAAGGCAGGGATGGCAGAATGGCTGGATCCACTTCATCCATAGCCTTAAGAGTTTATGATACAGGATCAGGGAACAAGGAACCCTGGATAGAAATGAGCAGGGCCATCATCTTTGAAGACCTACCTCTAGCTGTCTTATCCACCAGTTAGGTCCCCTGTCTGAAAGGTTCTCTACACTCACGAAACACCAGCTAGGGACCAAATGTTCAAACACACGTGCCTGTGGAGGCCACTTCACATTCAAACTGTATACTGCATTATTCCCAGAAGCATCCATTGAAAAAATTCTGAATGAGCACAGTGGTGATGTGGGTAAGATTCTCTGAAGCAAATAAGGTTTCTTAGGGCAGAGCAGACAAGGGGACCCAGAGCACTCCACAGTGGAAAATCCTCTGAAAATGAGATTTTTGTTTAAGCTGTTAATTAACTTACATAGTAGAAGGACTTTATTTTCCTGTGTTATTTTTATACACATTTAGTTGTGGTTAACTCTCTATGCTTAAAACTATCTCCCTACTCCTGATCACCACTTAAAGCCTTCCAGCCTGATATCTTCACTTCCATGCTAATAACATGGGTGCTGTGTCCCCTGAATACCACTTAAAGCCTTCCAGATGGATATCCTCACTTCCATGCTAATAACATGGGTGCTGTGTCTTACTCACCCCCTAAAAGTCTATTTTTTTTTCCTCTCATGGTCACTTTTTTAAAAAATTTATTTTTGAAAGCATAAAGTCTATAGAAAAGTTGTAAACATAGTTCAGTAAACACTGTCTACCCTCCACTTTGCTTAATCAATGCTAACATTGCCCTTGGGTTATATGCTTCTATTTCAGTGTTGTTAAGGCTCAGTAAACAGTTATAGATATTGGGCTGGAGAGATGGCTTCATGAGTAGACATGCTTGTCAAAAAACACCTGACAATATGAATTTGATCTGGGGTGCACCTGGGGAAATAAGAAGATACACACACACACACACACACACACACACACACACACACACACACACACACACACACACACACACACGTGGGGAGATTACAAGCATCATAAATATTTAATTCCAACAATCTCCTTAGCACAAAAATCTCAATGCAATTCCATTATAAACATGAGTTTAGCATGGTATATTGAGGACATTTAACACAGATTCAAAACTACATTCTTAAGATACAATCACATTTAAAATTTGCCAATTGAGTAAAAATGGACTTTACCATGGATGCTTAAATTAATTTTAAAATGGTAAATCCATCCTACCTGATGGATATTATAACATTAATAAAATAGATGTGGTTTAAGGAGATTAATTAAAATTTCTAATTTTATATAATGAACATCACACAATGAAGTCTCTTTACTGTCTCTACATGTTTTTCTTCATCTTTTCACAAAAATTCTTTACCTGATGCTGCAGAGAGCCTACTGAAGTCATCTGCCATGAAGCTCCATGTGTGAGATTTAGAAAAATTGTCTCCTTCAGAATTTCGAGTATGAACATGAGGCATTTGGAAGTAATGTCTGATAAGAGAGTAGCCTAAATTGCTACCCCAAGGTGCATGTTGCACATTACCCAACCAAATGTTTTTTCTTTAAACAAGATTCACAAGGAGGATGGGATATATTAGACATAAAACATAATGGACTATGGTGCCATCGCTAATTAAATGGGACTATTTACATGAAAAATAAACCCTTAATGTATACACATAATGTAATTCCTATATACACAGAAGATTCTTATTATCATCAAGATGTTAATCCTTTTTGTCCCATCCCATTTGCCTCAGTACTGTGTCTGGATTAATAAAGCCTGCCTTTCAAAATGAGCATATGACTCTCTCTCCCAAGGACAAAATGAATCCCGGTAGGACTTTCAGGGGGACCAAAGATCAGATGGCCCAAGTTGAACCATGGCAAGTTCACAACATTCTTCATGTCCAGCAGAGAAACATCCCGTTTGTCTGATTCTTTCTAACCTTTGAAAATCATAAACTAAATCTGAAACATCGTAGACCATCTGGTTCTAACAACACAATGTCTACAGATAAGTCTGAGCAAAGGGCAGACATTTCATCCCCAGTGGGAGAGGTTTGCAGCTAAATTCATTCTGTTTTACTAGTCTGATCCCAACCAAAGAAAACAGAAAAAAATTCTCCCTTCCACATAGGTTCCTTTTTCTGTTGAATTCGTGAGTACTCTTAATATCTGTTTCATTCTTGAATTAAAAAATTCTTTATGTGTAGTAATACAGTTTATATCTTAATTAAGCCCATCTCAAATAAATTTATATAGTTTCAACAGGAGAATAAATCAATTGGCAAAGCCCCTCCACAAGGAGCAGATTTATTTTTTTAATCACTTCTCTAATCAGGTCAATATGGGAAATGTATTTGGTGAACAATCATAATTCCTATGACCAGTGTTCAACAGAATTAAATAAGAAGCCCAGATTTTATAATAACTTCCTCAAAGGAATAAAATATAGTAGGTTCTTTAGGGACAAAATGGTGCTGGCTACTTCATAGATTTTTTTTCATATTTTTAAAGCAATGAACTAAAAGGACAATGGGGCTCTGAACAAGGAAATAGCACATGCATATTTTCCCACCTTAGTGCTCATATTTATTGCAAAATTTCAGCATAAAAAATGACCCAAACCAGAAAGGACAGAATGGTTAATAAATGAACCTGATAAAATATCATTTCTATTGGCCATATTAAAAAAAGTATGGATTATACATATCTATTCAAAGAAGGGCTATGATGTGTGTGTGTGTGTCTGTGTTGATGCTTAGGATTTAACACAGAGCAAAATACATGATATACAAGGGCTGCACACATACACACTCACACACACACACACACACACACACACAAACTTCATTCCCAGCACAGTATGGATAACTATAATTTACTGAAGATTATAGAGTTTAAAAAAAAAAGTCCACATTAAAACTTAGAAAACTAAGTGCAGAGATCTTTTTCAGCATGAAGTTATTGATTACTGTGTGTGCGTCTGATGGTTTTCACACTTCTACCACCAAATGTTGTCTGTATGCATGCATATATGCAGAATGTTGTAAGTCTATATGAGCCTATATGTCCACAATGCCCCTGTCTCTCCCTCTCCCCTCATCTTCCCTCTCTGTTCCTCTCCTGACCCCTCCCATGTGATCAGTAAAAACTGAACCCACAGTCCCCAAAGATATAAAAATAAACAAAATATTTACAGTTAGGGTTCAGATAAACAACAGCAACAAAAATGGCCAGCACAATGTCAACAACTACTTTCACCCTTAAACCTTTGAGCGTTTAAACAAAGATAATTCTGGTAGATCTAAGTGCTTAACTTGCATTTGGAGGACAATTTTAAATGAGATTACATGTAAATGAGATTATATGTATTGAAGTACTGAGGTTAAGATGACACAGACTATAATTTCATGTATTGATGGCATGATAAAGTATCTGTACATCACTCCCAACTAGATTTTCATAAAATGGTGAGTGAAAACCGAAATACGGTTGTGTCAATGGGTGGCTGGAAAGCAAAGAGAGGCCCAAAGGTACCCCCTACTTCCAACTGTAGTGTTCATGTGTGGGATGATTTCTCTCCCCATGGAAACTTGTTTGGGTAAATGTCGAAGCTTTGTTGCTGTCTATTGGTTTTCAGAGCTCAGAGCAAACCAAATGAAAGTGAATTCTCTCATGCCTTGATGGATTTGTCAACACACAGAATAGCATAGATCCTCCTCTTTTAAAAAGTGTTTATTTATTATTCATACATGCGTATGTCATACATGCGTATGTGTTTCAACCCACCCTCTACTCCCCCTCCAATTCCTGTTCCATCACCTTATTTCATGATACCCCCCAACTACCTATGTATAATTTAATACCAATTGAGTCCACTCTGTATTGACTATAAGTGAATGAGTGTGGAGCCCTCAACTACAGCATGGGCTGCTTTGTGGGGCCAATATCCTTGAAGAAAAATAATTCTCTGCAGCATCCAATGGTTGTAAATAGCTCCTCAGATACATGTGGGACTTTCTGAGTCCCTTCTGGTACATTCTAGAATCTGGGACTTTGATCTTGTATAAGTCTTATGTATGCTGTGAAAGGCACTTCAAGGTCAAGTATGTATGTGTACTATCATTCTGTTCCACTGCAGATGTCCTTTCCCTCTGGCTTTTACAAGCGTTTCACTGCCCTTTCCCAATAATTCTTGAGCCTCTTCAGGTTATAGATGTTCTATTTGGAATTGAGCTTGCTATCATCTTTTGTTCTGTGTGTGTTTCCTTTAAACACAATAATAGTAGATGCTCTGTTCTCAGGCCTATGATCCAGCCAGACATGATGGACTTCTCATGTTTATATAAATGAGAGTGAATATGTGCATGTTAATGTGAGTGCTGTTGGAGGCTAGAAGAGAGTGTAGGATCCCCCAGACCTAGAGTTACAGGTAGTTGTGAACTCTGAGATATGGATGCTGAGAACTGTATCTGGATCCTTTATAAGAACAATATTAGCTCTTCTCCACTAAACCATCTCCTCAGCTCTAAGGAGTAAAATAATTATGAGCCAAACAGTAGTGGCCTTGGCCTGAGAACATGGGCTTCGGTTGCCAGGAATGATATGCCCTACTATAAAAGAGCTTGATAAGCTTTTATAGACACAGAACAAAAGAAGGTCACCAAATATTTACTGGTGATAACATTGGATAAGGGAGTAATCCTCTGCTATAAGTTTTGGATGCAGTCTAATGCCTTTCTTAGCTTTTGGATTGGTGGAAATTAGTGGTCTGTGACAATAATCAGTTCTATAGTTTTACCTCATCACAGAGTTGTTAGGTAAAATTCAGAGGTGAGTAATAAGTGGCTAGTTGAGGAATTAAGGAATATTAGAGGCAGGATATTTGGGCTCTCAATCTTCAGCTCTGCTTCTCAAGTCATTCCATGAGTCAGTTTGTCTGTCCAGTCTTCAACATAGGTATTGCCTCTTCTGGAGCTCCAGGTACAAGCTGTTGTGCAAAGCACATGGATACTGTGCCCTGAAGGCTACATGATGTGGCTCACCATCCACACTTACTTAATGGGCCAGCTGTGAGATAATGTTCTTATACACTGTAAAGATTTGTGCTCATATTGGTTTAATAAAATGCTGATTGGTCATTCTCCAGGCAACCAGACTAGGAGATTTCTGGGAAGAGGAAAGGCAAAGACAAGGTTGCCAGCCAGAAGCAGAAGCAGCCGTGTTCTGTTTCATGACTGCACACAGAAACAAGATGGAGCAGGTGCTTATTTCTTGCCATCAGGCAAGTGAGAGGTAGGCTTTTCAGAGAACCAATTGACCAACTGAGCTTCATCCCTGCTTAAAGCTTGAGAAACATAGGAAACAGAGGATTGTAGTATATGTAAGAAAGCAATAGTTGAAGGGAATCTTTAAAAAAGTTTACCCCCACCCCCATGGTAGATAAGTCTATTAAAATATAATTAGTATTGAAGCTATAAAATCCTAAGTGATGCATTATGGTGTCAACCATTCTGACTATAGAGAAGTTCACTGAGTTGCATAGAGCTTGGGACTGGGCAACTTTGTGTTTGAATAACTGTGTCATGATTTTATATTTTAAGTTCATTACTATAATTTTATTTAGAATGAAACAAAAGAAAAAAAGTAGGGGAGGGAACCAAGCAGAACAAAGAGAGGGAGTTTCCCAGGGCTGTTGAGTCAGAGGCCCAATTCTAGAGGACCCTTGGCTCTTTCAGTGTCCATAGAGAAGCAGGCTACTGTGAGAGAAGGCATTGTGTTAAAGAAACAGTTCCCTTAACACCCCCAAGAAGGGCCCCTAATGGACTCTACATGATTCCTCCTGCCCAATGCTAAGGCCCCAACCAGATTATACTGGTTCAGTCTAGAAGTGCCTTCTCACTTTTCCTCTCCCCACTGTATGCAATCCCAGAGCAATCTTATGCAGCATCTGCTGAGGAGAAAGGAACAGAGAGGGACACATAATGACCCAATCTGCAAACAGTGGAAACAAAGCCAAGGATTTCAGTGTTGAAGAACTGTGGGTTTATAGAGCACAGATGGAGCTTTGAGTCACCAAAATGACTTTTCTCCCGATGAAAAGGGCACAGAAACACATGTCAAAGACTTCATCCAATATAGAAAAGAAAGTCTGAAGGAGCAGAGAGGGAAAGAATACAATACTTTTCATTCACATTCTGCAGAGCCTAGCCTGTTCAGTCCACAGGTTCAGTATTAACACTTCCAGTAAACCTACTAATGCTAATGTAAATCTTATGAAAACTGGTGAGCAAACCTTAATTTATTCACAGCATTTTGAATACATCCAGGAGGAATCCTCTGTGCTCATCTGATGAACAATAGCACCCTGTCTCTGGCTTCACTTCTATATGAGGAAGTCATGTCAGGCAAAGGGCTGCATCGGCAGGGGGCAGAGGCCATTAAAGCCACAATTCCTGGCATCCTGAATAGGAATTATGTGTGAACATCAAAAGGAAAGGTAGCTCTACTTTGCATGCTATCATCCCCTATTAAGAGTTCCAGGACTTTAATCATAAGGCTTAAAAAGAGGCCTTCAAGTTCCTCAGAAAAAGAAGCCAGGGCTTGTGGCATCAAAGATGTTAAAGATGGTACTTCTATTAGCCAGCTTTCTTTCCCCTTGTATTTTCATCTAAGTTTTTATGATCTCTGTGTGTTCCCTTTATAGATATATAAAGGTCAGAGGTTGCAAACGCAAGTCTGGAGCTACTGTATCCCAATATATGAGTATCTATTGTTTTTCTATTTGTATTTGATGCTTTTAATGTTCTTTTGTTCCTGACATTTTATTTAAGCATAGTTAATGATCAGATTGGGGAGATTGCTGGGTGGGTGTGAGCACTTGTAAGAATATTTGCTGTGCAAGCATGAAGACTTGAATTCAGATCCCCAGAACCCATGCAAAAACCTTGCATGGTATGTGCTCCTGTAATTCCAGTGCTGGGTGGGAGGGTAAATAATTGCTGAGTTTTGCTGACCTGCCAGTGTAGGCAGCTGGAGAATGGGGAATTTCAGCTTCCAGGAGACACTCTGTGTCACGAGAATAAGGCAGAGACAATAGAGAAGAACACTGAAAGTCCATGTTTATCATCTGCTGGTACACACTAGCACACAAGTATGTGTGCAATGCACACATATATGCCCCACACATACACCACCATGACCACGCAGTATACATATATTTAATACTAGACATGCTTTAAAAGTGCATTTCCATGTACCACTGCCACATTCAAGATAGAACAAATCCATCTATCTCCATGTACCCTGTTCCCTCTCCCTTCTTCCCTCCCTCTCTCTCTCTCTCCATGCACCTCACCCCCACAGCATATCTTTTCTCTCTGGACACACCTCATTCCCGCTGTGAAAACTCACTCCCCTCTGTGAACTGTGTGACTTTCTTCTCTCTCTTTTTTAAAAGGTTTGCTTAGTCATTCATTTATTATGTTTACAGTGTTCTCCCATATGTTTGAATCCAGGGCAGAAGAGGGCACCAGACCTCATTACAGATAGTCTTGAGCCTGGAATTGAACTCAGGACCTCTGGAAGAGCGGCCTGTGCTCTTAACCACTAAGCCATCTCTCCGGCCCCCTGTACCCTCTGCCTTAATCTTCTTTGCTCCTACTTCCACAGGAAACCCTACTCTACTTCCTGTCTCTAAGGATTAATTGGCATTTTCTGGAGTTTTATAGAAAGTTAATTATAGCAAACGACACCTTCATGTTTGTTCACAGAAAGTACTGATCTGAACACTCTCTTGCTGTGGCCGATTGTCCCATTTGATTGTTGTAGCTATAATAAAATATAATGATCAGAAGCAACTTGGAAAGAAAAGGATTTATGTGGCTTTTCCTTGATCTCAACTCACCACTGAGGAAAGTCAAGGTCTGGAAGCAAGATTCACAGAAGAATTCTGCTTTCGGGTTTGTGCTCGGGCTTACAGACTGGGTCTAATTTAGCTCTCTCTCGTATATTCCAGATCCACCTGCCTGGGGATGACACGGCTCACAGTGGGCTGCAATTTAAGATCAATCATTGGCCCAGACAATCTAATTGCAAACAAATCAGACCTAATTCTTCCCCAGAATATGCTAGGTTGTATCAAATTAACAATAAAACATGACACAGACATTAATGCTTTTCCTAAGTAGTATTCTATCATGTGGGTGGGTTTCTCATACTTGTTGATAGGTGTTTGTATTATAGCTACTTCCTAGTGACTATTAGATGGGTAAAAACTTGGTCCAAGCCTTTTTCCTCTCTCTTGGGTAAATAAAGGGTGGAGCAAGTGGAACATATGGTAAGCATGTATCTCTGTGCTGTTGAGAAACTAGAAAATTGTGTCTCTGAGGTGGTTTTGACCCTTGAATTTCCAGCCATCAGCTTATTAGTGCTGTGATTTCTTCAAATGCCATTGTTTGGTTTTCCCAGCCATGTAAGTGTTAAGTCATTTTAGTAGGAGGTAGCAAGATTTCACTGGGAGCTTCCATTTCCATTTTAGTGGTAACTAATACATCTGAGCATCTTTTGTGGTGCTAATTTGCCATCTGTGGCTCTCTTTGATGGGTCTGTTTAAGTCAATTATTTGTTTCTATTGTGTTATCATTTCCTTATTATTGGGTTTTGAGCTTTCTTTACATATCCTGGGTACAGGAACTTTAATAGGCACATTGTAAAGGTTTTGTTCTAGCTTTTTTTTTTTTTTATCATTTTATAGTGTGTATCTTTTAAGAGAAGCTTTAATTTCAATGATACCATGTTTATCACTTTTTCCTGCTATTTCCTGCTATTCTCATTTCTCCTGGGCCACTGTCTGTCATCACCAGTGCTTTCCACTGCCCAATTTATAAAACATTATTTTAAGGATTGCATCTGTCTCCTTGCTTGGCTTGTTCCAAAAGGGATAGACAGCCTCTGTTATTATTTTGGCCAGATGCGGGAAGTTGGTGTATTACTCTAAATCTGGTTTATATCTTGTTGTTTGGCCTATGGCCTAGACATATTGTTAGTTAGTTTTGGTAGTTTAATTTAAGTTATTTTCATTAATTTGTTTTGCCACATGGCCCTTGGCTTATCTATTTTGTTGCATCTTGTTTTATGGGCAGCCGGATTTATATCTGGTATATCTAGAGATCTGGCATAAGAACTTTTTACATTTAGATTCCATTAAAATAATCTGACCAATAAACAATTCACACTTTTAAATAAACAATTGGTTGGAAGAGTGTGTGTTGCAGTGTGGCTACATGACTCTTTACCCAGAGATCCTTCTGATTCCACTGGTAGACAGTGTAAACCACAGAATGATGTGTCAGGCTCCCCATGTGCCCAAACATTAGCATGTGCTTGGATCACAAATCAAGTGAGGAAAAGATTGGTTTTTACACAGATATGTTTTACTATTAAATGGAAAACAATGTTCGTATGAATGACACAGGGAAATCGTACCATATATATTAACAAAGAAAAGGATGATGGACATTTTTAGTACCCATATTTTTAGGCATTTAGCATATTTTGTTATGGTAGCAAAATCTTACATGGCCTTAATTTTCATGTGCAAGCTCCACATATACACCTCTCTCTCTTATTCTACAAAATGATTTTAATATCAAACTGGCTAATGACTGCAAAGGCATCATGTCAAATTAAACCGACATCAAACACAACATTATAGTCAACCAGACTAGGATGACATGTTACCAATCCTATAAAGGCAGGTGACCCTGTTAAGTGTTTTTGTTATGTGAAGTATTTCTCTGAGAACTTCCAGTCTATGCTCTTCAGATGCCCATTTTTTTTTCTCAATTTGACACAGGTTAGAATCATCTGAGGGGAGAGAACCTCAATTGAAAAAAAATGCTTCCATAAAATCAGGCTGTAGCCTCTAAGGCATTTTCTTAATTCGTGATTAATGTGGGAGGGCCCAGTCAACTGAGGATGTTGCCACCTGTGGGCTGGTGGTCCTGAGTTCTGTAAGAAAGCAGGCTGAGCAAGCCATGGAGAGCAAGTCAGTGAGTAGCATCCCTCCATGGCCTCTGCAGCATATCCTGCCTTCAGGTTCTCACCTGGTTTGAGTTTCTTCTTTATGGTTTCTCAAAGGACTGCAATTAAAGATACATGAGCCAAATTAATCTTTTTCCTCTCAAGTTACTTTGGTCATGATATTTTATCGCAGCGATTGTAACTCTCCCAAGACAGCTTCATTGCACACTCAGAGTAACTTTGGATCAGCCTACTCATTGGTCACTAAAATGACCTCATTTTACACATGGAGAAACAAATACCCAAAACTGTTAAATAATCTTCCAAAGGCCTTCAGATGGAAAGGTACAGAAATAGAACTGAAGCTAAGCAGGAGTCCCTAAATCCAGCTTTATAAATGGACTCTTTGAGAAACCTAAGATGGAAGCAACATTGTCCAAATAATTGTACCTATTTCACCTTGCAACTCACCTCCAGGCCTTGGGAGCCTTTGTGGAAAATGGATAAAAAGAAAATAAGAGCCAGGGGTCAGGGTCAGGAGGATGAGAGCAAAGAGGTGTCTTCTGTATATGAAAAGGACCACTGTACTCATGAACACAGAGCAGTTGTGGTTGCATGCATAAAACCAGTACAAGATCAAGCCAGCCAACATTCTAGCATGGAGCAGGGAGGGGCTCAGTAGCCGTTGTTCCTAACTGAGCAGCTAATGACAGTTGCCGCCTTATGGGAAGAGAGAATTGGTTTCCTTTAACGGTATGGCCCCTCATTAAGGAGACCACATTCTAGCAGATGATGCTACATTCTCCAGTGGGCACTACAAATGGAATCAGTGGATTATAACAAGAATAGAAGATGAGAGATTCAGGGGTGATGGAGAAGTGAGGGTAGATCTGGTAGGAGACGAGAGAAAGAGGAAAGAGTGGGTATGATCAAAATACGTTGTTGAAATTCTCAATGAATTAATAAAAACCATTCCTTTAATGAGGAAAAACAGTTAAGGCTAGTAGATTTTAAGTTCTATCATACACATTTTTTTTTATCTTTCTTATGATGATTTTTAAGAATAAAATAGTTTACCCATTTAAAATCTCAAACTTATATCATCTTATTGGATTTTAATTGCTCACTTAATTTTTTTTCTCCCAAATAAACCATGGAAACTTTTAAGGAATTTTTGCATTACTATTTACAAATGTAATGATCAAACTGTAACCTTTGGCAGGTCCTTACCAGATATGCAGTGAGTACATTTAAGGACACATCAAACAAATTATTCCTGAGAATCTCATGCCTGTATTTTGATCAAATTTCCCTCCTCAGTCCCTCTATCTCCCATCACGCTTTCCCCACTATCCTCACGTGATTGTTTTTAAATCCATTTAATTCCTTAGTGATTTGATTTTGTGCAGATATGCTATATACAGTCATCACAGCACAGCAGCCATGAGTTCTTGTTTGTAACAAGTTTAAAGATATCATCAGATGTATCCACACTGCAAGTCATGTCCTAGGCAGCAATGAGGTAAGCAGGTCACACTGCTCTTCGGATGAGCTGTTGGGTCCCAAACCTAATTGTTTGATATCAACTTCTCTAGTACTAATGGTGTGAGACAGACATGAAACATGACCATCAAATACTCTAATTGAGCTTAAGAGAAAATGTGCTTGAAAAAAGATGGTCTGGTGGGAGAAATTATGCATCTTCAGACACAAGATATCCCTGTACTACAAATTAAGCCCATCTGTGTCCTCTTAGTGTTGGGGCAAATAGAACCTTCCTTCCTCTGCCGAATAGTCAATCAGTTGAGTCAGTGAAAACGAACTGGTGCTGGGAAGATGCATCAGAGAAAAGACAGACAACATTTTGCATCATACATAAGAATGCAGCCCATCATCCAGTTCAACATGGAGTTTGTAAGCTTGCTTCCAAGTAAAACAGGAATGGGAGGTACAGCTGATACAGGAAATGTAAGCAATTCCTGAGAAATGAAAATGACTGTCAGAGAGGTGGCAACTCCTTTACATGCCGAGCCATTTGATGACCTTGGAGTAAAATATTTAGTTAGTTAAATAACAGGGAAAATGTGGAAGGAAATTGTGTCCCTGTTTTTGAATTTGGCTTTTAGGCTGATAAAGAGATTTAAGGGAAAAAAAGAGTGTGATTGGTTGCTATTGAGACAAAATATCTGGCAAAAGCAACTTGAGGGAGTAAGGTTTATTTGGCTCACCGTTGGTTCACAATCCATCACAGCAGGCTGGTCAAGACAGCAGGAACTTGAAGCAGCATCCACAGTCAGGAAGCAGAGGGACATAAATATTGATGCTCAGCCCACTTTCTCCTGTTTATTCAGTCCAACATCTTAGCTTAGGGCATGGTGCCACTCTTGTTCAGGATGGGTATTCCTTCCTAAATTAACCTAATCTAGGCATTTCCTTACAGATGTAGCCAAAGCTATGAATCTAAATCTCATCAAGACTCAGCATAACATGTCTCTTCTAGCCTCAGATGATTCCCCAGGTACCACATTTCCTAGCAGCCTTCTCTGGATGCTTTCATCAACAATGAGGCATTTGGCACGTCTGGCCTGAAAGTAGGCCATTTTGTTTTAATCCTTACCCTGTGAAGACCCAACACTGATTTACCAAGAAAATGCTTTATGAACATGGGAAATTGGGGAATAAGTTTTCAATGTTCCATGGTGACAAACAAATACACAAGGGAAAAAACCTACTCTTAGATATTCTTGAAAGGACAGGAAATCCCGATTTCTGGCTTCTCTATTTGTAGTATCTACACTACTTAGAGGGAAATCTGGCCAAAGCTGAGAGCCACATCTGGCAGCTGTTCAGGAACCCGTGTTGCTAAACTAGGGATAAAATGAGAAAATCTAAGCAAAGGACACAAATAGGAAAAAATACATTAAGCAGCATTAAACTCCAATTAAGCTCTGTGGGCTTCTGAGGCTGAATCAGCTCTTTACAGACAGAGCATTATGAAGGTCAAGGAGCCAACTTAACATCAAAAACAAGTCTTTGTGCCTTGTCTTAGTTCATGTGCTTGCCCAGCTATCCCTCCCTCCCTCCTTCCCTCCCTCCCTCCTTCTGCCAAGCTCTTAACACAGAGTGACTCATTCCAGGTGAGTGGTGAGAATGGAGTGAGCTTGAACCTCAGCATGACTAAGTTGTGTATGTGCCTGCAGAAGGGGAATTCAGTCTAACTGTGTTTGTAGTATCTCAAATGTCCAGACTCGAGTCCTGAAGAGAAAACTAAAAGTTCTAGAAAGCTAGGCACATGGAAGAACGTTGGCTCATGTGAAGGGCCTACAGCACTGCCTATTTGTAATCTTACCACAGTTATAAATGCAAGAGGGTCATCACTTGAATTGCTCCTCCACATAGAATGTAGCCCTTTAAAGCTGGGCTCAGCAAATCTAGAAATCCAAAAGTGGAGCCAAGGGAGGGACCTGGGTAAACACTGCCTTTGTGAGTGCTTATATAGATTAGCACTCAGGAAGGCCTACAAGAGCCATTGGAAACCTGCCCTCATGACAGGTGATGGTTTTACAAGCATATGAATAGCTGCTAATATCTAGACCCTAACCTTGACCGTGAACCATCTGTAAAGGCAGAGAAGGTCTCCCTTGCTGATTCTCAGCACCTAGTGGTGTCTGGTGATGCTGTGATGGTTAATGCTGTTGATTTCACAGAATCCTAGATGACTTAGGAGATGTGTGTTTTATGTACATATAAGGGATTGTCTTGGTTATGTTAATTGATGTGGAGCATCAAGTAGTACTGGGTGCTGGAACTATTCCCGGGCTGCGATCTTGAGAGCCTAGCAGAAGCATACATTTGCTACTCTTTGATTTCTCATGGTGGATTGGATGTGACAGTTGCCTCAACCTCCTTCTCCTTTGACTCCCCTGTACTCTTGAACTAGGAGCCAGAATAAGCCCCCCTTTCCTTGAATTGTCTTTGTCTCTTGCTTTTTATTATTTGTTCAAGAATGTCACATGGTGTATTTTGATCATGGCCATCTACCTCTCCCAACTGTACTTCCCTACCTGACTCTCCAAGTCCAATAAGTATGGCCCCTAGGAAGTCTGCGACACTCCATTGGAAAGCCCCGTATCCACAAACACACAGTGCCAATAGTGTTGAAGCTGCCTTTGTCAGAATATGGTATTACAGCAACAGGAAAGGAGACTAAAGCAGCAACTCAGGCACTATGAGCATCTCCAGTGTGAGTCCAGGGGTCTTTTCAGCTGGTATTGAGTGGTCCTTTTATACAAGTCCTCTCCTGCCTCAGGAGCTAGCTCTTGGTCGGTGAGATTCCCTTGTCTTTGCTAGGCACCCTGAGCTCCAGTGAGCTCCAGTCACACTACAGATAGACAAACACACACTTGAATAACAGTCTCCAAACTCTAATAAGTAATGGGCTCACTTAACTTCACTTCTGGGAAGCATTTTGAATTGAATTCAATTCAATTTTGGGGAAAACAGTTAAACAATCTAGGGACTTAAAAAATATTATTCTTTTTAAATCTATGTCTGGGAAATTCTGAAAGGCCTCCCTTCCCTGGTAGGGAGTAAGGCAGTGAGGCAGCCAGGGTGGAGCTAATGGGATGAATTATTCAGAACGGCAGGAAGAACAGATGTTCCTCCTCTGGGCCCTGAGTTTTGAAAGGTAGAAAGTTGGAGGGCAGCAGTGACTCCTTGGGGTCAGGGGGAGGGAAGATAAATGATCGCCCTAAATCTCATAAGCTTGACATCTGCAGCACCACATTTAATTTGGTGGCAGAGTCTACAGCGCTTGCCTTAGGTTACAAGGGCAAATAGCAAGAGGGAGGTTTGTGAATCCTACTTGGACTTTAAAAGAGAAGGAGGATGGCAAGGGGGAGAAAGAAGGGAGGCAAGGAGAGAAGGAAAGTAGATGAATGGCAAGAAAGGGTCCTCGGAGAGATCTAGCCTAGAGAACAAACATGGAGAGGCACTATATTATCCAAACAAAGAGTTGACATTCAACTAAGATTTTTTTTTTTTGCCTTATTGATCATTTTCAAACACTGTTTATTCCTGCTCAATAAGAAGTCAACCTGGAGGTATTTGGGATATCCCGGGGCCCCAAGGGAAAGTGCTAAGGGAGAGACTGGATGGAAATAAATATAGATACTGAAATCATAAAATCTCAGAATTTTAGAAAAGGGAAACACTTTAGAGGTCCACCATATGGTCTTGGGTTGTAGAATTTGAGATGTGTCCAATTTTCTTTGTTATTAAAGTGACTTTTAGATGATGGATGTATTGATGGGTGGGGAACAATCTGGATCCTATAACTCCTATTTAAATCACCCTGAAGATGTTTACCCCCATCATCTGCTTAATAATCAAGAGCAGATGAATGGAGCTAGCAGTGGGAAGAGCCTGCTTGAAGTATGGTACTTTTGATGAAGGGGAGATATGTCATTAGTGTCTCTGTAGCAACAGCAATGTTTGAGGTTAAGAAACCCGGGTGTCCAGCCACCTCTCACTGAACTGTAGAATGGTGGCTCAGGGGGTAAAATGTGAGGACTTGAGGTAAAATGTCCAGAACTCAAATGAAGACAGATGCAATCGCATGAATCTATGCTCTGAGTATTTGTACTATGAGATAAGAGGCAGATACAGAGAACCCCCTAAAGCTGGAGCTCCAGCTGGGTGTAAACAGCAGCACACAACAAGAGACCCATCTCAAAGTGAAAAGTGACAGCCTACACAAGGCATTGTTTGCTGGCTTCCACACAAGTTTTGTGTCATGCATCTGCAGTCTCACACACACACACACACACAAAGATATTTTAAAGTGCAATTAGAAGAAAGACTACAAGCTGAAATCTTATTACATTTATTGAAGGGATTTTGAGAAACAAATCTTTAATTCATTGTCTATTTGATCTTAATCTATAAACACACAATTGCACATATGCATGTGTACATACAGAAAGAATTAGATAAGTGAATTTCAGTCAGAATGGGTTTCCTCCCAATGGTTATTTGGCAATGTCTGTAGACATTTGGATTGTCACAAGCCATTGGGGACAGGTTCAAATGGCATCTACCCAGCAGAGGATAAAGACTTATTATTAAACTGCTTGTACTCAACAGAACAGCAACCGCTACCCCCACCCCGTCCCCATTCAGGCTCAATATTAATAGAAAAAAATTGAGAGATATACAAGGAAGGATAAGTAAAGAATAAAGAGTCTATAACATTCAACATGGTGGTAAAGACCTGTAGACTCAGCTGTTTACACAGAGGCTGAGGGTAGAGGAAAAGGGTTATAAGTTCAAGGCTTGCCTGGGATACAGGGGAAGTTCAAGGCCTTGTGTCAAAATAAAAATTAAAAAGAGAAAGATGGAGATAATTCTGTTTAACTTAGTGGAAAAATACTTGCCTGGCATGCATGTGGTCTGAGGTTCAAACTTTAGTGTGTATATATTAATAAATAAGCAATTATGTTTCTTAAAACTGTCAAGAGCTATATGATCATACCAGGCATTGGCTGGGTTATTTAAAAGATTCGAGGCAACTTCTCAGAACATTTCCAAACAGTCATTATTAGTAATTGCTTAAAGAGAATGGGAAGCTAACAAAGATTAAGAAAATGCTCCAGACCTCTCTGAAGGAGGAAACAGGCAGCATAAAGCAGGAACACAGCGGTGCTGAGTTTCCAGAAAAGATGCCATCTTCGTAAAGAAACCTTGTTTGGTGGAAGAACCGAATTTAGTGAGAGGTTTCAGGTAAATTATGAAAATATATTGAGTTGAGTGTGGATCTGCATGCCTGTAATCTCCACATGGGGGAAGTTGAGTCAGGATGACCAAGAGTTAAAAGGCAGTCTGGGATACCTACAGAGACTTTGCCAGAAGAAGAAATAGAGGAAATAAAAGAAAAATAGAAAAGACAAGGACAATACTTCAAAAAGAGTTTCTTGGCACCTCTAATGGGGTGGAAGCAAAAATGCCATTGAGAACCTCATTTGAAATTCTAAAGTCAAACTTAAAAGGAGTCCACTTTTGTGACTGACAGCTTTAGACCTTCCTCAGGCATTATGCAATGTTTAGTGTTTAAGGCAGAAAGTTAAGAGACATACAGGAGTGTGTGTCCTCTATCCCAAGAAAGGTCTATAGGAGTCCATAGTTGTCACCCTAATGCTAATGGAACAGGAATACTGTGTGTTCTCCTAGGCTCATAGATAAAGGAGTTGAACTTCATTGGAAAAAGGGGGAGGGGGCAGTGTCTGTGGGGAGCTGGGCACATGGTGTAAGGCAGATGCCAGCTGTTAGAGAAGAGTCACTGGTTCTGGGTGTGTAAAAGCAAATGATACAAAGATTTTCTATGGTCAACACAACACCATCTCAGAGGGGAGAGAGAGGAAGGGAGGGTGGGAGGGAGGGAGGGAGAGAGAATACGCTGGTTGCCTCATTTCCTCATTTTCCCACAGGAGTAGATGATTATTGTTAAAAGAAAGGGTGGGAGTCTAGAGGCTGATGATATCCTGAGATAGCCATAGATATAAGGGTGATGTATTCCGCACCCCACAAAAGGAAATTTCCTCAACTCTGTATGTCCCAAAGAACATAGTAGCATATAGCCAAGCTCCTTATGTTTCTTCTTATTAGCATATGTTAATAGTAATTATGTATACAAATGGGTTTTATTATGACACTTTCATATGTTTACATAATATATCTGATTCTTAGCTACCCCTGTTACTGTCTCTCAACCTTCTCTGCCTAGTCAGCTTCCTCATCCAATGTCACCCCCTTCTGCCCTTTTCTCTATTTTAGGGGACCATGGGTACCTCAACAATAACTGTACCTATAACCTATAAAAGAAGAAGTCTCTCTCTTCCCCTCCAAACTGTACCTGTAAAAAAGTCCTCCAGAGGGCTGGGGGCCCCTTAAATCCTTCTTTCTTCTATGACGTTGTGTTGACAAGCCCAACCTTGCAGAGATCTTATAAAGGTCATCTTAGCTGCTGTGAGTTTGGAACGAGTGGCAGCCAAGTCATTTTTAGAAGACAGCATTTCTCACTACTCCCCCCCCCCCCCACACACACACTCCTCTCCTTCTTTCCTCTTTATGCTCCTTTTGAAACCTTCCCTGGGCCTTGGAGTGAGTGATGTACATGTCCCATTTACAGCTAAGCACTCAGCAGCCATTTCATTTCTGTACATTGGCCAGTTATGAATCTCTTCAGCCATTGCTTAGCACTGTAAGAAGAAGCAGTTTCTCCCATCAAAGTCACAGCACATCATTCTATTGTATAAATGTGGTTATGTATAAAGCAACTGAGTCCTTTCAAGAGACATGGATAAAATACTTGTTTCTTCATCCCATACTGTTGCAGGATGTTGGGGAATGTTAGAGAAGTCCAAGGCAAGAACACAAAGGAGAAACAGCCCATGCAGGACTGCATCCCAGCCTACAGAGTACCACTATGGCCCTGAGCATCTCAGCCTGACTAAAACTAAACAGCCAGCTGAAGAAATGCTTTAATACTGAGAAACGTCTGTGGACTTATCATTTCCTTGTATTGAGAATATTAACCACAAACTAAGACTTTTGCTGTGAATGAGATGACAGAGGAAAATTCTGGAATGTAAAATGATCAGAACAGGAGAAAAATATCATGAGGCCTGTGGGAGATTCCAGCCCACTGAGATGCAGGGCCCTGCAGAGTTGCATCGAACATCTGGGCAGGCTGATAACATGCTCCCTTGCTAGTCTGACACGCTTCATCTTGCTAGTTTTAATGTACCAGCGCATCTTTTTCAAAAGGAAAGGAGGGGAAGGAGGGGGGCAAGGGTGGAAAACACAGCTTCCCATCAGGATTTCCTTAAAGTTGCTGAGGGGATCTCTATGGACACACAGTCTGAATATACAGTCACAAATAGGTGGTTCGATGGATCGTCCCTCAGATTCAGACCCCACACTTATACCACAGATCCAAAAAAAAGACCCTGCCACATGCTCTGTTCATGTATTTAGAATATGAAGGGAGGCACGTGGGATGATGAGGGTGAGAGAAGGGAGAAAAGAAGCTATGAGGGTGTGGGTGGGAATCTGCTGGATGTACATTCTATACAGGTATGAAAATATCCTTAGATAACTCTGTCCTATGTACAATGAGTACACCAATAGATTTTAAAAATGACAAAAGCACTGCTTCAGGGGATTTGAGCAGAAAAAATAAACAATGTACATAGACAAAACAAGAATAAAGTACTTAGGAATAAACTTAATCAAAAATGTAAAAGCCCCGGGCACTAAAACCTACAAAGATACAAACAGAAAGATATCTCATGTCTGGAAGTTGAAAGTATTAATATCCTCACCAGACGCACACTGCCTAGAGAGATGTGCAGAGTCAATGCTATTTTCATTAATATGATACTGGCATTTTTATTAAAAATAGAAAACAACACAAAAATTTATATGGAACAAAAAATATCCAGGAAGGCCAGAACGATTTGAGAAAGAAGACTGGAGCATCTCCTTATATATAAATATATTTAAATTGTACAATGCTTAATGTATGGGACACATAAGACAATTTACCACTGTAAAGGCAGGCAGACCAGTGATGCAGAAGTAATCGCAAATACACAATGTAGCACATACAACTTAGCAAAAGATGGTTCTTCAGTAAGTGATGCTGGGTAAACTGGAAGTCCACATACAGAATTCCTCAACCTCCAATCATTTTATTAATTGATTTTTGATTATTTATCTAATCAATTAGTTTATTCCTACCCTTTATCATGCACCTTTTGCACACACACACACACACACACACACACACACACACACACACACACACACACACACACACACATGCATCACATCAACCCAAAATGCATTGGACACAAATGTCAAACCCTGAACTATAAGAACAAACCCCATACTCTCAACCTTGACAGAGACTTCCAGAATCTGACACTAAGGAAAAAAGAACCAATGTTAAAATCGAGTGGGACAATATCTGGCCAAAATCCTGGATAGAGAAGAATATAAAAACAATAAAAATGAATAGAGGGTAAAAGAAACCTAAAGAATGGAAGAAAATATTTGTAAATGACATCTATGAAAAGGTTAATCTCCAAAACATGCTCATATAAAACAATAAATGCAAACAATCTAAATGTGAAAGGACTTGCATAGACATTTCTCAAAAGATATCAAAGTGACCAGCAGATGCATAACAAGTGCTTCAACACACGTGGTCATTGAAATGCAAATCGGAGCAGCCCTCTCACATGGCTGATTTGACGCCTATATTGTGACAGTTTAAAAATGACTGAAGCAATCAATGCACTATCATCCTGCGCTATGCCATGCCAAATTGCTGGCTTTGGTTTGCTGTGCTTTTTATTCCCTTCGTGCGTTTTGCTCCATTTTGTCCTTGTTTAGGTAAAATCAACCAGATGTCTTAACCCTAGGCATACACTGAGTGAAAAGGGAGGCTTTAAAATGCTAAGGCAGGAAGAAACCGGGCAAGAGCAGAGCCAGCCAATGCAGACCTTCTTCCGATCTGCCTGCCATTCACAGATTCCACAGCAAAGGCTTTTCTCCGTCTGCGAAATGAACATCAAGCCCACAAAGCCTCATAAACAATTACATCCTTTCAGGCTTTTCATTGATCAGATTGTTGTTTAACTAAAATGTTCATTTACAATTAACTTTAAGGCTTAATAATTTTGCAATTACGGCATCATGTAATCAAAGTGAATAGAACAGAAATTGGATCATGAGACACAAGTTCTAGGCAACCTCTCTTTCACGCGGTTTGGTGTGTGCTCAAGGTTTTATTGAACTGGGGAAGCTTTTTTTTTCCCCCTTTTGTTAACATTTGGAAAACTCTGGAATGAACCAGACTATATATCATATGTTAGTATCACATTTTTCTTCATAATTAACATATTAATGTATAGCAATTAAGCATTTCAATAGATAATTAAAGATAGTTATTGGGTGACTAATTTTGCTGATGAAA
This sequence comes from Phyllotis vaccarum, assembly GCA_033318265.1. NCBI lineage: Eukaryota > Metazoa > Chordata > Mammalia > Rodentia > Cricetidae > Phyllotis > Phyllotis vaccarum. The sequence goes on from JARWLC010000001.1 coordinate 198,553,323, forward strand.
GGGAATGGCTCAAGAGAGTTAGGACAGGGCTTGACTTGTCAGCGTGAGGGTCTGAGCATAAGTCCAGAACCCATGTAAAAAGGCAGATGTGTTGGGCCTCATAATTGTAATCAGGGCACTAGTCAGGCAAAATCAGGGAAGGTCTCATGGCCTTTGCTACTGAGCCAACCTCACCTAGTTCTGTAGTATGGTTTTTCTGTACATTCGAATACATGTCGCTACTATTTGTTAATAAAGAAGCTGCTTTGGTCTATGGCAAGACAGGACAAAAACCTGGTAGGAAAGCCAAGAGAGAAGAAGGATGAAGTCAGATGTCATGGAAAGCACGCAATATCAGCTTGACCTACAGGTATGGCCTTTGGGCCTTGAGGACCTATGTATGGGGCATGGCCAGACCAATGTATTACTAGGTGCACATTGTTTCTCTTCCTGTTTCCTCCCTTAATCTCTTGGGGGAAAGGACCAGACCTGCTTGTGCCACATGGACCAGTCCAGCCTTCCAGGAATTTCCCAACTGTTCAATCTCTTTTATCAGTGAGTGTTTCATATAAACTCCTTAATAAATATTAATCTTTTAATATAATCAGTTGCTAGTGATTAATATCAACTATATCTAGTGCCCAATGTATCTTTCTGGCCTGACCCAGTGGAAGAAAGTTGGCAGGGAAGCCATCCAGCTAAGTAGGCAGCCTCACCAACCCTGTGGTTATGGCTTCAGCTTCAGGCTATCAGAAGCCTTGCTGGTAACCTTGGCAGAGACCAATGACCACCAAGTGGTCCTGCGCAGCTTTCATTTTAGAGCCTAGAGGATCCACAGCAGAACAAAATCCAATCCAGAGCTGCTTTTAAACTGGTATATTTTCTGTAATTAATAACTTTTGGAAGTCATGGCCATTATGGGCATACCTGTATAAATTATACTGACAATGAATGCTCCAGCGTATGTTTCCCAAAAGATAAGCAGTTTTTGAGTATTATAAAGTACATTACAGGGATACCACAAAATCTTACAGGACAAGCAGTTGTGGAAAGATTTAATTACACCTTGAAAGACATGTTTCATAGACAGAAAGAAGGAACAAAACTACCCAGAGATAGATTGCATAATGTCTTACTAGCCCTGAATTTTCTTAATGCTGATGATAAAGGAGCAATAGCTGCAGAGAGACAATGGAGAACAGAAAAAACTTCTTAGTGAAACCAACATGTTTATTGCAAGGATGTGCTGACCTCAGAATGGAAGCCAGGATATGTCCTTCATTAGGGAAAGGGCTCTGCTTTTGTTTATATAGGAGATGAAAAACTATGAGTACCAAAAAAATAAAGATTCAGTTCAAAAAAGAGACACCTCTTGAAGCTACTTCTCCTTTCTTGACCTTTTAAAACTTCCTGTGCATACAATTCTCTCCTAAGATATAAATTTTCCATTCGATATCAATAATTTTTAAGTTTTCCACATTAAATGACAATTTCTCTTAGCAGTGATCTCTAAAGCATTCGGAAGGAAGATGAGGCCTCCACCACAATGATTCTACTTGGTTTGTTATGAAATTATTTTAATTTGATGTACACTACTCAATGATTGGTTCTGAACTACAAACTGTTCAGGACAGTTGCAAGATGGCTTACTGTGATTATCAATTTTATTATGCCTCTAACCAGAACTTCAGATAGCTTTACCAAGTAATCTGAGACTGGCTACAGATGTTACACTCAGTCCATTGAGACTTAATCACTGTTTTAGTTTTTTATAGGACCCCACAGAGATATCACCCCCAGACAACAGGAAACAATTCTAAAAAAAAAAAAAAGGCCACACACCCTCTCCCAATAAGTTTGTCTTCTAAGGGTTATGGATAATTATCATTCTGTTATGGTGGTTATAAATTATATTTGAGCTCAGGGTGGAACAATAAAATTAGAGTTAGGAATCCCTTTGAAGAAGAAAGAAGGGTAGTAGACAGAACAGATATAGACAAATTATTATATCTACTTATAAGCAGTAGATAGGACAAATACAGGTAGATGACTGTATCTACCTGTAAACAAATTTAGTCAAATATTAGCCTTAGACAATTTGCACTAATATGGATTCTTATATATTGATACAAATGGAAAATTATTTTATATGTCTGTTTAACATAATTTGTATGTTGATACAAATTTAAATCTATATCTGTTTTATTGTACATGTGCTTCTGTTTAAAATATTTTGTACATTAATGCATATTAAGATTATTGTCATTTGCACTATACAAATTCTACTCTCTCTATATATATATGATTATATATATATATATATCCATACATATATATGATGATGATCTCAAGATGATATTGAGCATCAGGACACTCCATATGAAGTTTGTCTTCCTTGGCAGACAATGGCCTGTTGGGCCAAGAACTGCCCTGGCCTCAACTGCTGACAGTAAGCACGCTGTCCATTCTAGACAAGCAGGACAAAAGATGGAGACTGATGAAACCTGCCAAGACAGAGTAAGATGGTTTCTCAAATTACTCTGCTTCTGAAGATATCTTTCAGATATCTTAGATCCTGTTTCCAAAAAATTTGAGTGTTTCAACATTGCAGAAAATCTGTGGGTGACTGTCCAGGCAGCTGGATGTCACTGTCTTCTCTTACTAAACTTTGGAAGTTGCTTACTTGCTTCAGCTTACTCAGGTAATATATTTTCCTTCTCAGGTCTTTGATGCAGTTGAAGACGAGATAGTTAAGATTATGACCATCTTGTGTCTTAGTTAATAGCATTAGGTAATAGATTCATATTATCTAAGATAGACAACTTTGGAGTGATCTCTGTATCTTGACATGCATTAATATACTGGATATTTAATATATGCTTCGTGTTTGTTCTTATTAGTTGTACTTTGACCTTGATTATGTTATTTGCCTTTCCAGGACATTACATTATAATTGTTTCTATGGTTTATAGTTTATATTTAGATTTATAACTTTCTTATTTAGACAAAAGAGAGAGAAGTGGTAGAAATCATATAGTACCACTTTGACCTAGAGGTGTGACCTTTAGGTCATGAGGACCCATGTTCAGGGCATAGTCAGGCCAGTGCATGCCATCTCTCTTCTTGTTTGCTTCCTCTCACTGTTGGGAAAAAGACCAAACCTGCTTCTCCACATGGACCAGTCTAGCCTTCCAGGAATTCCTAACTGTTCAATCTTTTATACCAATGAGTATTTCATATAGCCTCCTTAATAAATATTAATCTTTTTATATAATCAGTTGCTAGTGATTAATCCAACTATATCCAGGCATACACTGTGAGCCACTAGAGGAGCAATATGTAATGAAACACAGGTAAAGTTAGAAGACCCATGACAATATATAGATTAATAAAAATGGGCTAATTTTGAAGGCGATAGCTAGGAATAAGCTTAAGACACAGATCAAACAGTTTGTAATTAATATTAAGCCTCTGACTGATTATTTTATAAGCATCTGTAGGACCTTGTGACAGAGTGAGATATAGAAAAACTTCTGGCTACAACCTATTCAAGTAACAGGTACAAGTGAGAGACCCTGATTCATAAAACAAGTTGGACACAGATACACACAGACACACACAGAGGGACGGAAGGAGGGAGGGAGGGAAGGAGGGAGGGAGGGAGGGAGGGGGAGAGAGAGAGAGAGAGAGAGAGAGAGAGAGAGAGAGAGAGAGAGAGAGACTCATTCTCCAAATATACAGGTATCAGAAATACTATAAGCTTTAATAAGACATTTCTGAAGATGGCTGTGGTGGTACACACCTTTAACCCAGCACTCAGGAGGCAGAGTCAGGCACTAGCCTGGTCTACATAGTGCATTCCAAGACAGCCAGGGCTACATAGTGAGACCCTGCATCAAAACAAAACAAAAGACTTTTTTGAATCTCTGTGAGCTCCCGATGTGTGGAGTGTAGAGCATTTGTAACTTCTGTTGACAGGTTCCAGTCACCACTGCTGTAGCTAATCCAAGCACTAATTTGAGGACCCACCTATTGTGTAATGATGTAATAATGATTCTTCCCAGACTCTCTCTGAGGCTATGTGGTGATCATTCATAAACTACTTCATGAGACGTGTATTATACCCACTTTCCTTGATAATGCTTCAGTAAAGAACAGAAACTAACAAGTTTGACTTTAAAAAATATCTATTCTTGTTTTTGTGCAGAGATGTGATGTTTAGAACACATAGGTGAAGACGTTACTATTTTTTTCCTTCACACAAGTCTAATTCACTAGGAGTCCTGACAAAAATAATCTTGGATATGTATGTATCTAGCATAAACATACTAAAATTATCAATGCCTCTCATATTAACTTGAAAAGGCAAAAATTTAGTTTCCCTTGAATGGTTGGAATGGTGGGAGACTTGTGTTTAAGTTAAATTTCAAATAAGCCTTAACAATCCCTATTGTAACTGGCCATAGAACAGTATTGGGAAACTTTTCCTTTAAGCGCTAGACAATAAATACTATAGCACATATCAATAAACACTATCATGTAAATGAATGAACAGTAACACTTTATTTATACAAACAAAAAGTGAATTTTTTGGCTGCAGTTTGAAGCTCCTAAGCCCCTTAGAGGGAAACCTCCCAGTAAAGAGCAGGAAGTGATGTCTAATCCTGATACAATCTACGTGGCTGTAAACCACCCACGATGCCATTCTGAGTATCTGTGACATGTATTCACATTGCCAGAGGCACATGAGGTGGCATTTATCAGAGGTGAGGCTTGAGTGTACTTTTCTAACTAGGAAATGTGAACACAGAGACTGGATCATGGTGATCACATCATGGAAAGGTGCTATGTATGTGTATATAGATCAGATTCCCTTCTGTTGTGCCCCATATGGCTCAGAACTGAGAGAACAGTAAGAACTGGTGGACTTATAAAATTGGCAAGATGCATCTACCCAACTATAAATCAAAACACTCAGAGAGATCAATTTTTATAAGAGCATTAGGAAACATTTTTTTCCCTAGATGGAATAATTTTCACAGCACTTGGAGAAAAGAAGCAATTGAGAGGTGGGCATCAGATTCCTTTTTTGCCATGACTGAAATTCTCATTCTAATGTTCTCTTCTTCAGATAACAATATGTTCTGGAAAACGCCAGAACAGTTACATAAAGACACTGGAAAGGAAATAAGCAGACACACTGGAGTAGGGGGTCACAAGGAGCCTGGATGAGGAGTCCATAACTCAAGGGCTGTCCGTTTTTTGCATACTTGTCTGCCCTAGGCAGTGCAATTGAAAACTGTTATAACCAGACATTGTGGAGCACGCCCTTAATCAAGCACTGAGAAGTGAGAGACAGCTCGATCTCTGGGAGTTGGAGGTCAGTCTGTTCTATGGAGTTTCAGGACAGCCTTATTGCAGGGTAAAATACAGTCTCAAAAACAAACAAACACCAATAAAACTGTTGTAAATTTTCAGTCATCCTGCCGTAAACACCAGAGGACAGGGAGTGAGGTCATAGATGGAAGTCTGGAAAGGAAAGGGCAGAGAAGTGAATACTGAATTCTATCTACTCCTTCAAAGTCACTGGCTAACCCACAAATGTGTGTGAATGGCATGGTGTCCGGGCAGTCTGGAGCCCACAAGATTCAACTGAAATGAAAGCTGGCAATCCAATCTGGAAGACAGAGTTACTAAGAAAAAAAAATCAATTATTTTCTTATGGATATAAGAGAATCTATAGTTTATACAGCACACTTTGCAATGACAAAAGTGTATTCTTAATTGTTTGGTATTTCAAGAATTGTTCGCTATTTCACACTGAAGAGAAGACAAAATATACAAGGCTAGTCTGGCGTTGTTTCAAATATTAGGAAAAGCAGAAGAAAAAGGCTAGAACAATCAGGAGTAAATGAAAACAATGGAAATATCAGATAATCATCATTGAAAATCAATAAAAGTTATAAAACTTTAAAATGTACCATCAGAAATAAGTGTGTAGTATAGGTTTAAGGATATCAGATGTTTAAGGGGCTTGGGAGAGAAAAAGACAATGAACTTGAATTCAAGTCAATAAAATTTTCAAATATAAATGAGAGAGAGAGAAAAAGGCTTTAAAACAATCTACAAAATTTTATGAGAAAATATCAAAACATTTCGTATCCATGGAATTTGAGTTTTTAATACAGGAAACAATGGATCCACAATCAAATGTAAGAAACACAGAAAGGAAGAAGTGGATAGGAAAGATTATCAAATATTTCTCAAGTATAGAAAGAAAAATTAACCACAGAGAAAGAAATTAAGAGACGCAAACAGTATGTAGTTATTGGAGGCAAAGTGATGAGAACTGCAGAGAAAACATGACCATTGAAGGCAGCAGAGAAGAGTGATCCATGGCAGGCATGGGCAATGGCTCATCCATCCACACACATCAGGGAAAAATGAGGCAGATGACAACAGAATGGTGCTTTTCACATCCCAGGAACATTTTCTGTAGAGTGATTTAAGATCTCATGTCTACCACTAGAATGTGTACAGCCTTGAACGGGCTATTTTTTAGTTCTACATCTCAATCTATCATCCCTTTGATGTTAAACATTGTCTGTCTCATTGGATGTCTGAGATTAAATAAGCTACTAGTGTATGCAAATTGCCCAACACTTAATACCTAAGCCAATCAAGCCCAAGGTTTGTTACTATGATGATCATATTTTAAGATTTATGGTCAATTTTAAAACTTCTATTTGGTCTTATTTAACTTACCAAAGATGATTTCATATTTGTAAAGATGAATAAAGGATGTAAAAAGTATTGAAGAATGAGAATAGTTAAATCAAATTATCAATAACAGCAGGAGTGTATCCAAGAAAGTACGGTTTCTCAAGAATGATTCTTCTATCACGCTTCTTCTTTCTTCCCTACAGTAAAACTCAAGCCACTTCAGAGGCAGAAAAGCTCACTTCTCAGCAGCTGAAGCAGTAGAGCTTCCAAAATCCTCACCTCAGAATCCCAGCATCCTGGCCTCCCATAGTGCAGCTTATCAGCAGTGAAATTTTTAATCACTCAATTAGTCCAGTCCACAATGTTACCAGAATAACTTGGTGAATGCAGTGGTACAGCAGAGCTCCTTCTCAAAGTGACACATCCATGACCTCATCCTAGATAATCAGTACTGAGCCACCCAGAGCTGGTGGTCATTTTCCCGTCTCCATGGAACCACCTGTACCTAGGATGGATGCAGAAACGGGAGAAATTCTTTCATCAAAAGGTAGTCAGGAGTCCAGGATGATAGTGCCTACCAATAATCTCAAAATTCACAGGGTTGGTACTGGAGAACCTCTCACTAGTTCCAGGCCAACCCTAACTATATAGAAAACTATATAGTATGTCAAAAAAAAAAAAAAAAAAAAGGAACTCACCAAAGTGAGGTACAAAATGGCACGGTGTCGCCATTTGTAGCTTATCTAGGTTGTGGAAATTGAGTTTTTATTTATTTACCTTGTGCTTTCTGCAAGGTTCTTGGCTATCCCTTTCACAATGCCTGCAGCTCCTCTTACTTCCCTCCAATTCTTAGTACATTTTGGTTTCCACAGAGTGAACGAGGGCTTCTCACAATTGTTGTTCACACATGTCCACCCTGCGTTTCCGTAAGAGTTAAGAGTGGTCACCAGCCTAAGTGTCTACATCTTCACTGACCCTCGTTGACGTCATGACTGTGGATCTGGGAGCCACAGAAACAGTGGGGCATGGAAGAAAGATGACTCACTACAATGCACAGTCCACAAGGATGATGAAATACATCTGCCAAACACTGAAGTCCACAGACACAGCAAGTTCTAATTAAAATATGGTTGGAGATATAGCCCAGTAGCCCAGTGGTCCAGTGGTCAAACATTTACCTAGAATGAGCAAACCACAGTACTATTCACATAAAGAACAACTTATTATTAGCAAGGTGTCTATAAGGGTCAGAGTCTTCCAGAAGAGAAAAAAACATAACATTTATGGAAGAGTTAAATATGCAGGTGTCAATAGATATGGGTTTGTGAATATGCTGTACAGTTAGCAAGTACACCATCACTTCAACCCTTAGGACAGCTGTCTTTTACCCATTAAAATGCTGTCACGGCACCTGAAGGATTTTTGCCATTTTCACACGATAAGGGAACTTGTATTTAAAAACTTGAGTGTGTACATGTCCATGTGTATATGTTCATGTGCATGCTTTGGTAATGAGGCCAGAGGTCAATGCTGGGTGTCTTCCTCATCATGTTCTACATTATTTATTGAAATGACACTTCTTCATGAACATGGAGTTCACTGATAGGCTAGAGTGATAGACAAGTGAGCCCCAGTGATCTTCTGAACTCTGCTTCATAACATTGAACTATTAGGACCAGGCCTTGATTTTTCTGTGGATGCTGGGAGTCAAAACTCATATCCTCAGGGTTGCATGCCAAGCTCTTTAACCACTGAGCAATCTCCCTAATCCATTATCACATATTTTTAAATTTGAGATTAAATCAATTTTTCAATAAAGCCTCTTTCCCCCAAAAAATGTTATCAAAAATACTAGTAAACATTGAGTTTATTTTTAAGAGTAAAGGAATATATAGCTGCTGTAATTAAAATGATACCTCCTTTCTTACCTGGAATATTATCATGTACTTCACTAGTTACATGCTTTCATTGGGGCAGTGAGAAATTTATTGAACTCATGATTCATTGAAGAACTAAGAGTGAAATTGATTCTTTGCTCAGATAACCTAAACTCTGGGGAAGTGCTTGCTTGCATGCATATATTTGCATTCACAGGGCATTGAGGGTCATCAAACTCTCAATGGATTCTGACAAAAACTCTTCACAAATTATCAAGAAAAATGAATGCATGTTGCACAGAGCACACCTTCAAACATATATGAGAGAGAGAGAGAGAGAGAGAGAGAGAGAGAGAGAGAGAGAGAGAGAGAGAGGAGAGGGAGAGGGAGAGGGAGAGGGAGAGGGAGAGGGAGAGGGAGAGCTCATGACGCACTTAGTGTATCTAGGCACACTTGGCCCCACTGTTCACCAGATGATGTTTCCACTAGCTAATTTCTACCACTAATTGATTCATATTCTCTTGTGGGGACTTAGGTTCCATCAGGTTGAGTATTGCTTGACTTAATTTCTATTCAGTGTGAATGGGAATTGTGAAGTGTGAGCTTAAGTAATTTATTGCAGAACATTGTTTGCACAAATATCCAAGACTGGCAATAAAGCTTACTTTGAATCAGAGGGTAGAGTCAGTGATTTGCTAGCTGGAATTAGCCACAGGGATTTTGGAGGACCCAAATAGGGGTATACAGGAGGATATAGGGAGGGCCTTAGAGAGATTTTTCACCTTTTTGATTATGGAAGTTAGGGGAGTCTGGGAAGCCTAGAGAATTAGGGTCAGCAGATTGTTCTTCTGCTGCTCTTTGGAACTGTCAGGTTTTTATTTTACCCTAATCTCTGACTCCTGAGTTATTGTTGATATTAGAATAACGTAAATAAATGCATTATCTGGCACCCAATATGGACTCAAACCCACAAGCGTGAGATTCCTGCATTCGAGGTACTTGCTCAGCACTCTTCATTGTCACTGTAGTAACAACAGCTAGCCAATGAAAACAAGGTAGGGATTCTTCAAGAGATGAATGGATAGTAAAAATGCAGTAATATGCTCTACAGAATACCATTCATCTATAAAATAAATGAAATTTACAGATAAATGGATGGAACTAGAAAGGTTCATATAGAGTGAGGTGACCCAGAAAGACAAACTGCATGTTCTCTCTCTTCTGGAGGCCCTAGCTCCAGTTCCTCAGATCTGGGTATATAAGCAGAGATGAGGAGAGTCAAAATGGGTTGTAAGGAGGGTGGCTAGAGAGCAGAATGGCAGCATATAGATAATATGAAAGGGAAATGGGAAGATGAGGGAGGGACGTTAACACACAAGGAAACAGAGGAAAATGTAACACTCAGGATAAAGCCTCAATGAATCAGTATTTTATATTTCCCTAAAATTATGTATAGTACATAAGGGTGTATTTATGTCACTCAGTCTGAAAAGGCTTCCCATAAGAATCATAAGCTAATAAGCATACTGATACCAGGCATGAGAAACCTGTTCGACTTGTTGGTCAGTGTCGTCTGAGATGCTCTCCTGCAAACAATATACTTATTGATACTGCTGCCGGCTGCCTCTCAGAGATTAAAGTAAGGCCCTATGGCTGAGGTCGCCACGTACTTAGACTCAGAACTTAGTTGATCTGAGCTGGATTTAACTTGGTTTTCTCCTCCTATGTTCTAACTTCCCTAGTACCAGGAAGTATTATGTAAACAGCCAAGGGAGGGAAAAATAATCCATACTTTTATCCAGATGTGATGCCCAGATTTCCCTAATGTGGCCCTCATGTTGGTAACCAAGAGCTCTCTAATTGGATTTGAGGCTCACTTAACAGGTGAGAGTTTGTGCATGTTACTATAAACATAGCTTACTACCGGGGGCCAATGAGGTCATGGGCCTTTGAGGAAAACCTACTTCTGTCGGTTTAACTCGCTATAGCAACAGGGAACTCTCAGAAGGTCCAATCACTAGAAAAATGAACCATAAGCAACTAACTACTCAAGGGGGAAATTGATTCTCTCCTATAAATGTGGTTCCTGTTTGGTTGCCCAGTACAAAGTAGTTAACCCTAGAATTATGTACAGGCAGACAACACAGAACAGACTCTGCAGGTGGTATTTACATATTCATGCATATCCGTGAACATTAACACAGTAAAAGAAGCCAACAGTTAGAAAGTGAGGAGGATGGAAAGACACAGACAGAGAGGTCATGGGAAGAGTAGAGGGCGGGGAATGGCGATATCACATTTTAATAAACAAATAATGAAGGCTGTGAAAAGGCAAATCTTTAATGTAGTCAGAAATAATGGCTCTCAAAATACAAATGAGGATCCAAATAGTCTCAGCCACTTTCTATATGTTCAACAGTGTTTATTTCCACAACATTGAAATTAGCCAGGAAATGCGAATTTAAAAAATCCTTCACAATTTTCTCATATACTTTATTCATGGAACCAGAGGGAATTTTAAAGGGTCATGCCATGGTTTCTTTTCTGTTGCTGTGATAGAAATGCTCTGACAAGAGTCAACTTGAGAAGGGGTAGGACATAAGCTCCCTCTCCTAACTGGGGAGTCCATAAGGCCTGTTATCATCTCAGATGAACTTGGGCAGGCTCAAAACAGATGCACTTTGGTTTCCTGCGAGCCTTTCAATGTTAGGATTGGAGTATGAACTGCCATCCAGTGTGTTCCTGAAAAACTAGATGCTACATATGCTCTTGGGCAAAGTGTTTCTCAGTTGCTTTCTGCCTTGGTTTTTGAGACGGGATCTCTGGCATTTGGCAGCTTTGCAAAACTGGCTAGACTGGCTGGTAATCTAGCCAGGGGAATCTGCCTATCTCTATATTCCCAGCACAGACCACCACATGCAGCTTTTTTGTGTGGTTTCATAGACAGGACTTAAGTCCCCATGCTTGCATGAGAAGTGTTTGACTGACTAGACCGTCTCCCAGCCCTCTTTTATAATTACATAATTTTAAATAGATTTTGTGTTTTATTCTGGAGATTTGCTTTTCCTGCTTGTTTGGTTACACAGATAAACTCCCTTCTAGTTTCTCACAAATCCTAAGAGCTCCAATCAAATCAAGTCTCAACATTAAAATCACTTGAATGTGGATGCACTCTGGAGCAGAGCATCCAGGCAGCATACCCCTCCCTCACTTTCTCAATTACTGAGCCACCAGGGCAGATGTCAGGGGAGATGGCTTCTTCCATAATGCATGGTGTCTTTCTTATCAATACTGTTCAATATCACTTTTCTCCAGGAAATTCTCCAACTCACTTTCCTCAGAGAAGTTAGCAGCTCCATTTAATTTGATCCTAGGGACAGAGGCCAGGAAAAGAGACAATTTATAAGGAAGAAAGAATGTAGAGTCTACCTACAGATTCACACACACACACACACACACACACACACACACACACACATATGCCTGTGTATATCCCATCCAGAAGTGAGTTTTCCTAGAAGCATTCCATCAATATACTAGATTTGTTTCATTTATAACAAATGGAGATATCCTGACTTATAGATGAGTTCTTTTTGTAGGTGTGTTGTCTAACTTTTCCTCTCCATTTCAGGGGAAAACTAAAGCCAGAGTTTAGGGCCTGATTGATGGAGGTTCAAACATGGTAGTCTGTTAGTGTCTCAGTTGGCTTTCTAAATTATTGCCTCTTCGTGAAACCATCATTTATCATCCATGTCTTCTACCCAGTTTTACATGTTGGTAACTTTTTCTGCCTTGGACATTTTTAATAGCATATTACTGGTGAAGGGGCCATTGTCTTTTATAAGTTGGCACCTTCCGGTTTCCAATGCACTGAGGGAGGTTACTGAAGGTCCTCTCAAGTTATATTTACATATGTGCATATACACTTATACACACACAATAGGCATTTTATCCCATGGCTTTTTATGTCTGGGCTGTAAGCAGACCCTGTGAATTTCTCCTGTGAGATTGGCAGAAATATAGACACAAGCCTCCTCAAAATGCATAATCTAAACCTGACTGCCTCATTCAGAATATTCAAAAGTGCTAACTTAGACATGTTACTGTTGTTGCACACATTGTACATGTGAGTAAGGCTATATTTTCTCATGTGTATGCACATGTCCACATATGTGTGCACATGTCCTCATGGAGTTCCAAAATAAACACTAGGTATATGAGTTTCTTGCTTTTTCATTTTATTTATTTGAAATCTAGTCTTTCATGGATCTTGAAGCTTACTGATTAGGCTATACTACCTTGTCTGCAAACCCCATGAACCTGTATATCTCTGTCTCCCCAGTGCCACAATTACAGACATGGGCCTCTGCACTAGTTTTTTGCATGGATGCTGGAGGCCCAAACTCAAGATCTCATGCTTCATGGACTGCAGCCCTTCCCCAGATACTGTCATCATTTTAATTCTGAAGCTGGAGCTTCAACAAACATCAAAGGCCTAAGTATCCTCCACTCACATTCTCCAGCCTGATTGGTTTTCCTTCTGATGACACCAGGCAAGATGAGCACATCTTCAATACCATGTCATTGCTGATGCAATAAGATATTGGTGCCAGCGGGCCTGGTCCACAGGTGGCAGCTGTATCCCGTAGTGTCCCTTGTCTCTTAGTGTACCTGTATGAAGGAAGCCACAGCCATGCGTGTCTGTCCATGTGTGGGCATGTTTTCAAACTGCAATCAATGTTTTCCAGCCCACCCACCTTATAAGGTGTGATGAGTGTGGGAAAACTGCTGGAGTCAAATGCATTTGGTTTCTGAAAACTGGAGATAAGGAAACATACACAGTCTAAAATAAAGGTCTGCCTCCAAACAGAAAAACAAAACAAAAATTTGTTATAAAGGTGCAGAGGGGTGTGGTCTTTTCAGGTAATCCCCTCAAAGAACTGTAAACACTGTAGTACCCCAAAAGTAGAAAGTAACTCCCATGCACCATTTCTAAAGTGATCATTCACAGTTACTCAAGTTTTCCTCAAGAATCACTGATGGAGTTAACATCATCTCCATCAGGATACCCATGAAGAACAGACAAAATGGCTTATTAGGTACAAAATGCTTGGAGCCAAACTTTTATAACCCAAGGTTGATTACAGAGAATCATGTGACAGAAGAAGAAAGCCAACCACTTGGAGTTGTTTGCTTTTACTCTGTACATTATGGTACACTACCTACACTGTCACCAAATAAATAAGCAAAAGCTAAATATACATAGATAGATAGATGATAGATATATAAAAATAAGTATATTCCTATTTATATATTAAAAATATATAGAATAAATAAGTAAAAACTATATATACATGTATCAAAGGGTACAAGATATAGATAATAGCATGCAGGGCTTGGGGAGGGAAGTGGACCTTGAGCATCTTTATTTTTGTATTTGGCATATAAACTCTAGGACCTGGTTTAAGTCTGTTTATACATAAATAAGGAAGTTTTCTCCCCGCCCCCACCCCCCATGCCCTTTCAAAGACAAAATTCACAGGAAAAACTAGAAAGGATGTATGTGTGTGTGTCTGTGTGTGTGTGTGTGTGTGTGCTTGTGTGTGTTTTCCCATGTCTGTGTGTTCCATTATCAGACTCTTCAGCTTGCTCATTCCTGAAATGAGAATGGCCTCCCAATGAGATGCATTAACAACAGAAAACACTCAAGCAAAGCTATCGGTGATGTGACCTGGCTTGGGTGGTGGTACTATTTCTGTTTCTGGTTTTCCTTAGGAGTTTCATTCATGGGGATAATCAGAGATTTTATCCTGTGATGAGAGGTGATCCTCTGTTTATGGAGGGCCACTTTCCCCTGATTTTTGATTTGTAGAAATGACTTTGGAAGAGGCAAATAGCAGAGCTGATGGCCACAAGTGCTTCCTTTCTCAGGTGGCTTGAACAAGATATTTTTGTATTTCAAAGGGTACAAGATACACTTAGGTAACAAACACTAAAAAGAAATATGCTGGATGAAAAGCTCCACATATTAACCTGTAGCTGGGTACTCAGCAGAGTTTGGCCTAAGAAAAGACCACCCACGGAAAGGTATGGAAAGGACATTTACATAAAATTTAGCAAAAGGCATGCATTTTCTAATTAAGGTTTTACATGGAGTTACTTGTGTGCATATCAAAGAATAATGACTTATTAAATTTAAACTTCTACATATATAACATATATAATATGATACAGAGATAAAGCACCATTTTTAAGTCCACCAGAAATCTAGCACGGAAGTGGTCAGGTTTACTCAAGACCTCTCAAAGACCATGTTGAAACTGTTCTGAAGCTCCCAGAGAACTATTGAAAAATTTCTGTTATTTTTGAGCTATTTTAATTCATTGAAATTAAGTAAAGTAAAAAAAAAAAAAAAAAAATCAGCTAACCAACAAGCCTTGGGGAAACCAGCCCCAACAAAACTTTCTGTCAGGCTCCAAGAGGTACACTTCTACTGGAAAGAAATGTCTACAGGAAATCTCAAAAAATATACTCAGACTATTCTCTTTAGTTCACCATTTTTAGTGGCCTGACTCCTATTGGCATAATGGTCGCGACAGTGAAGGCACAGGCTTATATACTCATGCAGGCAGTCATTCTTCGTGAAGGCAATGTAGGGCTTGAATTTCTCCTGGTCATAGAGAGGGGCATTACAGGCAGTAACTGTAAGCTTTGGTTTATAACAAAAGTAGGAGGAGCTAGTCAAGGTTTTTTTGGTGGGGGTCAACTAAAGATTAGAGCAACAAAGCATTCTAAAGGGGGAAAATCATATGCTCTAATTCCATTCCTAAATGTGGCTAGACATAGGGTTAAAAGTGTATTGATCATCAAAAACCCATGAACAAAGTAAAGTCCTGTGCTGTTTCCATTAGGTCTGCTTCAACCACCGCTTTTGCATACTCACACACAAAAAGGAAGCTATCACCTCGTAGTTACTCTGGCATTGTGGTACAGCATTTCGTTTTCACACCTGCAACTAGGAGCTGGCTGATTACCTTTTTTCTTATATCACAAACAGTAAATCTTTAAGTTAGGACAATGTGTTAATGAATCTAGGTACAAGTAAGCGTAGGGAGTTAAGGGCCTAGGATTAGTGGTGTTAGCTCAGGATAGTTCTTTTATCTGTAGAGATGGTGAGCTTAGAGCATAGCAGTGTGTCCTCTACCTATAGCTGTCCTTGGATGACTGAGAAATGTTTCAAATGAAACACTTTGAGTGTGTACTAATGAAGATAATTGCAAGAACAGACATTGAGTCTGCACTGGGCAAAGGAACAAAGACCTGATTTGCAAGAAAAGAGATCTTGTCTGTGTGACCATCTTCACACATAGCTAGGGAAACTTGTCCAGATGTATGGGGAAAATTGTGCCTAATACCTGATCAATCACAATGCTAGAAGTTCTTAGGAAATGAGTCCCAAGAAAATAACAAACCGGAAAGCTATAATTCCACACAAGAGATCCTTTGCAGGAAACAGCTAACACATTCAAAGTCAATTAACACCAAAACTCCTTGAGTTTGGCTTTATCTCCACCAGGCCCTTGGCGATGGGTCAACCTTGTCAGTGCCAACTGAGTTCCTATTTCATATTTCTGTAGCCCCCAGTAACCAGCCACATGTTGTCTAGGAAGAGCAACCTGTATAAACTCTAAAAGGAAGAAATGACCCTGAAGTGCCAGAGAAAGACTAGGCTCTGGAAATTATGTGTGCAGAAACCTACATAAATTTACATGAATGCATTTATTCTCCTCCATAAAATTCAAAAACACATTCTCTAAAGACAGAGATGGAAAGTCATTCAAGAACTCTGGCCAGGAAAAGATAAAGATACCCAGCAATGCAAAATGGAACAATCAGGTTAGGTCACAGAGCTCACTGACATCTGAAGACTGGGATAGTCTGAGACATCACAGCTAGAAAGTCAGAATTAAATTCCACACTGGATTTTAAACCAAGCCCTCTTTGCAGGAAAGTTACATCCTTGGTCCAAATGACAGATCTGAGAAACCTTCTTCAAGAATGTAGGAAAGAAAAGGTTAATGCAAAAGTGATTTGGGGCTCTGAGGTAATAGAAGAGGTAGAACCAGAACTCTAAGCTTTGAGACTAGAATTCACCTGAGTATAGGCTCTTGTTTCTGCCTAAAGAGATGGCAGTGGTGTCTTCTTGGCTTTAGTGGAATGTGCAGTCAGGAGGTCAATGAGTGTATTGTGTGTTCAGAAAAACTAAAGAACAGGGAGTTATGGCAAAATACACATGGCTATCATGCTTCAGTGATAAAGAAGATAGTAGACTATCTCAGGACTTCTAATAAGGGAAAGAAACAGTTAATACATTAAGGCAATGTAGGCAGCTTTAGAATTATTATAACACTCAGTTATGTATCAAAGCGGGTTGCTAAGTTTGAAGGGATGTATGATTAACCTAAGTAGCACATGCCCCATCAGTACTCACCAGTGAAGGTGATTTTCAGCAATCAGGGGCTTAGGGAGCCTAATAATCTTAGAAAATGGTAATAGGTGAGCACACTTCACTTAGTGAGTGATGATGTAAAGTTAGGGGCTTGGAACCAGGAGATGCTAATGTAAAAGTATTAGAGGCAAAACATAGAAGCTAGTCAGGCATGACATTGTGACTTCATGATTTCATCAATCAAGACACATGACTAAGGGCATAGATCAAAAAAATTGACCTTGAATGGTGCGATATAAAACAGAATAAATATAAACTAACAGACCATGCTAAGAATAGTATGTACCATAAGGAGATAATTATGTAATAAACCCTTTGACTAAAATGGCCAAGCTAAATGCAAAACACTACAGACATGCTCTTACAGCATAAATGCTAAAATACTAGCAGCAAGATGCTTAATAATGATAGCTTGATGAGATCTAGAATCATCCAGAAGTCAAATGACTGGACATGTCCAACAGAAGTTTCTACATTGGCTTAATTCTTCTGAGAAGACCCATGCTAATTATAGAAATTATAGCCTGACTATTGTCCCAGAATGAAAATAAACGGACAGTAGAACTGAGCATAAACATTCATCCTTCTCTTTGTCCTGACTGCAGACACCACACAACCAGCTGCCTCAAGCTCCTGCTGCAGTGCCTTCCTTTGTGATGGACCACATCCCTTCTTACCTATAAACCAAAATATACTGCTCCTCATCAGCCGACTCTTGTCAGATCACAGAAATAAAGAAATAACAACCAACAGCAATGATTCACACATAAAACACAGAGGAAAGAAAGCAGTAAAAAATTATAAAACTAGGAGCTGGAAAGATGGTTCATGGGTTAGGAACATGCCCGTTGCTGCAGAGCATCCAGGTTCTGTTCCTGTGGCTCTCATAGTTGCCAGTTCCAGGGCATCCATGCTTTCTTCTGACCTCTGTGTGCTTCTGCATGTGGTACATATACATACACCCAGTCACATCTCAATACACTTAAAATAAATATATAAATAAAAAATGAAAATGTAAAACCAAACAACAAACATTAACATAACACCACATAACAAACATGAATAAGCTCTCTTACAAAGATGAGGTATATTTAATGAAAGTACATCTACTACAAGATTTTTACAAAAGACTACTAAGTAACTCCAAAATGATCCAAATTAAGTAAGAAAAAAATAGAAATTCAATGAACAAGCCAATAGAGAAGAAGTTTGTGTTCTTATGTATGTGTATATGTACATTTACATGCAGATGCCCTTGAACCAAAATAGTTTCACATCCCCAGAACTGGAGTTATATATAGTCTTGAGATGCCCAACATAGGTGTCAGAAGCATACTTTAGTTGTCTACAAAAGCAGCAGACACTCTTAACCCCTTGGTCATTTCTCCAGCCTCAAACAGAAGATTAATATTAGTACAGAGTAAAGGATTCAGGTGGCAACATGGTATGTGGTGAATAAGATCATTTCTTTATTGGCTAATACTAGTATCCCATAGACAGGCAAGCATCAAACATCAAGCTTTGAACAACAGCATTAATGTTAGTCATTTGTGAGAAAATAAAATTAAAATGAAATCTTCCAAATTCAAAACCCATAGCCAAGAACATGAGAAAAGATTGAAACAGAGACATTTAATTTTACATGCTTCAGTATACATGCATTTGTGAGTCAAACAAGGCTTTTGGAAATACTTTCATATGACGGTGGACACTGGACAGTGGACCCTGACAACAGCCCTGAGCCTCAGCAGGTTGATGATCTGTTTTGTGCCAAATGCACGTATAATACAAGAGAGACAGCATGAGAGGACATGGTGAGGAAGAGAGAGCAGGTTAGGATGACTATAGTCTAGATAGGAGTCACTCATTTCTTACAAGGCTATTGAGAGTTTCTTTTACAAAGTGCATTCTTGTCATGTTAGGTAATTAAAAGCCTCCCCCAAACAGATAAAAAAAAAACCTGTGGTGATTATTTCTATTTAGAAACTCTCAAGAATATGATTATTGATGTGTTTAAGGTTATGGCTTAGAATTGCTTGTTGTTCTAGATCCCAGAGAAGCAGCACCAGTGTTTTAGATATTTCCATGGCATTATTGACATTCTGACCCTCCTCAGCTCACAGCCTAGGTTCCCAGAAGGAGGAAAGTCATTTCATACACAGATGTGAAGACACCACTGAAACTGCCTGAATCTCTTACTCCTGACTGACATCAGGACAAGACCTGTGTGTATTCTGCAATCACTAACTGTAAAGCCATAGCAGGCTTACTGGGTCCTTCCCTTGGTCTGGCATCCATGACCATTTAACTGAAAATATGAAACAGGGCAGAACCTGCTTTTCTTGCTATGAGCTACGCTAAAACTATTTCAGAGTAACAAATCTTACACTTAGATGTTGACTAACAGAACATACTGAGAGAGTAAGGCCTTATATCCTGCAGTATGTTATTCTAGTTAACAGAGAGCCTCTCTCATAAAAAAGAACTGTGATAGCTTCTCACTTTGACAATGTCTAGTAGAAGTAACTAAAACCCGAGTGGCTAAGCACACCTGTGAGAATTTTTTTTTTTTTTAACTGAATCATTTGAGGTCACACCTTCTGTTGGCAGCTTATATGAAGGGACAGAAGGAGGAAGCCTCTTCTCTTTGTCTGCATGCTATCCCTGGAAAGTCCATCCTTTCTCTGGCATTAGAGCCAACTTCTCTTAGATTCCAGCATATACTGAAGACCAGCTGAGACATCCAGTCTCGTGGGCTGAAGACGTACAGGGCTCTTAGACTTTCAGTTGGAAACAGCCATTGTTGAAATAGTTGGACCTTATGTAACCTATAAGGCATTCTAATAAATCTCATTTGTATATACATTCATCCTATCCGTTTCTACAGAGAGCTCTGACTAATACAAAAGACCAAGTGCCCAAGGCCCATGTATTTCTCTTATTTTGGATGTTTCCCCTAACAGTCTTAGAAGATAAAAACAGCTCTTTTGGTGATTTCCCTTGTGTCATCCTTAGAATTCATTACATTCAAGCAATGACAATTTACAGACTTCCACTTGGATTTAGAAGAATCCCTTGGAGTGGTAAATCCTCCACAATAGTGGGAAGCTTCCTGACCACCCTACTTATGTGGCATGTATGACCATCTTGTTTATAACAACATCATTGGTCAAAAGACATTGAATTGCATATGGCTGTCTTCTACCAAGCTGAGAAATGCTCTGGTTTCTAAGCCTGGAATTTTGCTGTATTTAAATCAGGGAACTTTAAGAACTCTTCTGTGTTCCATTGTGATAATTTCCAGTGCTCTCTTCATCTCTTATTAGGACTTTCTGTACCTTATTTCAGAGCACACTGTGACTGAAGCATTAATTAGCCTTACAGTTCCTCAGACATGCTACATTCTGCAAAATTCTGACATTTAGGGACTGACAGTCACTTGGAGTCCTATTGAATAAAAAAAAATCATATTAAACATCCCACCAAGGAGTTTGTGGATACAACTAAGTGGTGGTGATGCTGAAGATATAGGAGGTAGAAATGAGATACTTTTGCTTTTTTTTATATGTTAGACAACACAGAGTAAATACCGTCTGAATTAATGAGTATATGATCATGACAATTCCAAGATTGGTTCATTATCCTACCTTCCAAATTCTGTCCTAAATAAGCAGATGATATCACAATCGTGCAGTTCTTGGCTTAGTGCTTGGCATGAGTATTCTGTGACTCAGACATCGTTATCTGTACAGAGAGCACTCCAAGGCCCGAGCACTGAGGTGGAGACAGCAGGATTGTAAACAGTAGCCACACTCCCTCTGCTCTGCCTTCTTTTCTCTCGCGCCAAACTCTACACACTTAGATGAGAAGATTGGGAGGACAGATGATATCAAGGAGGCCTGAAGTTTCCTCTGAGGTCAACATGCTGGTTCAAAGTTTCATGGGCAAATGCAAATGAAGCATAAAAGAAGCTGTTGTTTATTAAGCAGCTGGCACATACCAGGAGGGTGCCTGTCTTGTTTGTACCAGTAAGTGGAGCAGGATACTTCATACAGAATTGATGCTCAATAAATATTTAAACAAATGAATAAATGTATGACTTTTTAGGGAAAAAAGCATGTATATGTGTACTTATTTAAATGTGCCCAAAAATATAAAGGCCAAGTACATGGACATATCCTCAGTGGATGTGGGTTCATCCCTGGAAGCTCATCCTTAGATTTCAGAACATCATAATATTTCTTTCTCATTTCTCTATTTCTAAGACCTCTTGAGTTATCCCATAATTTTTACTTAACCCTAATTATTCACAGCAATGGAGATCTCACAGTTTCCCTACAAAAGCCATGTCAAAACAAGTTCCCCATGTTGAGAACCTTATGGAACAACTGTGACTTTTGGTATTCGACCCAGTTCCCTTTGGGTTGTTAATGGTCCTGTTTGCTCAGCCTACAGAGGGATGCTTTGGCAACAATACTGCTTAGCACCAGCCAAGGTGACCTGTGGGCTACCATCCCAGGTCTCTGCTGCTCCGAAGGGAGGTCTAGCCACATGGCTGGCATTTTACACCTGTGTGGAGGACAGGCAGCTGCTTGCTGTTCATAATCATTTGTACTCTGTTTTATTAGGACATGTATTCTGAATGTCTCCGTTGTTTGTAGACAAGTTCTCTGCCAGCTTATATGAAATCTAATGTAATAAAGAAAGCATGAATTCATCTTCCTGGCCATAGATCCTAAAAACACTAATGTTGGCCCTTCATCTTTTCTATAACAAATTGATGCAAAGAAACCTTACAGGCAACAACAACATGCTTAATAAACTCAAAGGACCAATAGATAATTAGAAGCCCTTGAGAAGTAACAATAGCCTGAGACTAGACAGGGATGGTGGAACGGAGGGCAGGTGGTCTCTAGATATTGGGAAAAGCTACCTGATGGGAGAAACTTGGCTGGATGAAAACAGTAGTTGTGAAATAAGTCAAACCTGCCTGTCCCAACTTGCATGGAGGACACTCTGCTGTAGGGGATTGTGTTGTTTCGTGGTAAATAATTGTCCCATCCACTGGTTTAATAAAAAGCACTGATTGGCCAAAGGCAGGCAGGAAGTGTGGGCAAGGCTACCAGACTAAGAAAACTCTTGAGAACAGGAAGTACAGAGAGAATGCCAGAGAGAAGCTGGAAGAAGCAGAGGACAACTATGCTGCTGTAAGAAAAGGTACCGAGCCCATGGCTGAACAGGATAAGATATATGGGTTAGATTAAGGGTTAGCAAGCTATATGCCTGGGCCTTAGGCTGATCAGCTGAAAACTATTGTAAACATCTGTGTGTCTCTGTGGGTCTGGGGTCTGTGGGTCCTAAGTCAGGGCCAGAAACCTCATACTACACTCTGCCTGTTCCCCTCTTTTTTCTTTCTAATTTTCACTAACCTTATTAATGACATGAGATAATAGATTTCATTATGACATTTCGTATATGTATATAATGTATTTTGATCACAATCATCCCCATTATCCTCTGCTACCCCCTAACTCTGACTTCTTCTTTCCAAGTAATCACTGCTCTTTTCACATCCATCACCATCCATCCATCCATCATTCATCTATCCATCTCTCCACCATCCATCTATCCATCCATCATCTATCCATCCATTCTTTTCTTTATTTCTTTCCTTTTTCTTTATCCTTTTTACACAAACTCTAGTTAGCATATAATGAAAACCCAGAACCAGATATTGAGGGAAAGCTAGAATATCAGAGAAAGGAAACAGACCAGTCATTTCTTACCCAGCTAACTTCTCAGGCAGAACAGGGTATGTGCTATCTTCAAGGGTCCACAGCCTGACTAGTCACATCTACAGAGTAAATTAATTTCTGCTTTCACCTGCCGTAAATATCTTCCCCACCCAACTGTTTTATTTCCTGGTTCAACTTTATTATAATTCTACAGTTAGGATTAAAGGTGTGAGCTACTACTGCTTGACTGTTAGGCTTTGAACTCACAGAAATCCAGAAAGATATCTGTCCCCTGAGTAATGAGGTTAAAGGTGTAAGTCACCACCAGGCCATCCCAAGAGATGGGATTAAAGTTGTGAGTCACCACTCTTTGACCTTTGTGGCTTGGCTTTGAGTGATTCTGTTCTCTGATACTGCAGGCTTATTTTATTAAATATATAATAGATCACCACATTTCCTCTCTTTTTCTCTTTCCTTTTTTCCTTTTTTAAATTAACCAACAGAGTTTAATCAAGGTTGTTGAGTTTAATTGATGTTTTTGACCTTGGCATAGATAAAGAGTTATTTACAGGAGCACAGACTCTTAAATGCTCAGCCCAAAATAGAGCATCTATATCAACTCTTCCAATGCTCAAGGAACATTCCAGAATATAACACAGAAAGAACCTGAGAGTGGAAGGAAGTAAAGTAAAGCTTTGACTTTCAGGCATATCATGGCCATGCACTCTTCAATACCCTCCAACTCTGATTGCCTACATAGGAGTGGGCTGTGAGCATCCCACCATCCATAGGGGAAGAGCTCATGAAGCCCCTCTTTTCCTGATGATCTATAAACAGTGAATGCTTGCTGGGAGAGGGAGAGATGTTTTCCACAGTGGTTGCACCACTTGTAACCTCCTCGTTCTCTTATCAATAATTCACATTCACCCAAGCTCTGAAAAACAGGTCACTGGGACCTTTGAGTTCTTGTGAAGCAATGTGTGGTTGATCAGTAGGGGTTAATAAGGAACAGAACATCTGGGGAAGACATTATCTAACATCATCCTGGGCAAGGGAGTGTCTGACATTAACATCAAGCAAACAATCAGTCAGATTCGGCATTTTCTCCTCCTGGGTTTCCTCCAGGTCCTCTCTCTCTCCCTTTGTGTTTGCTTGCTTCTAGAAAGCTGGTAGCCTCCTGTGGCTTGTTCCAGTGGTGCGTAAACACCACAGTGCCTCCTGTGTGCTTCTGCTTTGGAACTCCCTCCAGCCTAGTCATGGTGTTGACACTGTTGCCGAGTCCCAGCTGCTCTGGGGTGAAATTCCAAAGGTTACACGTTTATCTGCTCTTCCTCAAGGTCTTGACTCTCTGTAAAACACATGAATCGGACAAAGCAGCTGCTGAAGTGGTCTTTCTCCTCCTCCAGAAAGCTCTGAGCACGCAGGTCAGAGAGTTCCATTGAGCCTCTAATGGCCAATATTTCCTCCCTTCCTGGTTCCCCCCATTTTACCCAGCTGGGACACATGATGTGAGGACCCTTATATGCTCTTCCATGCCATTCTGTGTCATATGAAAAAACATGATTTGTTCGTCATTATTTAATTCACATATAGAAATATATTATCTATGTTTTCCTCCATTGCAGCTGGCTTTTCTCCATTCTCAATCAGTAAACTCATCCAGGCAGAGATATATATGGTCCTTGGGGTTTTATAATAAGCATAAAGATTGATTTAACTGCTCCAGCGGCCTAGATGCTCCTTCCCCATCAAAATCAAGGGAAAGTGTTTTTAATTATGTACGTGAATGGGATCTGTGTGGTGTGGGTAAGGCATGTGAATTCAGGAAAGCACGGAAGGCATCAGATTCTCTAGAACCAGAGTTACAGGTGGCTATGTGTTGCCCGACCTGAGTTCTGAGAACCTAACTAGAGTCCTCCCCAAGAGTAATGTGTGTTCTTAATGACTGAGCTATCTCTTCAGTCCCAACATGAATTCCTTTTTCATCAAGGGCAAAAAACATCTAAAGGGGCCACTGGCTAGTTCTAGCACATTTTCTCCTAAGTTTTCAGCATTTCCTCCTCCTTGAACTACTCCTTGGCTTTGTTCTTTTCTCCCTGCGTTGTTCCCCTCCTTCCTTCTCCCTCCATCCTCTGTGATGGCACTCCTGGACGAGAGCCCTGGCAAGCCTAGTGACTTCCTGTCCTCTGCCTTCACCTGAAAAGGCCAACTTTATATCTCCAGTTCACCCCTGATAAGTGATTTCTCCTGGAATGGTGTTTTTGTGTGTTACTTTGTTTCATGCATTTTTTTTTTCATGTTTTAATTTGCCTGGAGCCTTACTTGAAATCCCTCTATGAAAAAAAATGGAAGTAAAATAAATCACCAAGTTTTCCTTGGAAACCATTTCAAGATGCTGGGATGAATACCAAATTGGAATTTCATTAGTCCTTCTATAACCACCGTCAGGGACTCAAAGCTCTGCAGGCCCCCAGTTGGTCTTGTCACTACAGAAAATAAGGTATTTTTTATATTCATTAGCAATTTTGAATCTTCAAAACAGTAAATAAAATCACTCCTTTTTGCCTGACTTTTATCAAAAAAAATTTTCTTTGTCATTTTATCTTAGTAGCCTCTTCAAAGGGGACCAGAAATACTAGTGTCTGGGGACAATAAATATAAGGCTAATTTTTTATAGTCTCGGTGAGAGACTTAAACTTAAAACTAATTATTTTACTCGCCATAGAAATTCAAGAGAGTCTATAGAGTGAGCTATTTGCTGTGAAATGACTTTGAAGCGGGATATACCTTCATAGACAAATA
This sequence comes from Phyllotis vaccarum, assembly GCA_033318265.1. Classification (NCBI taxonomy): domain Eukaryota; kingdom Metazoa; phylum Chordata; class Mammalia; order Rodentia; family Cricetidae; genus Phyllotis; species Phyllotis vaccarum. The sequence goes on from JARWLC010000001.1 coordinate 198,578,948, forward strand.
AGCTTGGCTCATTTCTCAGAGAGGAAAGCGAGTTCAGTAAGACTTTGGCTATGGAGAAGGAACTCCCAGCTTAGATAAACAAGGATAATATGAGAGGTTTGACCTCTAGAAAGATACAAACACCCCAAGTCATAATGGGTCCAGGACTGGGGATTAAGGCTAGAATTATAAAACAAGAAGTGAGGTGTTTGGAGAAAAGAGAGTCAGGGAGGTGAAGAGAGTTCAGCCTTTCTGGGGCACCATCAAGGGCGTCAAATGCCAGAGTGGCCGAGGTCTGAGGCATTTCCATCTTTTGAATATTGCAGTATTTTTTTTTTTTTTAACATTACACACAACCCAATGAGAAGTATAAAAACAGCAGCTAATGTTCCCTTTACACAAATCAGAGGCTTTGATGGTGACTTGACAAGGCAATGTAAGTAGACATACCCAAGATTTGGGTCTGAACAGGAGACAAATGAAACGCTATACCGGTTCTTTCGGTACAGGCTGTTTTCTCACTAACGCTGACTGCTGTCTCTTCTCAATCTTGTCAGTAATGCTCTGTAACTATATATGGTCTAATATACTAATTCTTATCCAAGATTAGAATCTTTAACATCTAAACTTGGCACCTTTGACACATGTGAAATGTGGTCTTTCTTTTCCTGTCGCCTTGACTGACACAGGGTGGGTCTTAGGAATCCTGGCAGGTGACCTGTTTTTAATCAGTGTGATGAGTGTGGCTGACTTGATGGGTGACCGTCAACATTCTGAATTTATAAAACCCTCAGGAATCAGAGTTAACATTTCGGTGCATCTCTGATAGGTAAATTACCCTGAAACATGTTTTATTTATGTTTTCATGTGTTGGTATCTTTTATCCCTTTTCATGCAAATCTTTCATTATGTTTTCTTTTTCTTGGAAACATAATTTCCATAACCACAGCAAGACTCAAAGAGCAGCTGGGGAATTATCTTTTTTAATCCAGTGGGTTAAGATAGATATTCTGAATAAATTGTTCTCAGATGTATTAATCTCCCAACATGGCAGGATACATGAATCAGCCTCTCCAGGAAGCTGGTTTCATTGTGTGTGTGTGTTTTTGCGGCCATTATTAAAATCATTTCCAGGTCTATCTAGCAGAAACCATGAGGGGTACATCAGTGTTAACAAGATGAAGGCACTGTTTGTAGTAGAATTTTTTTGTGTAAACAAAAAATATTCACATTTTAAAGCATTCTTGGTAAGAATACCTAAGCAAGTAGACAGAAAGGTAAAATAAAGAGAAAATAATTATCCATTACAGAACCTACTACTTGACATCACTGATATATATAAACAAAATAGTCACAATGGATTTTTAAATTTTTACTCATGTGTATATGCACATAAGTGCAATGCCCACAGAAGACAGAAGGGGGCATTAGATCCCCTGGAACTAAAATTACAGTCACAAGACATAAGTTCTTTGGCAAAGGAGCAATTGCTTCAAACCACAGAGGTATCTTCCCAGTTCCATCCTTAAATATTCCTTTAAAAGTGCTTGTGTTATAGGTTTTTTTTTTAAACAAATAATTTTTGAAGTCACCTTTAAAACTCCTAGCATAATTATGAACTATTCACAATTGAAGTTTCAAGATGATGAATCAAGTCATCAAAACTAAGACTCTCATATACCTAACTCACCTTTCTCATGGCGGATGATTTATCTCCCTTTATGCGAAACTAATTTACTTTGAATTTTGTACTAGAATTCACTGTCCACAGGTTCATGGTGTCCAACTGCAGGTGGAAAAGTTAAACTCCATTGACTCAAATAAAAACTTGCTGAATTAAATGGTATGATGGGCAGATCTTACTTCAGAAATGGCTAGATCTGAATGCTCAGTTAAGAATAGTTTTCTTAAAACTCTGCATCTTCCATATGTTTTTATCTATGTTGAATCTATCTCTTTACTTCCACACATGACAGAAAGGCCACCAATGAGTCCATACTCACGTGTTATCCTCTTGCCAACCAACCAGAAGGGATTCTGTTCTTAAGCCTTTCAGCCGTCAGGATGGTAACCATTTCAGTTTGGGTTAGAGTCCCCTCCTCCCCCCATGAACTGCTCCTGGTAGATACAGAGCACAACACTCGGGATGACTCCCCTGGACTCACACACACACCCTGAGAATGGAACAAAGGGAAAGAAGGAGAGAAGCATCTCCCAGGAAGAGCAAGAGTTCGCTCCTTGGAGGAGGAATGAGTAGTATGCTTTGGGTGCGGGAAGATAATTTCATCTGTTCGTTACCTGAAAGGACTATGCTGGCTTTACTTCAGTCATGCCCAGATTGTTTTCTTCGATCCTTCTTGAGAGCAAGAGCTGACTGTAATATACGCATGGATGAGAACACATGCTGGAAAGAGCCACAGAGACATCTCAGTGGGTAATTGTGCTTGTGTCCAAGATTGACAAGCTGAGTCCAATCCCCAGGACTCTACAGAGAAGGAGAGAAGCAATTCCCTTGGGTTGTCCTCTGGTCTCCAAGAGCCATGGCATCTATATCCATATTCCTCAAATCATCCCCCCCCCCAACAAAATTAAAGAATACATCTTAGATAGGCAATACATAAATGGGATGTTTGTTAGTACTTGGAGATGAGATGGTTCTGATATCTAATAGAACTACTTTCCAATTTTGGGTCAAAACATACTAGCTGACTGATCTTGGGAGCAATTGCTACATGGACTTCTATTTCTTTTCTTGCAAACCAGAGATAATAACAGGAATTTGGAGAAGAAAAGATAGGGACACATACATCATTTACATAGTCTAGGTATTGGGTTGGAAAGAGCTGAACAGATGTTCCACTAAAATACGATCCTATTAGTATAGGAATTATTGTATAAATATAATTTAGTTGAGCAGAAATATTTTAGTATTAAAATATATTTATCTTTATGTGGTTGATAATACCATTTAATACCTGTTGATAAGAACATAAGCATATCCAATAAATTGTAATATAATATCAGAGTGGGTATGTTTATGAAATAAAATAAAATCATTATTTAGGAAAATTCCCTATTTGAGACAATTTTCTTACTAAAATATGTACCATTTCAATGTCAGGAATGGGCTGGTAATTTTCCCACTAGGCATAAATATAAAGGGCAGGTACAAAAGAATGATCTTTTATGCCCATAGACAAATAATATTTTATTCTTTTTCTTTCCGTTTATTCAAGGCTCAGGAGGACTAGAGATAACATTGTGGTAGAGCTGCCATTTGTGTGTATAATATAAAAATGAATACATATTAAATCTGTTGCTTTCTGGCTCCCGTACGTCTCCAAAGCATCTCCAGTGGTGTAAGCTCTAGTGTGCTCTGCAATTGCAAACAACCTCTGTGAGATAAAGGCAATGGTCGTGTGCATCCTGATAAGCTACCCATTGGCAATTCCTTTAGTGTTGTTTGAGCAGAAAGATTGGGCCAATAAACACAGATAATTCTTCTGCATTGGGTTGACATTGAATTTCCTCATGCATAGCACTGCTTTGGTTCACAGGTAAAAGATGAGATTCTGATATTCAGCACATCTTAATTGGATGCTGAACAACACAAACTCTATTAACAGTGAATGTCCTCCATTAAACACAGTTCAGACTGGTGTTAAATAAGAAAAACTATAGCATATTCAGGTAAGTACAACACCAAATCCTAATCCTATGCAGGTATGAACTACCAATGCGGATGAGAAGGGATTGTGCATTACACAGTCTAGGACTCCAGCCACCACATTTACAGTGGATCTTCCAAGCTCAAGTAACCAAATAGTGAAACTCTCTCTCAGACAGACACCTAGGTTTGTTTCCATGGTGATTCTCAATCCCATTGTCATAGTTGGGGTTACTATTGCTTTATTGCTTAGAGGGGAAAAAAAAATGACCAAAGCAACTTGAGAAGGAAAGAATTTATTTGGCTTCTGACCACAAATCACTGTTCATCATAGAAGGAAGTCAGGACAGAAATTCAAAACAGCGACCTGGAAGCAGGAGCTCTTGCAAATCTAATGGCAGAAAGAGTAATGCAGAGACTGTGGAAGAATGCAGGTTTGCTTACTATCTCACCACGGCTTGCTCCACCTGCTTTCTTTTTGTTTTAAGTCTTTATTGTATACAGTGTTCTGCAGGCCATATCTCATTATGGATGGTTGTTAGCCACCATGTGGTAGCTGGGACTTGAACTCAGAACCTCTTCACGGGTAACCAGTGCTCTTAATCACTGATCTGACTCTCCAACCCCTCAACCTGTTTTTTTATTATTACTATTATTTTTATTTTTTATAGAGCCCAGGGATAGCAAAATACACATTGGGCAGTGCCCTATCTGTCACTAATTGAGAAAATATCCTACATCTGGATTTTATGGCAACTTTTTCTCCATTGAGGTTCCTTCCTTTTAGATGAACCTTGTGTCAAGTTGACACAGAACTAGCCAGGACATCCATCAAGTTAACAGTAAAGATTTGCCATCACTGGAATCTCCAGGGTATTCGGGGAAAAACCATCACCCATCATGTATGATTTCCAAAAATAGCAGTTGCCAATTAAGATATTGAAAGAAGTGATGATAGGCAAGTCATCGTTAAGACACCTGGACTGTTATCACACACAGTGGTACACCAAGACAGTGTCACAGGGGAAGGCTCACTGAATTACTAATCAGTCCAATCTTAAGTGCACATTTCCACAAATATCCTCTACCTCTGTCTCTTTCAAAATTAAAACATTTTCTTTAAAAAGACTACAACATTGGAAAGAAAAATCTCACCCCCAAATCAATGCCTTATTCCTCAGTGTGCTTTCCTGAAGAAGCAATTTCCATTTTGACTTTGTTTGCAATATATTATATGCACTCATTGTGGATTGTAGGAAAGTCAATTTGGGTTCATTCTCATTGAATTGTTTTCACACTACCTGTGTGTAGTTGTATTATGTTCTGTTATATTGTAAATAACTGTCCCACCTACTGATTTAATAAAAATGCTGATTGGCTGAAGGCAGACAGGAAGTGTGGACAGGGTTACCAGACTATCTGGAAACAAGAATTGCAGAGTAGAAATGACAGAGAGATGCCAGTGAGTTGCAGAGGAAAAAAGTGGAAATGCTTCTGAGAAAAGGTACTGAGCTGTATGGCTGAACAGGATAAGAATCATGGGTTAGTTTAAGAGCAAGAGCTAGCTAGCAATATGCCAGAGCTGTAGGTTGATCAGCATAAAATTAACACAAAGGTCTGTGTGTTTCTGTGGAACAGCAGGTCAGAAACTCAGGGCTAGACTTGAAAGGCCAGACCAGAAACATAATACTACAAGTGTGTGTGTGTGTGTGTGTGTGTGTGTGTGTGTGTGTGTGTGTGTGTGTGTGTGTGTGTGTGTGTGTGTGGTGTTTATGTTTATGCATGGGTGCATGTATGTACTCTATGTGTGCACAGAGGCCAAAGATTACCATCACGTCTTCTCCTCAAATGCTCTCCACCTTAATTTCTGTCACGGAATCTGGAGTTCATGGATCAGCTAGGCTGGCTGTCCAATAAGACCCAGGGGATCAGCATGTGAGACTTAAAAGGATCAGCACATGGTCACCTTCCCAGTGTTGTGGTGACAGATGCATGCCACCACAGGCAGTTTTTGTTATATTGATGTTGGAGATAAGAACTCAGGTCTTTGTGCTTGCAAAGCAAGTACTCTGCTCCCCAGCCCCACACTTTAAACATCTGTGCTGAGGCTTGGCCTTGTGTAACTAGAGCTTCCAAAAACTATTCTACAAGCCGCAAGGGAACTGGCACAATGACTCATGTCTTCATTGTGAGTCCCCAGGGCCTCATCAGTACTTGCCACAGGGTAAATACTTGATAAATGTTTGTCGAATGAAAGAATTAAGTAATTAATATGCCATGTTTATCCTTTGGTTTCTCATTTTCTCTTCACATAACCCCTAGAGGAAGTGTACTTGCATTTGAAAACCACTGCTCAATAGGATGCAAATTGAAGCCAAGGCTCAGAGCTCACGGAGACAAATTAGAGAAACCATTTCTCTTCACTCTGTGATTTTATTAGCTGAATTATGGGTATGGCTTGTGTCATGGTTCAGACAGTTCAGGCTTATAGGTCTATGGGCCCAGATCTCAGCAATTACTCAATTAATATGATTAATGAAGGCATTAAAAAGAACACCACATGGTCACAGAGGGCCTTGTGTCTCAGAGTCATGGAAACCACATCAGATTTGCAGAAGATGAGTTCATTTTGAGGGAATTTCACTCCAGAGGATGCTGGTTCCCCTTCAGTGCCTCCATATGTTTCATGCCCTCCTGTTTCCCCTCTGCCTCATGGAGTTGCTTACTATTTCTGCAAATTGTCATTTCTGGGCATTTTGCATGGATGCTGTCACTCTGAATTATTTCTAAAGTCTCAAATATTGGGAAAATAAAGCTAATTCTGCTTTTAGAACTCTATGAGGAAGCATGAATTAAGTAGTGGGCACCATGACCCACAGTAGAATTACAGAGATAGGGCAGAGGAAGACAGTTGCTGACTTTACTAAAGCACAAGGCCTGGAGTTCAGATCCTCTACACACTTGCAGATGCAGATGGAAAATTTCAGTCATAAAATGAAAAGACAGGCCATGAATCCACTAGGCAGACTAGCCATGTCTGTCAATGCTGGGCCTATGGAACACTGCCTTAATGAATAAATATGAAAGGAAACCAGAAGAATATTCTAGAAATCAACACTGGCCTCCATGGGCACCTGCACATACATGTACACACACACACACACACACACACACACACACACACACACACACACACACAAGTAAAATATAAAATATGTATACACATATGCATGCAAACACATAAAAAGATGATAAATAAAATAAATTATTTTCCCTTGGTGGGAACACTTTTGGGGTTAAAAATCACTTTTAAGAAATGTAATTACCATTGCCAAATTAATTTTGTGAGATCACAGTTCACCCTGACACCCAAACCACAGAAAGACTCAACATAAAAAGAGAGAATTACAGACTAGTCTCCCTCATGAACATAGATGGGAAAATACTCAATAAAGTACTCACAAACAGATTCCAAGAACACATCAAAAAAAAACCCCTTCCACTATAATAAAGTAGGCTTCATCCCAGAGATGCAGGAATGGTTCAACATATAAAAATGTGTCAATGTAATTTATCCTATAAACAAACTGAAAGGAGATAAACCCACATCATTATCACATTGTATGTTGAACGCCTCTTTATGATTAAAAATAAAAAATCTTAAAAAGAGATCAGAAATACAAGAGACAAACCCAAAAATAATTAAAGCAATATATAGCAAGCCAATAGATAACATAAATTTAAATAGAGAGAAACTCAAAGCAATACCACTAAAATCAGGAAGAAGATAAAGCTGTCCACACTTTCCATACCTATTTAATTCAGTACTCAAAATTCTAGCTAGTCCAATAAGCCAATTAAAGAAGATCAAGAGGATATAAATAGAGTATCGTTATTCACAAATGATATAATAGTATACATAAGCAACTCAAAATGTATACCAGGGAACTCCCACAGCTGATGAACACCTTCACAGTGAAATGGCTATAAAGTTATAGGATTAACTTAGCAAATCCAGTAGCTCTCCTATACACAAATGATAAGTGGGCTGAGAAAGAAATCAGGGAAACATCACCCCTCTCAATAGCTACAAATAATATAAATATTTTGGTGTAACTGTAACCAAACAAGTGAAAGAATTTCAAGTCCTTGAAGAATGAAATTGGAGAAGATATCAGAAGATGGAAAGACCTACCATGCTCATGGATTGGTAAGATTAACCAAGGCCATCTTACTAAAAGCAGCCTATAGATTCAATACAATCTTCATTAAAATCCCAAAAAAATTCTTTACAGAACTTGAAAGAACAATACTCAACTTCATTTGGAAAAAAAAAAAAACTCAGAATAGCAAAAACAATTCTATAGAATAGAAAAGCTTCCAGAGGTATCACCATTTCTGATTTCAAGCTCTACTCTAGAGCTATAGTAATATAACAAAAATAACAACAAAAAGTTTGGTATTGGCATAAAAACAGACAGGTAGATCAATTAAATCAAATAAAAGACCCAGACACGAATCCACCTATGGACACCTGATTTTCCAAAAAAGAAGCCAAAATTATACAAAGAAAAAGAGGACAGCATATTCAACAAATGATGCTGGCATAACCGAATGTTGATGTGCAGAAGAGTACAAATAGATCTATGTCTATCACCTGCAAAAACAAAGGTCAAAGTGAATAAAAGACCTGAACACGAATCCAGTTACACAGAGCCTGATAGAAGAGAAAGTAGGAAAAAGCCTTGAGCACATTGATACAGAAGACAATTTCTTCAACACAACACCGATATCATAGGCACTAAGATCAACAATTAAGAAATACTTCTTTACGAAACTGAAGTTTATGTAAGACAAAGGACCCTATCAATAGAACAAAATGGCAGTCTACAGAATGAGAAAAGCTTTTCACATACTTCACATCTGACAGAGAACTGATCTTCAAAATAAAGAACTCAATAAGCTAGACATCAAAAAAAAAAAAACCAAATAATCAAATTTAAAAATAGGGATACAGATCTAAATAGAGATTTCTCAATAAAAGAATCTCAAATGGCTGAGAAACAACTAAAGAAATGTGAAACAACCTCAGCCTCAGCCATCAGGGCAATGCAAATAAAAACAACTCTCAGATTCCACCTTCCACCTGCCAGAATGGCTAAAATCAAAAACCCAAGTGACAGCTTGTGCCAGAGAGGATGTGGAGCAAGGGGAACACTCCTTGGCTGGTGGAAGTGAAAACTTGTACAGCCACTTTGGATATCAACATGGTGGTTTCTCAGAAAATTGAGAAGTAATCTATCTACCTCAAGACCCAGCTATAACTCTGTTGAGCATATAACCAAAGGATGCTCAATCATACCACAATGGCACCTGCTCAACTATGTTCACAGAAGCTTTATTCATAATAGCCAGAATTTGGAAATAGCCTAGATGTTTCTCAACTGAAGAATGAGAAAAGAAAATGTGGTATATTTTATATTATTGAGTTGTTTAAAACAATGATATCAAGAAAATTGAAGGCAAATGGATGGACCAGAAAAAAATAATACAGTGGGATAACTCAGACCCAGAAAGACAAACATGGTATGTACTCACTTATAAGTGGATATTAGCTCTAAAGTAGAGAATAGCTATGCTACAATACACAAACCCGAAGAGGCCAGGTAGTAAGGAGAGCCCAAGGGAAATACTTGGATCTCCCTGAAAAGGGGAAATAGAAGAAATTTCATGAACAGACTGGGGGCTTGTGGAAATGGCATTGAGACAAGTTCTAAAAGAGCAGAGACAGGGCAACAAGCCACAGCCACTTCTCACCTAGCTGACGCCTCAGGCTCAAAGGGGTAGATCCATGAATCCTCAGACTGAAGAGCGGAAGCCAAGAGAATAGCAAGGGGACAACTCTGTCTCCTCCTACCTTATATTCCTTTCTCTGACCACCTATATTGCTTCCTGTTTCTAGTGCTGGGATTAAAGGTATATATTCTTCTCAAGTACTGGGAGCAGAGTTATGGGACCCCAATTGTTGAGGTTGTGTGCCCCCACCTTCTGGCTCTGTTTCTCTTTTGGACTGGATCCATTTCATATGGCCCAGTATGGCCTTGAACTCACACATCTCTGTCTCTGATTCCAGAATGCTAAGATGAAAGGCATGTGTCACCATTGCCTGACCTCTATAGCTAACTCGGTGGCAGGCTCTTTTCTCTGGCCTTCAGGCAATCTTTATTTGATATACAATATATCACCACAGGATGAGAACACAAGGGATCAGGTGGAGGGAGAGTACTGAAAGAGCTGACTGGAAAAGCAGGGCATTTTGAGGTCAGGTAGTAAGGAAGAGAAAATGGAGACGATCACCTTACCAAATTGGGATCATAACAGATTTTAACCAAGAAGATACCCAGAAATCTACAAGGATGACCCAGATAAGACTTATAGCAATAGCATATATGTAGCCTGAACCGGTCTTCTCCTGTGTCAGGGCAAGATATCCAGTGGCGGGATCAGAACACCAACCCGGCCATATAACCTTGGCTTACAGTCTGCCCTGCCTATTAAATGTGTTTTAAAGGCTTGTAAGGTCTAAGATTGGTGCAGAAATTGTGGAAGTGGCTAAACAATGTTTGGCCCAGCCCGAGACCCATGCAAGGAGAGTAAGCTCATCTCTGACACTGCCTGGAACACCTGAACCTAGAGGCTATTTGGCTCAGAGATATAGAATGGAACCAAACAGGACTAAAGAAAAAAAAAATGTCCATGTAATGATGCCTTACAATATTCAGCTTTATTCATGGAATGGTGTCTAGCCCAACTGTTCAGAGCAGCTTCATCTAGCAACTAGTGGAAACAAATTCAGAGATTGAGAGTCAAAAAATTAGGCCGAGCTTGAAGAAACCTGCTGAAGAGGGAGGAAGTATTATAAAAGCCAGAGGTCAAAGGCATCACAAGGGAGCTCACAGAGCCTACTAACCTGGGCTCATCAGAGCTCACAGAGACTGAATTGACAACCAGGGAGCCTGCATGGAACTGACCTAGACACTATACATATTTGTGACAGTTGTAAACTTGGTCTTCTTGTGGGACTGCTTACAGTGGGAACAGGGACTGCCTTTGCCTTTTTTACTGGCTTTTAGAAATCATTCCTCATACTAGCTCACCATTCCCAGCCTTTGTACAAGGCGAGGGGCTTAGTCTTACTACAGCTTGATATTCCATGTTTTGTTGATATCCATGCCATTTTCTGAATACAAACAAAGGAAGAGTGGCTAGCAAGAAAGAGGGGAGGTGGGAAGAAGGGCTGGAAAGAGAGGAGGGAGGGAAAATTGTGGGCTGGGATGAAAAATAAATAAATAATCTTTTAAAAAAGCAAACATAATTTCAAAAGAAACTACTAAGCATGGGCCCTGTAAAACTAAGCACCACTCAGGTTCTGGACTTGGTGAGTTAACCCCACTAAGTAAGCCCTCATAGCTTCCAGACTAAGAGCCACAGCATCTCCTGAAATAAAGACAAGATTTGGGACATTGAAACCTGGCATTTGTATCAGTGATAAAGAGACTTTGTTTCAAGCTGAGTGGAAGGCAATGATGGAAACACAAGATTGTCTTCAGACCTACACATGTGAGCCACGATGTGTGATTAATTACCCTCACACACACAAAGATGTATACACATCCAATATATACACTCAAAATAAAAAGAAACAAACCAATAAGATATGAAATAAGAGCAAATTTTGTTTGGATATCTCAAGACAAGACAGAAACAGAGGTGTCACTAATAAGAGTGTGACTTGGACAGCTGTCACAAAGGAGACAACAGAGAGTGACAGTCATCTTGGAGTACAAGGACAGAGAACAAAATGGCAGTCTACAGAATGAGAAAAGAAACTGAACACAGTACCAGAAAATGGAAAGATTCCCCATGCTCCTGGATAGGGAAGATTGACATAGTGAAATAGACAATTTTACCAAAAGCAAAATATAGATTTAATGCAATTCCCATTGAAATTGGAACACAAATTGTTACAGACTTTGAAAGAACGATACTCAACTTCATATGGAATAACAGGAAACCCAGAATTGCAAAAACAATCCTGCTCAATAAAAGAACTTCAGAAGGAATCACCATCCCTGACTTCAAGCTATACTATAGAGATACGGTAATAAAAACAGCCTGGTACTGGCATAAAAACAGACTTGTGGATCAATGGAATCAAATCAAAGACCCCAACATTAATCCACACACCTATGAACACCTGATTTTTGACGAGGCCAAAAATATTCAATGGAAAATAAAGATACTATCTTCAACAACTGGTGTTGGCATAACTGGATGGTAGTATGTAGAAGAATGCAAATAAACCCATATCTATCACAACGCACAAAACTCAAATCCAAGGGGGATCAAAGACCTCAACATAAACCCAGCTACACTGAACTTGATAGAAGAGAAAGTGGGAAATACCCTCCAACACATTGGCACAGGTGACCACTTATTAAATATAACACCAGTAGCATAGATAATCAGAACAACAATCAATAAGGGGGACCTCCTGAGACTGAGAAGCTTCTGTAAGGCAAAGGCACAGTCAATAAACAAAACAACAGCCTACAAAATGAGAAAAGATCTTCACTACCACTATGTAGGGGTATTGTGTTGTTTCATGGTAAATAACTGTCCCACCCATTGGTTTAATAAAAAGAGCAATTGGCCAAAGGCAGGCAGGAAGTGTGAGTGGGGCTACCAGACTAAGAATAAACTCTGAGAGCAGAATGCCAGAGGAGCACCAGAGAGGAGCCACAGGAAGCAGAGGATAACCATGCTGCTCTAAAGAAAGGTACCGAGCCGCATGGCTGAATAAGAGACATGGGGTAGATGAAGGGTAGAGAGCTAGCAAGTGATATGCCTGGGCCTGAGGCTGATCAGCCAAAAACTAATGAAAGCATCTGTGTGTCTCTGTAGGACTGTGGGACTGCCAGTCTGTGGGTCTGCGGACCTAAACTTTGAGGTTAGGCCCGAAAGTCTGGGCCAGAAACCTCCTACTACACCACTACATCTGACAGAGAACTGATCTCTAAAATATATAGAGAACTCAAGAAACTAGAGGCCCCAAACCTAAATAATCCAATTAAAAATTGGGGTTCAGAGCTAAAAAGGGAATTCTCAACAGAATTACAAATAGCTAAAAGACACTTAAAAATTGTTCAACATCTTTAGCCATCAGATAAATGCAAACAAAACATCTCTGAGATACCACCTTACACCTTTCAGAATGGTTAAGATCAAAAGCACAGATAACAGCCTATGCAGGAGAGGATGTGGAGCAAGGGGAACACTCCTCCATTGTTGGTGGGAGTGTAAACTTGTATCAACACTCTGGAAAGCAGTATGGTGGTTCCTCAGAAATCTTGGAATCAATCTCTCCAAGGATCCAGCAATACCACTATTGGGATTGTACCCAAAGGATGCACATTCTTACCCCAAAAGCATTAGCTCAACTATGTTCGTAGCAGCGTTATTTGCAATAGTAAGAACTTGGAAACAACCTAGATGCACATTCTTACCCCAAAAGCATTAGCTCAACTATGTTTGTAGCAGCATTATTTGCAATAGTAAGAACTTGGAAACAACCTAGATGCCCCTCAACTGAAGAATGGATTAACAAACTGTGGTATATCTACCCAATGTAGTATTATTCAACAGTTTAAAAAAATGACATTCTAAAATTTGCAGGCAAATGGAGGAATTTGGAGAATATCCTCCTGAGTGAGGTATCACAAGTGCAGAAAGACAGGCATGGGATGTACTCACTCATAAGTAGACTCAGACAAAAAGCAAAAAATACCCAAGCTGCAAACCACAACCCCTGAACAGTTTGGGATTGGAAGTAACTCAGGAGAGACACCCAGAGATTCCCCTAGGAAGAGAAAATAGAGAAGATCACCTTAGCAAATTGGGATCATAACAGGTTGCAACCAAGAAGAGGTGGGAACAAATTATGAGAGGAGATGGTTGAGTGAGAGGAGCAACAAAAAGGGAGAAAAAAAAGATGGATATCTCGATAAAGGAAGCCAATGTAGGGTTGGAAAAAGACGAGGTGCTAGGGAAACCTTCAGGAACTCACAGGATGTCCCTACTAATAGTGGAGGGGGTGCCTAAACAGAACTCCCTCTATAATCAAATGAATAACTGCCCTAAGTGTTATCACAGAACTTACATCCAACAATGAATAGAGGTAGAGGCAGAGATCCATGGCTGAGCACTGGGCTGAGCTCCTGGTCAAGCTTAGAGCAGAGGAGGGGAGTGTATATGAGCAATGGTATAGGAATTATGGAGAAAATTCCTACAGTGATGGCTAGATGAAGCTCTGGGGAGCTCATTGAATCAAGAACAGGCATTGGCAAACCATCAGGAAAAGTAGCTAGGCCCTCTAAGTTTAGACAACTGTCCATTGGCATGGGCAGTATATAGACCCTTGAGGGGTGCCTGTTCATGGGTTGGCACCTTAGAGACCATTTCTTTCAGAAGAATACTTCACCCAGTCTTAATTTTGGGATAAGGAAATCAGACTTGCTTGGAGTGGATGTACCAGGATGAGCTGACCCACCTTGGGACTTCTTGCCCTTTTGGGGCAAGCAGAGGCTGAAGACTTGACTGGTAGGTATTGGGAGGAGGGCAGGGAGGGGGAACAGGGGAATACATGGATTAAAAATGACATTTTTTGTAAAAAAAAATAGAATGAACATACAAAAATTAAATTAAATTGATGTCTTTCAAGTTATATGTACTCTGACAGTTTTTGTCTTCGACTATGGCAATGCTCTGTTTTATTAACACATCACTTTGTGTTTTCTAGAGAGCTTGCCAAAATCACCTGAGTGCCTCACAGTTATTCTCTTATCCCTGAATAAAAAATAACCTTTTCCCTACAGCAGAGCTGTGGACTATAGCCAGAAGTTTTCTGATTTTTCCAGGCTCATAGTCTTGAGGAATCTCTCCTACCTGCACTCCTGCAGCTGCTTATAAAATAATTATTCTGAGGCCTATATGAGTTATGAACTGTTTCATCTAGGACTCAGGCTTCTTGCTAGCTACCTCTTGCATCTTAATTCAACCCATTTCTTTCAATCTAGGTTTTGCCACATGGCTTATGGCTTACCTGTCTCCATTATATCTTGCTCTCTTGGGTATCAGCTAGTAGCATCTCTATTTGACTCATCCCTTCTTTCCCTTTATCTTTGCTTGGATTTCCTGCCTGGCTCTAAGCTGCCTTGCCATAGATCAAAATAGTTTCTTTATTAACCAATGGTAATATAGTATAGTCCAATATACAGAAAGACATTCCACATCACTTCCCTTTTTCTGTCTAATCAAAATGAAGATTTTCATTTTAACGTAGTAAAATAACGTATGACAAAACGTTATAAAGTAAGAATTATAGTTTTGTAATTTATAATTTAGAATAATTTAAACTTATAGAATCATATAGACTATTTCTATTTAGTAAAATTAAAAAATACTCTACCCATTTATCTTATGTTTGTTAGCCTAAAGTTTTATATCTAATTTACTTTTTATAACTATTATTATAACTATCTAGAACACAAAGTTATAATCTTATCTGAGTACACAAGAAGTACATTGTAAGTAGCTTCCAAAATTCTAGAAATGATAGAGACATCTAGCTGCCTGATAGTCATCCATCTTTAGCCTAGAGGTCTAAAGTCTCTGGCAGAATTTTTTGTGAAGCAGGAAATTAGAAGGACTACTACACCCATTTTAGCAAAGTTTGTCAGTTGCTTCTCCCTGTGACCTGCAGAATATCTGGCAGTCTCTGCAAAGTAGAAATGTAGGACCAACTCAACTTGTCCTGGCAAAGTTCAGTAGTCAGTTTCCTATGGGTCCTGCATGTCCAGTTTGTACAGCATACTCTCAAGAAGTTAAGACAAGAACAATTTCTTGCCCAATGGGTAACTTTTGCCACAAAGAATGTAAACTCCACATGGGGTTTCTTCAATACACATCATCAGCTTAAAGGAGATTTGTGCTGCTAGAAACAGACCTCTTATATGAGGTTTCTGACCCTGTCTTTCTGTTCTTGCCTCGTGGCCCAGACTTTCCAGCTTAGCCTTTTGGCCCAAACTTTCAGACCCATAGTTCCATAGTCCCACTGAACTACACAGACACATTAATTTTATGCTGAATCACCTGGGGCCCAGGCATATAACTTGCTACCTCTTGCTCTTAATCTAACTCATGACTCTTATCTTGTTTAGCCACAATGCTTGGTACCTTTTCTCAGAGCAGCATAGTTGTCCTCTGATTCTTCTACCTTCTCTATGATATTTCTGTCCTGTTTCTCCTGTTCCCAGAATTTTCTTAGTCTGGTAGACCCGCCTCACTTCCTATCTGCCTTTGGCCAATCAGCATTTGTATTAAACCAGTAAGTGGGACAATTATTTACAATGTAACAACATATTGCCACTACACAGACCTATCTCACTCTTCAGAAAAGTCTAAGTTCTTAAAACATTTTAAATGCCACATTCTGTAGGTCTTTGAAGGATATGAAGATTACCTAATTGAAATATATCTTTGTATATCTAAAAAAAATCTAACATGACTATAAGTTTGATTATCATAGATGATTAACTATTAATCTGTATTTCTTAATTATACATTGAAATTTTAAAATAATTGTATAAACATTCTATCTTAAACAAGAGTAGAAACATATATTATAACAAAATTAACCTTAAGTTTGTATCACTAAAATAAAATCCATATCAATGTAAAATATTTACAAGTATCTGCTTCTAAAAGTAGATTCTGCCCTTTTATCCTATCATATCTATATCCCCCTGTAATTTATTAGAAAGAAAATGACTATGACCAATATCTAAACTCTTTAAACAAAGATAAAATTTCATAATCTAATTTTGGAGAATGTGGGCATAGTTTTATAGGCTACTTCCTGCTGATTGGGAGTGCTGGTAATCTTTGGGGGAGCCTGAGGCTAGATCATCTTAGTAAGCAGCCTTGAAGCTGATGTGGATATGACCATATCCTATCAGAGATTTTTAGGAGGTATTCCTTGATCAAATCATATTAGCCACCAAGAAATCCATAGGTTTTCATCTTCTGTGGAAACAAAAGCAGAACCTCTTCCAAAGCAACATATCCTTAGGTATGACAAGATGCTTTTAAAATATATATGTTGGTTTAGGTTAGCAACCTTTACAATTAAATGTATTTCTACAGTTAGCTCATAATTAAAAAAATTAAATAAAACATAATAATGTAAATAATCCAGACTTTTGAATATTATTCGTCTTTACATGTCTTATTCATTTTAAGAACTTTATCTGTTTTCTTTTCTTTTTCAAACCTATGTGTATATTTTTAAACATAATGTAAACTGTTCAAGGTTTTCTCCATCTGAATATGTTTTCTTGTGTATCTTCAATTTTTTTCATCTTTTTAAAAGTTTTTTTTAACATACTGACCACTGTTTCTCCTCCCCTCCTTTTCCCAGTCATCCCATCTGCTTCCCCCTACCCTATCCCTCCATCCATTCCTCAGAGAGGGTAAGGACACCCTAGAATGAGTTATTGTAGTCTGTCATATCCAGTTGAGGTAGGAACAAACCCTTCCCTCCCAGTATCATGGCTGAGCAAGGTGTTCTTCTGTAAGGAATGGGCTCCAAGAAGCCAGTTCATGCACTAGGAATAAATTGTGGTCCACTGCTAGAGGCCTTTAAATGCCTATACCATGCAGATGTCATCCATATTCAGAGGTCCTAGTTCAGCCCTATAGAGGTTTTCCAGCTATCAGTTCAGAATCAGTGAGCTCCAGTATGCTGGGTTAGCTGTTTCTGTGGGTTTCCTCATCATGATCCTGATCCATTTGCTCATATAATCCCTCCTTCCTCTCCTCAGTGGGACTGGGAACTAGACCCAGTACTTAGCTATTGATCTCTGCATCTGGTTCATCAGTTTTTGGATGAAGGTTCTATAATGACAATTAGGGTGGTCATAAATGTGTAAGCAATGTGTCAGAATACAAGATGAACTCAAAAAAACTTAATAGCCTTCCTATAAACAGATGATAACGGGGCTGAAAAATAAATCAGAAAAGCATCATCTTTTGCAATAGCTGCAAATAATATCAAGTATCTTGGGGTAACTTGAACCAAAGAAGTGAAAGACCTGTATAATAAGAACATTAAATTATTAAAGAAATTGAAGAGGATATCAGAAAATAGAAAGATCTCCCATGCTCTTGAATTGGTAGGACCAGCGTTGTAAAAATGCCAATCTTTAATCATTTTTGACCAGGAAAGTTTACAAATTGCTAAACTGTGTGGTTAGAAAAGTTGACTGTTGACTTAGTCTCCATAGGCTTTTCAATATGGTAGAGGTATCAGTGAGTCATGCTTATCTTCCCAACTCTGGGAAGCAGTATTAAGTAATATGGAACTATGTTTTTAAGCCCATGGCTGTGCCCCCAAACCCATAAACAGTGGCCGGGAGAAGCCTCTTAGTACTATGGTCCTTAAAAGAGGCTGTGGAAATCAGCTATGCAGCTTAACTCATGGCAGCTGGTTGCCAGCTACATCTCCCAGGCAGCTAAGGGGAGTCTCTGAGCTGTTGCTGGCATGAGACTGTGAGACTAGGAAGTCCAGTGTGGCTCAATTTCTGTGTGTTTAGAATCTTAATGATTCTAGTAGCTAGATGGTGGGTGCCATTTATTGCTGGAGGTTTTCCTGCCCCTTGCTTCCACCCAGCTTCTACTGGATTACATAGACACTCACTGAAACACCTTCCATCTTCTCCATCCCTACAAAGGCCTGGTTTGTGGCTACTCTGTATTGGATCCCTTCTAAATCTGGACTTCTAACATGACCATTGCCCCTCTCACCTCCAGGTCAGCACTGTAAGACAAACAAGAAGGCCCTGCTTGCCCCATCCTGCTTTTGGGGAGGGAAAAGCGGGAGTTTCTTATAAACTGTATGTATGTCACAGTCTGCATAAAATTGTTAGATACTTGATTTCCATACAATTTCTACACTTTTGCATATTCAATTTTTGTGAGGTCAAATTGTAGATGAAACCAAAGGCACTAAATGGAAGCAAGAAATATGGACTAGGCCGTTGGTTTTCACTTTATTCTTTATGATCCCTCCCCCTTTATCCCACATCTAAAATGCGCCACACAATTGAACCTGGTGGATGGCAAGGAGTTGGTGAGAGAGCAGTTTTTCATCTGACGTGGATCTCTGGAGGTCCTCTTTGAATGTCTATAGGTGCCCTGCAGATACATCTAGATGGGAGAGGTACAAAGGCTTCGATAATTTTGTATGATCAAGAGCATTCAAAAGCAAGTTGGAGTCCCCAGAAAAAGCATGAAGAAAAGAGGCAGACCTAACCTGTCTTACACAACCAGGGAGAGGACACAGACACTGAGAATTAGGGGCAAGGACAAAGGATCAGGAAAACCAAAGCTAACTATTCATGATAGTGTTGGAAAGGCATGTCTGGAAAGAGGTATTGAGGTGCAATTTAGGGGTTTCAGAGAACAGGTGGAGTTGAAAACAGACGCCTAGACCTCTTGCCTGCTTCTCCACAGAAAGGTCTAATGGTACACAATCTAACAGAGAAGTGGGAGAGGTAGATGAAGTCTGAGTGCACTGGGTCAGACCAGCACACACTGAATTAAAGTGTCTCCCAGATACTTTAATACTCCCAGAGCCCCCATGCTAATATGTTCACTTAATCCATGTCATTAAGAGTAATTTAAAAGTAAGATGTAGGAAAAAGTGCTTTGGAAGATGAATATTTGCCAAGAGGCCATCAGAAGGTAAGAAGTTTCCAGGCCTCTCCAGGAAAAACACAGAAAGTATTATAAAGAAAGGAGCTACAGCAGGCAGACTCCAGCTTTCTCCTCTGGGTGAAAAATGGGGAGGGTCAATTTACAACACAGTTAGTGCCGCCTCGCCTGGAGGATTTGAACCTGCAACTCAGAACAGATTATGTGCTGTGAACTCTGCTCTCAAGGAGGAGTGAAGAAAGGAAAGGAAATCATCTGCCTCAGACTTAAATAGCCTACACCCATTACCAGGAGGCAGTTAGGATAGTAGCTGGTCACGAGAGCTGAATAGCTTCACTGCTCTCCAGTCCTGCACCATCTGTGACAGGACATTCCTACCCCCAACCTGCTTCCTCATGGGTAGAGTAATCCACTCTATCACCTTCAAAGATTATGGCTACATGGCTTGCTTAGGATAATAGAACAAAGCAGTGGGGTTCACACGTTGTATTGGGGTGAGACATGACGACATTGTGCCATTCCATTTGTCTCTGGTACACCCTCTACTTTAGGAGTGGATTACACCCCAAAAAATATTCTAGATGATCACTGGACCCAATCAACAGGCTCAGTAATGAAATCTATCACTTTGTTGTATTTCTGAGTCTTCATGGTTGTTGCAGCAATAGCTGGCGTATATAATCAATAAGTGTCCTTAACATATCGCTAGCCAAATAAGAGTCCACAGTGGCCTAGACTTGTTATGAAATTGGTAAGAATAGAAGAATGGAGAACTGAGAGTTGGGAGTCCAGCGAGATCATGTACCCAAACCAGAGAGACTAGACTAAGGACTGACAAAGGTACTGAGTGGATTTTCTTTCTTTGTCCTAGATGTAGGCAAGGCTGACCCCATACTGAAAATCAATGTCAAAAGTATTTACACAACATTTTCTGGGGTTGTTTTTGACATAAATCAATAATACACCTACTATGCATAAAAAAAGAGCTGACTGTCTTGGAGAACATGACAAGCACCAAGCAGAGACAGGCAGCCCTGGTCTTCAAAAGCAATCATACTCATCAACCCAGAACATACAAACCATATGCATTTGCACTTTTGTATTCTGTCAGTTATTTTAAGCAGAAGACAATGGAGTCAGTTGCATCCTGTTTGTGACCTAACTATGGAAAGAAAACTTGATGCTGTTGTGAAAATAAAAATTCTCAAGCAAAACTCAGGTGCTAGAATGTATGCTGCTTTAAAAACAATGACAAACCAGTAACAAACAAATATGTTCTGTTGTCAGCTAAGAATCGGGAGTTCATGAGAAGTTTGATGGTTGACATTAAAAAGTAAAAATAATTGAAGTTTTACTTCACTATTGTTATATCAAAAACTGTTAATACGAGGACCAAAAATATGGCTCAGTATCTAAGAGCACCTGCTACACTTCCAGAGGACCTGAATTCTGTTTCTAGCACCCACATCTAAGGGCTCACAGCCACCTACAACTGTAACCCATTCCAGAAGGCCAATACCTTCTTCTGAAATCCTCAGGCAACTGCACACAACACAACACACACACACACATATAAAACACAGCACAAGTACACACGAAAACAAATTAATGAAATATATTTTTAACACAATAAAGATAAGTCTTTTAAAAGAAGACTCAGTAAGACTTGGGGAAAACACATGTACAGCTTCAACCTCAGGATATCATCTTCCATTGAGGTAGTGTGGGAGTTGCTTGCATGATACTCTGAAGAGTTGCTTTTAAGAACATAATAGAAGAATTAGAATGAAAGAATGTTCAGCCCTTGCCTGGGGCAGCCTGGAACTATGGTCTTTACCATCACAGCACTGCCTTGGACAGGAAGTTAGGAGGAGCTGGGGACAGGGCTTGGAGTGAAGACAGATACTGCTTTTGCAGAGGACCCAAGTGTGGCTCCTGAAGGGCCAAGACACCAGCGACTCTAGCTCTGTGGTTTTTGTAAGCACTGTACTCATGTGTACTGCCTCATCCACCAAACACAGAAGCGCAAACATATCTGTATAGTAGAAGGTTTCTGGCCTGGACTTTCAGGCCTAACCTCAAGGTCTAGGCCCAACAGACCCACAGACCCGCAGACCCATAGACCCACAGAGACACGCAGACGCTTTCATTAGTTTTTGGCTGATCAGCCTCAGGCCCAGGCATATCACTTGATAGCTCTCTACCCTTCATCTAACCCATGTCTCTTGTTCAGCCATGTAGCTCGGTACCTTTCTTTAGAGCAGCATAGTTGTCCTCAGCTTCCTCTGGCTACTCTCTGGTGCTCTCCTGGCACTCTGCTCTCAGAGATTTTCTTAGTCTGGTAGCCCCGCCTACACTTCCTGCCTGCCTTTGGCCAATCAGCTCTTTTTATTAAACCAGTGGGTGGGACAATTATTTACCATGAAACATGGTCTAGAGCCAAAAGCAGCCTCTGAATTGTGTCTCCCACAAGAGCCATGGTACCTCGAGACACCCTGGTGAGGCCTGTCGGCTTGAGCTACAATGGCGGGCTTTTGGAGTGCAGCTTAAGGTGTAAAATGGCTCATTACTGAAGTCTCACGAGAGCCTAGATGTAAGCAAAAGGTTGTAAATGATTTATTTAAGGTTTCTGTTCATAAGGAGAAAAAGGGAACAGAATCAAAGATGGCTTTCTAGTGGCAGTGTTTTCTTGGATCAGCTCTGTTTGCCGGAGGCAAACTGTGGCTTGGTTTTAAGAGAAGCTTCCTGATTCAGCATTAGAAGCAAAATACTTGTGAGTTTTTAAAGAGGCTCTGCTACCTAACACTTACATGGAGTTAATGAGTAGCAGATGGCAAAGCTTTACTTGATAGTTATATGGACCCTAAAATTCCCAGACTACCTGGGTTAAAAAGATAAATTCTATAAAATTAAACTAAGAGCTGGGTGGAGCCATCCACCCATCATACCAGCCTTTAATCCTGGCAGATTAAAGGTGTGTTCAGAAACAGAAGAAATAGAAGGATCTGGGTAGTCAATCATCCTAGCCAAGCAAAGGTGTGGTCAGAGACAGTCAGAGATAGTGGCAGATTAAAGGTGTGGTCAGAAACAGAAAAAGTTAAGAAATAAATATACAGTAAAGACAGTTTTTTGTAAAATGTCTAAGTGGCCTAGAGTGTGTTGAAAATATATATACATAGGCTTAGAGAAAGAAAAAAAAGGTTAGAGAAATCCTTTAATAAAGAAATAAAGTAAAATAAATAAATAAAAAATAAGCCATGTAAAGATGGAAAATACAAACAGTGTCTGGATACTGTATGTTATTGTCTTATCTTTAAGCTTCTTGACTGAAAATGACTTAGTAAACGCTGCTAAAAGACAGTTGATTATAAATGTTGTTGGAGTAATTCAACATATATATTTTGTAAATGAGTTTACTTTAAAATTGAAATGCAAAGATACGCTACTTTGGAGAAGAGGTTTTCCTTTTATTTTCACAGAAAATGAAAGACTGTGGATTTCTTCCTGGATAAAGAACATAAGTTTGATAGAGGAAGACCCCCTGAAAAATCTCCAATGGAAATGGATGGACCAGATGATTGAGCATTTCAGAACACCTCTGTTGAAGTTCCAGAGCTCTGAATCCAAAACAATTTCAAGGAGACTGGCTGAGATGACCCAGCCTTACAGACTACTACACTAAAGACTTGTCCATAATCCTACATTTTTCCTTGGATTCCCATGGGATTGCCAGCATCCCCATTCAGCAGGAAGTAGCCTAGAGAACGACGCCCACATTCCCAACACATGGATTATGGATGTTTGTGTTTATTTACAGTGTTGCTTATAAGCTGTTATAGATAAGGGGGGGAAAGCATTTTAGAATTGGAGTTCCTTTTGTTTTAAAGAGAAAAGGGGATATGTAGGGGTTTTGTGTTGTTTCATTGTAAATAATTGTCCCACCCACTGGTTTAATAAAAATTGCTGATTGGCCAAAGGCAGGCAGGAAGTGTGGGTGGGGCTACCAGACTAAGAAAATCTCTGAGAGCAGAGTGCCAGGCGAGCACCAGAGAAGCTGCAGGATGCAGAGGACAACCATGCAGCTTTAAAGTAAGGTACTGAGCCACATGGCTGAACAAGAGACATGGGATAGCTTAAGGGTAGAGAGGTAGCAAGCTATATGCCTGGGCCTAAGGCTGATCAGCCTAAAACTATTGGAAGCATCTGTGTGTCTGTGTGGGACTGTGGGACTGCGGGTCTGCGGGTCTATGGGCCTAGACCTTGAGGTTAGGCTGGAAAGTCCGGGCCAGAAACCTCCTACTACATATCTGTATAATTAAAAAATGTAAAATATTTGTAATGAATTCTTTTTCAAAATTAGAACACAATGAGATCATTTCTCCTTCTAATTTGCCCCCCTCTGCTACCAAATGCCAGCGCTTGAAACATACATACAAGCAACATTAAATGGGCTACGTTGAGGAATGTGTGTGTGTGTGTGTGTGTGTGTGTGTGTGTGTGTGTGTGTGTGTGAGAGAGAGAGAGAGAGAGAGAGAGAGAGAGAGAGAAACAATTGATGGAAAGAGGGGAATTTGAAGGAGAGCAAGGAGGACTACACAGAAGGATATGGAGAGAGGAAAGAGGAGAAGTTGTGTAATTATATTATAAACACATTAAGAAAAAAAGGGGGAACAATATTAGACACTCAAGAAGTGTCACCCATGACAATAACTGAAACAGATGGGAGCTTGTTTTGACTCATGGTTCTGGAGGCCATAGTCACTAGGCTCAGTGTTTGGTGAGGGAGCTGTGTGAGGCGTTGTATCAGAGTGGGTGTCCTGGCTGAGGAACACCTCACCTCATGGTAAGAAGTAAAGAGAGAGGTAGAGGGGCCCAGGTCCTGCAAGCTGCTGCAGGACACCATCCTGAAACCTAAACTATTCCCTAGCACCTTTTTATAGCTTCCTTTACCACTTCGTGGCAGTTGCCTGAGGACTCAGCCTTTAGCACAAAGGGATACGGGGAGACAAGGCAGAACCAGAAGCTAGCACAGAGGGGCTGTCTTTGCTTCAAACTCAGCATCCAGCATGTGTGCTCTCTCTTCCTGACCTTGCTGAGTTCACCTCCTCTGGACTCCATCTCTAAGTCCCGCAAACTGCCTTTTTGTCTTGCCAGGCCACTTGACCAAGGTCATTACGGGGCTCTGCTTATCCCCAAGACTTGATGGATTTACAGGAGTAAAAATAACAACCAACTGTCAATCATTTTCTCTAGGATACAATCTTACCAGTTTTAGTAAAATTTAACAAAGCAATAAATGAAAAATAAGTAATATCTCCTCTCTCTTCCTGCTCCCCTTTCTCTTTTCTCCCCTTCTCGCCTGTCCACACCTTTCCTCTTTATCATCCTCCCTCCTCCCCTCAGTGGACATTACATATTCGCAAACAGGTTCCCTTTTGTGTCACGCCACCTTTTCTTTCTCTCTTCAGAACAACACTCATCCTTTGCACATACCATCCCAGGCCTTGGTCCTTATGTCTGTTACATACCAGCGTACCCACACACAGTATCCAGGTTTTGCTTTGTGTGTTTTCTGAATCATCTCTTTCCCCAAGCTGCCTTCTATGAACGTTCTGCCTATCACAGGTAACTAGGCTGGTACACCTGAGTCTGGCTCATCATTTCATCTAAAGAAACCTATTCTATAAACAGAGTACCATTTTATCCCCACACCTTAATCAGGGCACAGTTAGATTCCTCCTGCAAATATCAGACCATTGTCTTACTCAAGAAAACAGGACTGGACGGCGTGGGCATTAAGTAATAGTAAGAAAATTTCTACTCTGCTCTTTATACTAAAAACGATACAGTCATTTGGATTGACTACTGTTGTTAAATGAGTCTTTTGAGAATTTTTCACAACAAACTAAATTTACCTCCTAGTTATTATCTCCCTTGGAATTTAATAGAAGGTCAATTACACTATTACAGTGTAATTGATGGAAATTGGCAAGATTCAAAGATTTTTTTTTTCCTTTTAAAAAATTTCCTTTGTGCCTGCTAAGTTGATTTGCTTCCTTTGAAAGATTTAAATTCTGACTGAGGCCAGTTTCCTTTCTTTCTATCCTGGGATCTAATGTAAGCCTCTTCAGGGGTGTAAGTGAATGGTGACATTTTCTTGATGTTTCTATGTCCTGTGAATAATATCACCTGATATGAAGATGTTGTTCACAACAAGAGAATTTCCCACCCCAAGACAACAGATGGCAGTGTCTGGGACATTTCTGATCATGGTGACTTGGATGAAGGATGCTCCTGCATCCAGTACACAGTCTAATGATGTTACCAACCACTGCAGAATACACAGGATGGCCCAGTCCTGTATCTAGCTCCAGCTTTTAACAAAGAATCACTGACTCAAAATGTCAATAGAGCTGAGGCTGATAGGTTCTCACATAAGAAGGCAGAAGCCAATATCTTATTTCTCAAAGAGAACCCTAGACAGAAGTCTTACCTGAACTTGCTGATCTTGGCTGAGACAAGGCAGACTGAGTTCCTGTGGCAGGCAGACATCAGGAATAGCTTAAATTAACCTGGGTCTATACTTGTCTTGGATAGTGTATACACTACCTTTCCCAACAATGTGCCCAGCAACCTGTTAGCAACCTAGAACTGCCAAAGTGGGCACTGTAGCTCACCCACTTTGAAGAAAGAAGTTTTCCTCCTCTTGGCCATACATTGTTAACACTCCATTTCTATTTTAACACACTCAGAATATCCTGCTTCACAGGAAAGTCTGTCAGACATGCTAGACCTATGGGCCAAAGATTGATGCCCTAATGTTATAGAGGAGCCTTTAGTGGTTTCCAGGAAGTCAGCTGTTTCTGTCATTTCTTGTATTTATTTGGAAGTTGCAGTCTCTGCTCCTTTCACTTCCTGTTTATTTAGGTGATATTATTTCCTCCTGGGGTCTCTGAAGAACTGTAGACAAGATATAAAATTTTACTTGTTAGGGATTTAGAAAAAAAACTTACTGAGAGGTATAAAGTGTATATGGTTGAAAGACATTAAAAAATAATTTTGCTAATGCAAATTAGGATAGAAGTTGAATTAGGTACAATCCTTTGAAGTCAACAAGATAGGATAATGGAGTATTTTCCCTGAATTTGCCAGTTGTTAATGGACTAGACATTGATGATATAATTATTGCCTGTATTTGTTATATGTAGCTTTTCTTATATGAGTTATAACTTTTTTTATTTTACACAAAAGGGGGAAATGTGATATTTTGTTTGTGCTCTACCAAATAAAGCTTGCCTGGAAACCATAGGGCAGAGTTAGCAACTAGTTAACCACAGAAGCTAGGCAGTGGGGGTACATACCTTTAATCCCAGCACTTAGACGGAGGAAGCAGGAAAATCAGAGTTCAAGGCCACCCTGGGCTACAAAAGACTGATTCAGTCTAAAAGGGAAATAAACGGGTGGTGGAGGCTCACACCTTTAATCTCAGCACTAGGGAGGTGGAGACAGGAAGTGATATGGCTGGAGTGAGAGGAATATAAGACAGGAGGAGAGAGAACTCGCTTTGGCCTGAGGATTCCACAAAGGTAAGCAGTCTCTCTAGTGGCTGCTCCTTTACTTCTCTGATCTTTTAGCATTTATTCCCATATCTAACTTCAGGTTTTTATTATTAAGGGCAATTAGTATTCCCGATACACAACCCAGCAACTCAAAGCAGTCACTTAAACTGTCACAGGCTGGTTTAGGGTGCATGTACAATAAGTTAAACTGTCTTCAAACTTGTAGGGAATTTCCCTCATTAACCATGTTACTTATATATATAATTGGATTGGTCATGAACATGATTAAAATCAGATGCATTTTGGGATGGGACATGTGAAGCAAGAAAAGTTCCCTATAATCCAAGCCTGCCAGTCAAACATCATCCAAATGGCACCCCTAGGAGCTAAACTCCTCCTTTTCCCGAATCCTCTGAAGGAGTAGCTGTGGTCCTTGAATATCTTCAACTGTGTCAGTCTTCACGCTGTTCCTTCCTAGTCTATAATGTTGCTGGGCTTTTGAATAAAATTTCTTGATATTTTCAATATGTGAAAGATTTTATTCCATCCTTAAATAAGAATCCAAGAATCTGGCAACAAACTCCAAACTCTAACCCTGGGCAATTTTTCTGGTCGCCATGGCACTCATGCTGAGCTCTCCCTGACAGGTGTCTTACTGACACCATTCTCTGTACTATAATTTTAGCTTCCTTAGGAAGCCTCCCCAGTAAGTTCCTCCAGGCTCTAATGGTGTGTCCTTTGGTGGCAGAGAACCATCAGCTTCCTTCACCTGGAAAACACAGCATACCTTTCCTTCCATAGCTTCTTGTCTGTCTCATGGGTCCTCTCGCCATTGTACTGACCTCCTGGGAACAGCAGCAGCTGGCTGGCTACACAGATAAATAGGAAGGACCTGCCTGGGGATGTGCTGGGAGAGTCTGGGCAGTACCAGACCAAACAGCTACTCTGCACAATCATGATGTACAAGAATTGAAATCAACTCTCTGGAGATGACTGTGGAGCTGTGTGGCATTAATCATGACCCTGATTCAGAAACATCTGCTGATGAATTGAGAGCAGGGTAGTTTGTCAAGCCCAAATGATTGTCCGGTGATATCTGGTTCTGTGAGCCTAGCAGGTGACCTTCTGTGTTAGGCACATTACACAATAGACTGTAGCTGAGATCATCTAAAGCCCTTTCTAACGGAAGCAAGACTCTGTGATGAACTTCATGGCCTGGGATCCTAGGCTGTCAGACTGTGTGACTTTGATTTTGACATAAAATTGTAGGTCTCAGCAGTGCTTGGTTTTAAGGTTCTTTAGACAGTGGATTCGGTGAGATGCCACATTTCCGTACTCTAGAATCCTGTTGCCACAGGGGACCAGGAACACGGGGCTTCCTTCTCAGCCCTCCCCTCTCTGCCAAGCCTCTCTCTGGCTCCCAGGCTGTGTGGAACTTGGAAGCCTAACAGGGAGGGCCAAGTTTCACTCCTCCAGTCCTGGTGACTTACATGATTAGAGCCCAGACCAAGCTGCCAACGGGAAAATACTTCAAGACCTTTAAGGGCTTATAAAAGAGATTTTCTCCTTTTTCACAGAAAATTAAACCTACTGTGAGAGTCAGACTCCAGGGAGTAGCCACAGGCAGCTGGAGGAAGAAACCACAGAGTTAGTCACTCCATAGAAAGCCAAGACTGTGGTTTTTGTGTCACGGGTTCTATCATGTTTTTTTTTTTTTTTTCTCATTTTTTTCTTTTCTTTTTTTTTTCTTTTTCACAAGGGGGTGGATAAGAATAACCTTGAACTTCTGATCTTCTTGGCCATCACCTGCCATGCACTGGATCGTAAGCACATTACCAAGCTAGTGTTTTATGTAGCACTAAGAATGAAACCCAGGGCTTCATGCTTGCCAGGCCAGCCCTCCGCCAGCTACATCCCCAGCCCTTCAGCTCTTTTGAAAGTCATTTGTCTTATCTTTCCTTTCCTGTTATCTTCCCTTCTTCTCCCTCCTCTTCCCCCCACCTCCTCCCTTGTATTAGGGACTGAACCTAGACCTCTATGGCCTTACACGTGCTGCACACAAGTACTCTACCACTAACCACTAACTAAAAGTTTAACACTTTTAAATTTCTTACTCTGAGACACATATCTCTTCAGTTGTCTGGTCTAGCCTTGAACTTACACTGGAATCCAGGCTGTCTCCTGCATCAAGCCTCTTGCTGAGAAGCTGGGAACAAAGGCTACACACCACAGGCCTGGTTCTACATTTAAGTAGTTTTCTCAGTAACAGTAGCAAGCAGTAGGTGTAAGAGGTAATAACTGGAGAGGCTCTGCCATTGGTTTATAAAGGGTGAGTGGCAGCTGCTCCAGGGGGGCTTCGAAGACTGAGCAATGATGCTTAACGATGCGTTCATCTCAGAGCATATTCCAGGCAGAAAAGAACCAAACCCTCAAATGACACCAAATCCTCAACACAAGAAATGTAGACAGGACCCGAGACAAGGAAGGACTGGACAGGAGAAGAATGTTAGGAGATAAATATAGGGGAGTAAACAGGTGCTAAGTGTGGAAGTCAGACCACAGAAGGAGTTGGATTTTTTCTTCCAGGGAAAACAGAATTCTTTTGGAGCCAGGGAATGTGGTATTCTGGCTTCTCCCCTCACCCCATTTTTTCCTGGCTAATTACTGTGTGTTGTAGAGATAATGGGCAGGGGTTGGAGCAGCCTGGGCAGGCATTATCATGTGGACATGAGCCTCAGTGAGGGAGGTGACAAAGAGCAATGAGGGGACATAGGAAGATTGACTCAGTTCTTGGGGCCAGTATGGCTGGAAGGGTGCCGTTCAAATCAGTAAAGTCAAGGAACAGAATGGAATCAATGGTGAGGCCAATACGGCTGCTGTTTTCTTCTATAGCCTTGGATACAGAACCCAGGGGCTCTGACACTGCTCCACCTCTGAGTTCTACCTCCAGATTTCTTCTCTGATGTTACTTCTAGAAAAGGTCTCACTAAATGTCTATGGTTCTCCTTGAGCTCACTCTGATCCTCAGGCAAGCCTTGCAATCCCCTGCCTAAGTCACTGGAATATCCGAAATGGTAGGCCTATGTCACGTGATCCAGTCCTCTGTTTGGACTGAGCAACAGAAATTAATAAAACAAAACAAAACAAAAACAAGTTCTATCCAGTGTGAGACTCACTCATCCTGAGAAAGATTCCTAAAGGTGTCCACATAGACAGGCTGTGGAGGCAATTAACTGTCAAAATCTACATCTCCCTGGAGTGTTCCAGACAGCACTGTGAGCATTGTCAGGATAGTCGTGAAACTGCAAAAACCCTGAATAGAATTTCTAAGATAACAACAAATTAGGAAGTTCTGTAAAGCCTTCAGACTCACAGGGCTTCCTTCAACGGGAACCATGCCTGACAATGGAGCTGTCAGGCTGTCATCAAGGGGACTTCTTGTTCTTCTCGACTTGGTTCCCTCAAGAAGCCTCAGATTCCAAGCTATTCCGCCATGCTCAGAACTCCAGAAAGTCCCAAGCTTAAAGCAGAACTACATGTGTTTAACATTAGTTGTGAATTGAGCCCTAAAATTTTACTGCCTTCCATAAACATTTATTGTTTTCTGGGTTTCTGACTCTAAGCAGAAAGTGCCAGAGCTGTCTGCCACACTCCTTGACGAATGGTCCTGTCAAAGCACGGAACACATTATGCATATGAGCCTCTGCCTGCAGGTCCCATGGGGAAAGAGGGTTATATAGAAACATACACGAGCCATGGGAGGCGACAACTGCTCTTACCACTGGCCAGAGAGAATTGTACTGTCTTTCCATTTTCCCACTCAGTCTCAATAGCTCTGCAGACCACATGGTTAATACAAATTCCAGGCGCGTATTTCACTCCCTTTTATCACAAAATTCAAACTCTATTACTCGTTCATTGTACTGCAGTGGGATTCAGATTTTTATGACCATTTTCTCAAATGCCGGGTACTTTATAAATGTATGACTTTTATTACAAATCAATAAATTTTATCCACCTATTTTTCAGCAAAGGACATACCTGCCTGGGTAAGCCATGCTATTGCTTTTAACTTTTTAAACCATGGGAAATTTTAAATACAAAAAAAAAAAAAAGGTCATATAAGTTAAGGGTGAGGAGTTTACCTTGAGAAAGAGAAAGGAAGTAAAATTTAGGAATAAAGTAGGAAGAGTCGTGAGTACCAGGTTTTAGTTTTCTTCAGAAACCCATAACAGGAGTCTGCAGACTTCTTTCTTAAAACAAAATATATTAATGCTTGAAAACTTTATTCATTTATGCAATGTATCTTTGTCAGAACCATCCCACTCCCTTCCTTCACCTCTTCCTGGAACCCCCACCCCACCCCAGCCTCATTTCTTCTTGTTGATTGATTGGTGTTTGTTTTTTTTTATTGTATAGCCTACTAAGTCCAATCAGTGCCACCGATGTGCTGCTCAGGGGAGAAGAGAGTCAACCATTGGGACAAACTAAGAGAAGCAACTCTTCTTAGCATCTGTCAAGTCTCAGTAGCACCTCAGCTACAGGTGGGCTTTGGGAACCCCTCTTTACTCCATGCTGGATTGTTAACTGACTCAATCTTGTGATGTTTATGTGGAGACAGCCCGGCTGTCATGTGTTCACGTGTACACTAGCCATAGTTATCCAGAGGCCAGCATTTCACATCACCCCCCCCCCCATCCTGTGGCTTTTACATCTTACCTGACCTCTCTTCCTGAGCCTAAAGACTGAATGTTTCTGTAGACACTCCATTGTTACAATGAGGTTTCTTGGTCCCTGGCAGCCAGAAGCCCAGACCCACACAGACCTGCAGCCCCAGACCCCTTAGCTGCCCACCGCTGATCAGGCCCCCAGAAATGACTCAGATGCTTATATTAAGTTCATGCTGTTTGGCCTATGGCTCAGGAACATTGCTAGCTAGGTCTTTCATCTTAACTCAACCCATTCTCATTAATCTGTCTGCCATGTGGCCCATGGCTCACCCGTGTCCCTTACATGTTGTTCCTTTGGGGTTCGGGCTTGGTGTGGTCTGTCTGACTCCGCCCTGCTTCTCCTACCTATGCTCTGATTTCTCCTCCTACTTTTTCTATGGTGCCTGTCATGGGCCAAAACAGCTCCTTTATTTAAAGATTGCTATTCACAGCATACAGAAAGACGTTCCCACATCACTCCATCTAAAGCTGCACCCACTGTCACTTATTTGATCATTTTGTACAGCTACAGACTTCTGTATTGCCTACTACCCTCTACAATAATAGGCTTTTCTGATCAAGGCTAAATGTAGCACAAATCTGTGGATATAAACATAACTATTTAGGAGGCAGCTTAACATTATGACCAATTAACAAAGAGACATCAAAGATTTTTTCATGAAGCTTATGGCTTTCCCAAGGTTGAGCCATGTTTACAGGACCAGATATGGATTCTCTCTTGTAGAGTGAGTCTCAAATACAATCAAGAAAACAATTGGTTACCCCATAAATAGTCTTGCCACTACAGCAACACTGAGCACACCTTGTCTGAAGGTCAGTGTTTTATATAGGCTTCAGTGTCAGGTAAGACCACTGATGTGGTTTTCTACACCAGCCTGCAGAGCACTTTACAGAACTCTGGCATCTAGTCTGCAGGGAAAGAGATTCCTAGTCAGTTCAAAATTTACTTTTTTAAATGTTCTTATGTCCTAAACCAGAAGTGTGGGGGGGGGGCATCTTCAGCAACAGTCTCACTATCTAGTGCTGATACAAGAGCTATGACAATATTGTTTCATTTCTGATTCCTCTAGGTCTTCCTCCACTTGTGGGGATTTAATAAAGCTTCAGAAGTTTTGGAGATACTAGAGGGAATAAACACCACAGTCAAATCTTACCCAGCTGTCTTCTAGCTTCCTCAGCCTCGATTCCCTTGGAATGCCTTTCTCTGTGTTTGAATCCCGATTTAAGTATTCTTTCGGTAGTTAAGGCATGGCCCCACCACACCTGCTTGGGAGCCTGGAATTCCTTCTATAATCTGAAGTGACCTTGACTCAATTAGGATTAAGGATGTAGGTCACCATTCCCAGGATACTTCCTGTGCTGGGATTAAAGGTTTGAATCACCACTCTGATTTTCCTAGACTGACTGTGGTTAGAGCTCTGGGACTTCTGGAGCTTTTACTAACCCCCCACATAGACTGTGGGTAGATTCCCTCTGATATCTCCAAAATTTCTGAAACTTTATTAAATCCCTACATCTACTAATAATTTGGAGGTAGGTAAACTGTACCTGGCCCTGAGATTTTCCTTTTATAACACATTACTTTGAAGAGCAGCATTGTACAGCCATGAGAACTATCTCCGCCTAATCTCTTCTTTACTAGTGTGGTCTCATGAGGCTTCTTCACACATCTTTAGTTTTGGTTAATTGTCCCCTACCTACTTTGCACTATCTTTTCATTAGTTTGTTGAAAAAGTTATTGGCACAGTTGACTTAGAAGTCATGAGGCATTGAGATTTTTACCTTCTCTGCCTCCATAGAGAAGTTTGGATATAGGGAAAAAGCTCAGAAGAGGTATGACAGACATTGAGTGAAGACGAGTGATATTACCAACTCACACGAGGTAGGACACTCTCTACCACAGACAGTTTCTATAGCTGTTGCAGGATATTTGATCACACTGTGAACCCAGATATTTCATTATTTATGGGGGGGACAAAAACCTGTTTCTAGTTGTGATGTGGCTCAGTCTGAGAAGATGCCTTTAATCCAAGAAATTTCTGCTTGAATATTGTAAACAGGAGGAAATAAAGTCAACCATCAATTAAGAGGTGGAGTAAGCAACCAGTTGACAGGAAAAATGCAGAGAGAGAGTCAGAAGGATGGATTGAGAGATACAAAGGAAGTAGAAGGGCGGGGCTCAACTTGAGTTTTGTTGGAAAGGTCTTTCTCTGGGATGTCAGTTGAGAAGGAAAGTCAGCTGGGTGCTTCCTCTGTCTCTCTTAGATAGCAGGCTTTCACCCCAATATCTGGTTATCTAGTCTTTTATTGGTAAAATGGAGTGATTAATATTTTTCTAAAAACAACATCTAGCCGCATTTTAACAGAGCTAAGAGTAGTTTAGAATGGTTCAGGACATAGGGCTTAATGCTATTGATTTTGTGCATGGTAAGCCATGTGCTTAAAACATTGTTTAAAGTTTTAAATATTTATTTCTTTTCATTTTATGTGTATGGGTGTTTGGCCTAAGCATATGTCTGTGTATCACATGAATATAGCGTCCATGGAGGCTGGGGGGGGGGGGCATTTAATCCTTTAGCACTAAAATTGTAGATGGAAATTAGCTACCAGGAGGGTGCTGGGAATCAAGCCCAGGTCATCTCAAAGGGCAGCAGGAGGTCTTGACTATTGAGCCATTTTCCCAGTCACCACTTTTTATTTCTATTTCATAAAAATATTTAAAGAAAACACTAAAGTTGTGCTTTACACTAGGCTTCAGACAGGCAAAAACAAATAATAAATAACCATTGGAATACAAGTAATCTAGCAATGATAATTTTTCAAAATATCAACAAATGGTTGGAGTTTTGAGTTCTCTAAACACAGCTTAAAGCTGATGAGGGGTAGCAGCATCATTTAGAAGAGTTTCATAGCTTCTCTGTTACAAAGAAATGTACTTAAGTTTGGTTTCTTCATAAGAAGATGGTCAACTTACGTACCAAGAATGACTTTCTGAATTTAATCAGTAGAGTTGAAAACAATTCATTTATTTTATGTTTGAACTTTGGGTGTCCCATTTTTCTTCACCTTGGCAAAGAAGCTGTAAGCCATTTTAAGACAATGAGGCACTATTTACTCTCCAGGTTTACACAGGACTGCTTCCTGCTATATGTATCTTATTAGTGTGTAGCTGTCCTGCTGATCTTAGCAAGTGAGTGCTCTGCTTAGAGCAGAGATTAGAAGATCAAGAGCTTTAAATATGTTTAAATAAAGACTAGAGAGAAGAAGTTATGTAACTCTTCCAATTGTCTTCAGCCAATGTGTAGGCTGAGAATCACTGATTCTGCAGAGAATTTGAAAGAAGTCTTCAACATAGATGTGTCATAGACAACTATTTACTAGTCATTAGAAACTGATATTACCAACCTTATTGAAGAGCATATATCTCCTAAGAGGGGTGTGTGTGTGTGTGTGTGTGTGTGTGTGTGTGTGTGTGTGTGTGTGTGAATTTGTACAAGGGAGTGCAAGTGTTCATGTGTGCACACAGAGGCCAGAAGAGAACACTGCATTTCCTATTCTGTTATCCTCCACATAGTTTCTCTGAAGCAGTGTCTTTCGTAAACCTGGAACTAGATTGCCAATCATCAGGCATAGCTGTCTCCAACCATACAGTACTGTGATTATAAGCAAATATTGTCACACTTGGCTTTTTCAGTGGGTGCTAGGGATTTGGACTAGGGTCCTCATATTCCTGCAAATAAGCTTCTTACCCTCTGAGCCATGTCCCCAGCCACCAAAGGCTTAAGTAGCTGGCATTGCATAAGCTTTCTGAGTCTTAGGACGCTGACATCTCTGCCTCCTTCTCAAAGACATGGAACATAGTCTTGGTCAGAAAAGTCATTTTCTCTGGCAGCATAACTGCTCTGTAGCAGACCGGGGGTCTGTAAATCTCAAACCTGAGCTTTTTTCCCAGCTGCTGCATGAAAACATCTTTAAAATTACTAAATACACACTCTCCAAGAGCACTGCTGCATACAGGGTACTCTGTCAGTCACCCTGCTCTCTCCCAACTACTGAAAATAAGGCTTTGTACAGTTTCAACTTTATACAGACTGAGAACCCGATGACAAATCTTCCCCCTTGCATTCATGTGTGTTTGTCAATTATGCATGCAGCATCTGAGGTGGAAGAGATCTTCAACCCATATAAGCATGATCAATAACTTTATCATCCATTATACCTTTGCCCATCTTTAACTCCGCCCCTCAATTAATATGGTTTGCGACATAATTCTGAACCTATTACAAAATAAGTAATTGTTCTTTTGTCTCGCTGTATAATTTAATTGAACTAGGATATGCATCTCCCTCGAAGACTAATTAAGTCTTCAGCTATGGGACTATTAGCATTCCCTAGCAAGTATCCATCAGCCACATGAGCTATAGAGCTGCAAAGGGTTGACAGTCCCTGTAAGAGATACGGCAATGGCCCATTTTTCAAGATGCCATATGTCAGCATAGGTCCAGTTAGAGATAAACTAATAATACTGAGCCCTTGTTAGTGCCTGCTAGTTTAACTAACCTTCCCTACAAGTAATAGAAGTTAAGGGCACAACTTCACTGATAGCTAAGCTTCCCTTTCCTGGTCTTGCTCCTAGTAGATGAACACGTGATCTTTGAGGAGAAAAAGAAACATGAGCAGCAGAAGGAAGGATAAGGCCTGGATGGTGCGTAAGGCAGGAGCCTCATGAGTATTCAGTCAACAGCGGGAGGGGGAGGGGCCAACATGAAGATCATAAAATCTGAGTTTATCCAGTGCTCCCACCATTCTGTGCCAATGCTGTGCCTGGCTTTGCAAAGTCATGATCACGTGCTCTTATATGAAGTGAGGCTCCATGTTTCTCATGGTTCCCTGGTGCCAAGGCTAGGAGGTGGGAGGAGAATTATCAGTGTATTTTCCAAGGAGGCTCCTTCCTTAAGATCACTGCCACAAGTTCACTTTCAGGTTGAAAATTAATATTACATGGGACTCACTTCACTTCCTACTTAGGTATTTATCACATATCACCCAGCTCTGGTTTCATTGGTCTTACAATGAGAAAAATCCAATTGTTGAGATTCTTCAGTTTTCCTTCAAGCCTAATAGAGGTTTACGATTAGCCATAGGGTTGACCAATTTATTAATAGCTGAGATAGGCTGGGTCCTCCAAAGAGAGCCCCATAAGCCTTTCCTGTCTGTGTGTCCTTTTATAATTTCCTGCAAAACTTGTGGACTACTGCTATCTGTATTTCCTCTGGGTGCACCTGCATGCCTGGTTCTCTCCGGAGTCTGGCCTTTGGAATTCAGCTTCCAGGACCATAGAAAGTACACAGACACCTGCAAAATACAAGTGCCGTGATCATCAGCCCCAGTGAGACCCCAGCCACAACCAGCACTACAGATCACTTTGATTTCTTAGTAAATTGGGGGCTATCATGTTCTGTACTTGAAATCTAATACTTCTAGTTGTTTCTCAACATTGATTTACATTGACATGAGTTGATGAAATGGAGAAGGTATCGATTCACTAAATAAAATGCATGGCTACCTAACAGACCAGAAGGTCGTTAACACATGACAGAGACTCGAGACCACTGTGATCCTCAAAAACTTAGTCCATCAGAAAAGCCAACTACAGTATAAACTGTAGGCCAGTTAGTCAGAGAGGGGCCACGGCACTCAGCTTCTTACTAGCTCCTGGGTGATGCTCAGTGACTGATCTAAGGAGCAAAGGTACAAAGAGAGAGGACTGAAGGCTAGAGACACTGACCCCAAAGCCAGCCAATAGGGGAAAAGAATCAGGGAGAGCAGAGTAGATCCCAGATGCTTACACACTGGGACAAGATGCATCATTCCTATACAGTGCTCGTCATTTCATAATTGTTAAGATGCAAAATATTGTTTTGTTCCATGATGCACCTGCAGACATTCTTGGATGCCTCTGCTCTTTCATGGTGTACCAAATCAGAAAAAGAAAAAAAAAATCAAAAAAACAACTTTGGTAAAAAGAAACTTTGGACACAATTCCTATGAACTCAGTTCATATCTGCTCAAAGCAATGTTTCCCTTCAACTGAATGAGAGGAGGGCTTCCTCTAGATGGGTGCTACAGCCTGCCATGCAAACCAGGGCAGTGACGTCAGGTACATCTGCTGTAAAGAATTGCTAGGTACAGCCTTTACTTAATTATCTTTTAATCCTTTCACTGAATCCCTAACTTGCCTCCTTACTGCAAATGCCTCTCGACTTTAATAGACACTCTCCTTCCCTTCCAGACAGTCA
Source organism: Phyllotis vaccarum (assembly GCA_033318265.1). Taxonomy (NCBI): domain Eukaryota; kingdom Metazoa; phylum Chordata; class Mammalia; order Rodentia; family Cricetidae; genus Phyllotis; species Phyllotis vaccarum. Next base: position 198,617,013 of record JARWLC010000001.1, read on the forward strand.
GACCCATTGAGAGCATCAGCTTTGAACTTGTCAGCTGAAACAAGGTGACGGAGGCTGACATTACAGAGCTCAATACAGTAAAAGTCAAGCAGCTATTCGTGTACCACAGCTGTGGCATCTCCGCCATAAAATATTCATCTTCTTTATGTCACTCTTTATTTGGCTGCCAGAATCGAAAAAGCTGAAAACCCTCTGCTGCGGCACCTCAAGCATATGTCAAAGGTCCCAAAATTAATTTGGAGTATGGACAGGACAATGGTCCGTGACCTTCTGTCAATAGTTTTAAAAAACAACGAGCCATTTTTTTTTAATTGCCTAGCCACACTAGCAGGTAATCTCAGCTTTTACTCATCCAGTCCTGAGAACAAGATCAAACACATTGTGAAGAAGTGTGTCGTGAAACACACATGAAATTTGCTATCGGCATGAGGCAAGGTTCTCTGGATGAATAGAACGGGTAGAATGAGCACACAGAACGAAAGGGGAATTCATTACATTGACGTATATGGTGAGGACTAGCAATCAACCAGTAGCAGTCTGCACACCTAAGAAGCTGAGAACCCTGTAGCTCCTGATCCACAAGGCGGGGGGAGATCAGCCCTCCCGAGCTGTCGCTGAGGGTCTGGAGTGTTCCTGCAGAGTTGCTATACTCTTTCATCCAGGATGAAGGCCCGAGGAAGCTGCTTGCTGTTTATTCACACCCACATCTGTCAGAGCTACATTGAAAAGTTTGGAAAGCTGCTTTATCATCCAAGGGACCCCTCAACTTCTGCAGAGCAGAAACATTTCTCTCTTGAACCTTAGAAGACATGTAAATGAAAATAATTATAAATTTAAAATGTGTGAGTTAGTTATTGGTGGGATAACGCCACCCACACAACCACACACTTACAACCAAATTCACCAGCTTAGTAGGACAATACACATAGTCATGAATAAGACTTAAAGCAGCTACTCCAAAGTGGTGCTGTAGTGGTGCAGGCCTTTAATCTCAGCACTCAGGCCACACAGGCAGGTGGATTTCCGTGAGACTGAGGCCGGTCTGGTGGTCTACAGAGAGTTCTAGGACACCCAAGGCTACATAGAGAAACCCTGTCTAGAAAACCCCTACACACACACACACACACACACACACACACACACAGACACACACACACACACACACAAATATACACAGACACACACACACACAAACATATACACTCATATACACAGACACACACACACACACATACACACAAATATACACAGACACACACACACACAAACATATACACTCATATACACATGCACACACAAACATACACACACACAAACAAACACACACACAAACAAATACACACACAAAGGAGGACCAAAGAGAAGCGTGTATGGTTCAGCACTGCCATACTGCCATACAGCACTGCCACTTCCTCAGGGTTGATGGCAAGTCCAGCTTCCAGCACAAGGTGAGAAACAAACAATAGCTAAGATGTAACTGCTTGAAAAGGTGCCAGACAGAGGCTGCTCAGTTGGTCACCTTAGCTCTCACTATTCTTTCTGTCTGTTCTGCTACAGAAACCAAGAGTAGAGTTCTGCGCTCCCTGAACTGTAGACCAAGAGCTCTGGGTGATTCAGCCTCCTCAGATATACATGCATAGGCAACTCTCTGCCGCTTAGAGTTGTCTCCTCTATTATTGTGAAATTAATTTCTCTTGCAATAGCTCTTAACTCCCACACAGTGTGAGAGTGACTGATGTGTCTTTTCCTGCGCAGTTTTCCTGGGATCCCAACTGCACACTCACCAAGGTCTAGGTGTATTCCTAAGTAGCTCCAACCATCAGGAGCAACAGCTTCCTGACATCTGCAACAGCAGAAGCAACTTCTCTCTGGCCGACTAACCTACTAAGGTATGTGAAAAGGGAGCACATGACTCAGTTCCCACACGGAATGCACACCCTTAGGAACAATACGAATAAATTCTCCCAATTGCCCCAATGTCAACATGCGTGGAAGGAATGTGCTGCTTTAGCAGAAGAATTCAAATTGATGGGTGTGACCTTCCAATGACTTGCCCTGTTTTCTCATAAATCCATTCTGTTGGTTAACAGTGCTCCATTGAGAGACACTCTCTACATTTCTAACACGAAAACCCACAAATCTGGTGCGGTTTTATAATTCAAGGAGTCTATTAAAAATAAAATAGTGACAGGCAAACTTACTGGGGTGCCTTTGTGTTTTGATGGTGTCTGAAAATAATTCATAGAATATGTGGTAGAATGCAGGATTGCCTTTCTTCCTAAACCAGATTCTTCTTCGGTGGTGTCATTTAACGCCAAACAGTGTGCTGACAAATTGCTGATGAATATGTCCTGCAAACCCAGGTATATGGACAGCATTACTGGTGGGAAAGTGTGAATGGTTTCTTACATCTTGTGGAATTCAGGCTATAAAAACGAATATTTCTGTGTTCATTTCTCTCAGTTTTCTTGGTTGTATGTGATATGGAGCCACAGTGGCAAGAATTTGACAAGAAGGGAAAATTTAGAAGCCAGACAAGAGGGCCCTGTCCTCCTTGGCATCAGCTCATTTGTGCAGACCTGTCAGCCTCTGGCATCAGCCCTTGTTTTTTGGGTTTACAGCTTTGTTCACACTTCCTAAAATAAAGCTAATATACTCCGTACACAGCATATTAAATTCTGTAAATAGCGCCTGCTGAACAGTGATACCCAGCAAAGCTCTCCTAAAGCAAGCTGCCAGAAGAGACACTGCCTGCTCTCTTTATTCTTATACCCAGTGTTTGGAATATTACGACAATCCCCACAAAAAAATACTTTGCATAAACAACAGCTAGTTGGATGTTACCACCTTGTCTCTAAAGCCATCTCTGCCTGCTTAGAAAGCCCCTTAGCCATGTGATTAATCACTGATTGTAGAGAGAAATGCCATTACTCTCTAGCTGGCATTCATAGCCACATTCTGTCGGTTCCCATCCCATAGCTATCATGTTCTATAAGCTACTGTATGGGAAGAGCAGATGCTCTCACACTGGCTTGGTTCTGATCATGGCCCCATTCACATCTACTTTGTCAATGTGAGAAAGCCAATATCACCAGCCCACAGATTCTTCCTATTGGAAGAAGAGTCAAAACTTTTATTTGATGCTTGTGAGGCATGAACTCACACATATATACCAATGGATTGAACAGGAGTAGATAAAGTGATATTTTTACTTCTGTTCATTTAAAATTTAATCATTAGAATTCTCCTCTCCCTTATCCTTTATCAAGGAGAAATTGATCCCACCTTTGAGATGACCAGATAGATTTGGACAAAGACAAAAAGCAATAAATGGAAACATCATACTACACTGTTGTGTCTCCCAACTTTGGAAAAGCCATTCCAGTGTTCATGGTTCTCTCTAAGGAAACTAAGTGTGGGAAAGAAGCAGGAGCATCACCATCATTTTACTCACCAATCTGTCGCTCTAATCACATTGCCTCTCTTGATAAGGTCTAAGTGAAAAAATAGTCGATGTTTCTGACATCTTTCCTATGAAAATTGCCATGAGTAGCTCATACTTCGATAGCATGTCGAATGTTCTCTGATGCCAATTCTTTAAAAAAAATAAATGAATAAAATGTAGAGAGTTCCTATATGATAGTTGTTGAAGACTGATTTAATTGTATACTTGACAAATACAGAATTCAATGGGAAGGGAGTCTCAATGAGGGACTGTCTAGATCAGGTCAGCCTGGGGGTATCCCTGGGAAGGTTTTCTTACTTGGATTAACTTAAGTGAAAAGATCCATACTGAATTCAGGTAGTACCATTTCCTATTTTCAGCTCATGTTGAAAAAAAAGAAAGAAAGAAAGAAAGAAAGAAAGAAAGAAAGAAAGAAAGAAAGAAAGAAAGAAAGAAAGAAAGCATGCTGAATTAGCATGCATGAATGAATGTATTGGTCTCTGTTCTTTACTGTGGATGTGACATGACTTCCAGCTTCAGATCCCTTCCACTTGGGCTCCTCCCCATGACAGACTGTAGCCAGAAACTGCAGTTAAACAAACCACTTCTCCCTTAAATTGCTTTTGACAGGTATTTTATCATAACAACAGGAAAGACATTTTGGCCTTATAATTTGGTGGAATGTCCTGTTTTAAGTGACCCCACAGTCTATGTCATCATGATTAACTTCAGCAGTTCCATAGGAAGCCTCTCAAGCACAATTCTCCATTTATCAGCCTCCAACTAATGTCTAATTTCCTTAGCTCAAGGACATAGACTCATTTTACTTTCTTTGCGATAGGGTCTCACTATGTAGTCCAGGTTGGCCTTCAACTTCTGATCTTCCCGACCTAGTTTCCCAAATGTTAGGATTATGAACCTGGAAAGCTACCAAGTTAGACTCATTACACATACATTTCCTAGAATTTCCGATTCCTCTCGGCCTAACCAAACTTGGCTTAATTTTCAAAAACTATATCTAGAATTGAAAAATCATTATGTGTACACAGTAATCTCTTATTATCTAGCGTGAATTCTATCCTTTCCCGGGATCCTCTGGTAAATATTCATGGAACCCTGTTCTAGCTCTATTTCTGTGGCTATGATAAATTACTCAGACCAAAAGCAACTTAGCGAAGAGAAGGGCTCATTTCAGATTCCAGGTTCAAGTGTATTGTAGAGGGAGGGAACTCAAGCAGGAACATGAAGGCAGGCCTGCTTTCTACTCCACACAGTATCACCTCTAGTGAGGATCTCCCTTCATAGACAAGTTCAGCAGGAATAATGGAGGACAGTGTTTTCTCAATCACAGACTGACACAATCACTTACATATCTTTGAAAACACTCCAGGACGGTAGGCTAAGCCCTCCTATATCAGTTAATAACCAAGACAACCCTCCACAGGTCAACATGATCTAGGCAAGCCCTCATTTGGGGATTTCTTCTCAAGTAACTCTAACATTAAGTTAACAGTCAAAACCCACCTGGACACTTATTCATCTCAAAAACTTTTAGGAACAATTAATATTAAAGAAAAAAACTATTATTTTGCGTGTAGCACTAGTACAATTAGAAAAATTCAGGGGTGAGGTCTAAGGAGAATGCTTGGGACTCTCTTTAGAGGAGATTCTCTCAACTCCATTTTGTTAGCTTTCTGTGGAAAAGTTGTCCAGTTAAAATAGAGAAAGTGATTTTAGTCAAAGGAGAATACACTGATCACTAATTTTATATTAACATATCATATTTCAAAATTGTATTGATTTGTTTTCTTTTTCTAAGATTGACCTCATATTAAAAGTAGTTTATTTTATTTCATTTCCAAAACCCTTTGTAATCTAACAGGTACTTTCAAAAGAGGTGATAATCCAACCTGTACCTTGCAGAGAATGATGTCACTTATTCAAAAGGAAGAATTCTCTGATTCTCTAAACAAATTCTTTCAGTAAATTCCTCTTTCCTCTCAGCCAATTAGTCATTGAAGAGGATCAGAGAATTCCTGAACTCAATGTAAAAAAAAACACACATGACTCCAAGTGTTGCCTCATTGCAATGTAAATAACTTAATGCATGCTAGCAAGTATCTTCCATTTGCACAGGTGATGGGAAGTTACCTTATCAAACAAGCACATGCTGCTAAAACGTGTTGACTCAAGAAAACCTAGAGCCAACAGGAAGCCTCAATGGATAGAAGCACTTGAGGCCAAAACTTGACCTGAGTTCAATCCCTGGAACCCATGTAAAGATGGAAGATAGAAACAACACCACAGAGTTGCCCTCTGACCCCCACATACAGACATTCCTCCACCCCACCACACATTACCCACATAAATATGGTAACTGATAAAGTCTTAAATGAAGAGTATTGGCATATTGATATGACAAAATGAAGCCTGAACAAAAGTCCCCAGAATACCACAAGAGAAGGATACAACTTTAGATATTGCCAGTAGATTAGGCTGTGGCTGGAGGAGTGTCTGTTTCCTTGGGTGGTCACAAAGTGGCCCCTTTTGAGAGGTACATACATTTGTCAGGATACAGTGAGGGACACGAGAGCTGTACGATGCATTTAAATAGTGAGAAGTTAATGCAAAGTATTAGAATGAATGTTTCTGGCAGTCTGGATATCTCCAAGGAAAGAAAAATGACATAGGCCAGTGAGGACATCCTTAGGAAGCAAGACATGATGTCAGGGTGCCTGAGCTCACAGGACATGCTGCCAGCGTGTCTGAGCTCAGGGAGCAAGAGGGAAACATGGAGGTTACGAAAACCTAGAACACTGAAGGGATATTCTCCCTGGCTGCTTGTTTCTAGAGCTTCAAACAGTAGACCTTTATCATACAAACCATCGTCCTACCAGTGGGGAAGCATTTCCCTCCCACATGCTGTGTTCTTTATTTTTCTCCTCTACACATTTTAGGCACATTTATAATGATACTGTCTACAATTAAGTAACAGCAACCACGTGACGGCTACACTCCCTGTGCTGTAACATCTACCAAATTTTTGAAATAACTTTTTCTCTAATAATTAAAAACGTCAATGGCATAAATCAAATCCCAGCCTTTATATGCCAGGGGAAAGTACATATTTAAGGGTGTGAGAACCTATAGTAGCTTCCAAAATGAAAATAGTGAGCCTGGGAATGGAAGAGCATGTTCTCTGATCCCAAAACTGTATTTTTAATCATTGTGCTTCAAGGCCCTAAACTTTTAAGGACAAGCATTTCTTAAAATGTAAGTTATAGCTAATCCACACAGAGGAGCATTTTAGAGTCATAAAAGGTAATGTTTCAGAGGTATGATTATACAAGATGTGAACTATAATCTTTGGCAGAAAATCAGGGTCTAAGAAAAGAATGTATATTGTGATAAGAATTCTCTTAAAGCAATGTGTATCTGTGCTCCCTGAAGTGAAATGCTATCTAGAAGCAAATAAAGACCATTTCCCAATGAGAAGTAAGTGGTGTTCATTATCTCTCAGAGAACCGTTTACTTTTGTAAAATCAGCAGATGTGACATACAAATATTCCTGCCTAATTTTCTGTTTGGTGGTTTTGGTACTGTTTCCTCTTTTAAGTCCTTTAAAATCTGTATACCACTTGCATGGAAATGCATATGGTCCTCTAGAAACATGCTTTGGTTCATAAAATGAAAAAGCATTTCTCATCAAATGTTTATACTTTTTACATATTCTTTATTATGACATCTGCTTCATTCTTTTTAAGAACTAATATACGGGGAAGGAAAAATGGTTCAGCAGTTAAAAGCACTTGAGAGTAGCTGAATTTGGTTCCCAGCATCCACTGTTGGTAGTTTACAACTCCCTGTAACTTCAAATTCAGAAGATCTGATGGCATCTTCTGATCTCCCTGGTCACTGAACACACGTGCATAGACCTTCACACAGACACACATATAAATATAAATACAAATATAAGTATAATCCCTTCAAATTAAAATATTATTTACATAGTATTAAAAGCTAATTATGTATGGTGAGGTGCTGAATATGGGATACTAGCTAGACTTTCGTTTGCTTTCTTATATCTTTTTTTATACTTGTGTGATTATATGAAATTACAATAAAATAATCAGCAAGTCCTGTGTGTGCTTATATTTTTGTGTTCGTGCGTTATTTTCTAGGACACTGTCCCAACTGCTTCCATAGCTCACCTCTTTCAAGGCCGCCGTGAGTTAAATTCCACAGCCAAGCTTTATACTGTGTTAAATTAGACTAAGATTGTTTGGCAACTTGTTCAAACTCACTCAGCTTCTAGATTCCAGGGAGAGCAGAAGTTTGACCTAGATCTATATAAAACAAGAGCAAGTACATACTTGATATGTTATATTACATATATGCTAATATTTATATTTCAAATTACCCTTCTTAATTAACTGACCTTGAACTGAAGCAAACTTTGCTTAAGGCATAATTGTTCCTTCATATATTCAACAAATGCTTATTGGGAATCCACTCCACAGTTTTAAAATAAATGCATGAGTGAATGGGACTCCTTTCTACTGAAAATCTTAGAAACCCAACAAAGAAGAAAGCTCAAGAGAAGAGACAAGGGAAAGGGGAGGGGGGGTGGTTGGAGGGCGGTGAACAGAAGGAAGGGAAAAGGAGAGAGGAAAGGAGAGAACGGGGAGGGAAGGAAGTAGTTGACTACATATCTAAGCACTCAAAATCCTCATTTCGTGAGTAATTGCACTTGAGGAAAAGAGAGTATGTGATGTTAGAGCACATGGATGAGCATGCTCACACTATCCCCTTCACTCGTAAACTAAGAAAAGTGCTCTGCTTTCTCTTCAGAGGACACCCGTTTAACGTGAGGTCACGGATTGGTTTGGACTTGAAAGTTATTTAAGTCACATTTCCATCCTTCAACAGGATGTAGAGCAAGCGTTATTTTTGTGTTGTCTCTGAGCCACACAGGTGTCACTTCTAAAACAGACGGGGACATTGTTGGTTGCTCATCTATGACTCAGAGAGATCTACCTTTTTTCCCTTTCTCTCCACAAAGGCTCAAAAGGCTCACATTCATCTCTTATAGAACTCAGTTTTAAAACTTAATATTCCTGATTGCTTTTGCAAAAAAAAAAGTTAGGTTTCCTGCGAATTAACAAAAGTATGAGGGAAATACTGCTGTATGGCTGGCTAGGAAAGTAGCGTTAGTATTCCTCAATTTCCCTGGGGAGTAGAAAGCTGGATCCACACCTGTTGTTCCAGTACCACTTTGGTTTCTACCTGTCTTCCTTCTCATCCCTTGGGCAGGGCAATCACATGGGTGGTTGCCACACCTCTCTCTGATGATGAAGATGGATCCTTGTCATCATGCTGCTCTTTGGTATTCTGGACACCCTTGCCTAGAACCACTTGGCTCCCACCACATTCAGCACGGTGCAAAAAAGCTCTTAAAACCATGATTTACCATATGAACAAAAATAACAAAAATGGACTCAGCAGTTTGATACGTTTTTGCATATTTGTATGTGTGTGTGTGTGTGTGTGTGCGTGTGTGAGAGTGTGAGAGTATGTAACAATAATATAGACAAAGAAGGAATCAGCATAAGGAGAAGGATGGATGGGTTTGGAGGAGGGCAGAGAAGGCAGAATGCTATAATTCTATCTCAATCAAAAAATATTTTTTAAAAGTAGAGCATGTGTTCTACAGAAATGTTTGTTTCATACCATAGAACCAAACACACTGACTGACCAAGGAATCAGCCCCAGGTTTTATGGCTAATAAATGGTAGGACAGTGCAGACCTAGGATGCAGAGAAAATTGAGTAGCTCATTTGTGCCCTTACTGGCCCTCCCACTTTGGTTGAAATAGAAATAGTAATTAACAAGAATCTTCTAACTACACACAGAAGAAAAATCCAACCCAATCTGGCTTACGGCAAAATTGTGAGTCCATCTTTTTACAAGTCCACAGATGAGATTATTGAGAGAAAGGAGGAACCAATGAATGGAGACATTGTAATCTCTAAACTCTGTCCTCTGCTTTGCTGGCTTTAATTTCAGGCTCCAGATAGAAGCATCCAGCCAGTGCAGGAAAGAAAAAAAAAAGTTTGTGGTTACAACAAAATCTCAAGATTCATTAAGATCAAATTACTTAGACCATATTGTCCTTCCTGGACCAATCAGTCACTGAGGTGACTTTACTGTGACTCCAAACACAGGTTTCCATCACATAATGTGATTAGAAAACAGTGACAACTTCCTGCACAGGAGTTTCCATCTATCTACAGCTGGCTTTGGTCACTTAATGTCACGTCCTCCAGTGTCACCTGTATTATCCCACTGCTGCAAATGATAGGCTTTTATTTAAAAAAAAAAGTTTTATTTTATTATTTGTGTGTGTGTGTGTTTGTGTGTGTGATTGTGTGTGTTTGAGTTATACCTGTGTATATTCAGGTGTGCGGATGCTTGCTGAATCTGTAAGAAGGACCTGGAACCTGAAGTTGCAGGCAGTGGTAGGTGGGTTAGAAACCAAACTCCAGTCCTCTGAAAGCACAGCAAAACTCTTAAGCTCCAAGCGTCTCCCCAGTCCCAGATTTTATCCTTTTGATGGCTGACTGGAGCACCACAGTAGAACTCATCAAATGTAAACAACCATTATATGTTATTTTTAAAAAACGAAGAAGTGTCTTCAAACAAGTTTCTGGGTGATGTCAGAAAGAAGATGATGAACAGCATACTCACATGTCTGTTACAATGGTGACAGGATTAGAGGACTTTGCCTGGCAGGCTCTGGTATCTCTAGAACATCAGGTATTTCTTTATTATGTGTTCTTTTATCTTTTGCGAACCAAGTTATAGAACTAAGCAGTGTCTCAAGCAATATCTCAAAATTCACTAAGAAAATGCATAGTTGATTGATTCATTAAAAAAAATTGTGACTTTTTGTTACATATCTTTTAACTACACTCTCTTAGTATGTCCTTTCCATTCTGGGTTTACCGAATAAGAGAGAAAATAATGTTCAACAGCCTCAGGAGCAGGCTGGTATGGGATCAAGCCAAACCTGAGGTGGTAAGACTGTTAGTTCTCTGAACTCATGCATATAAGACAGATATAAAAACAAAAATAACATCCAATGGCTAGGACGCTTTGGCATATATAGCCATCTGCTCAAAAATAATTAATGATTGATGTAGTTGTTGCTTATCTTGTGTGATTTTTTTAACCAATAGTTTTAGTACACTCACCTTATTCATGTGGCTACTCTGGTAGTTATCAAGTTATCAATAAATATGGGTTTTGGGTTTTTTTTTTTTTTTTTTTTTTTGCTTCTTTCCCTCCATCCAGGTATTAGGACATTCTCCAAGGCCCTAATGCCAAGGGTGTGTTCATCTATTCTCTTCCATGCTGCGTTCTTATCAATACGCAGTGAATGAAGCCACAGCAGTTCTAACTACTGCCTATAACACTGCTGAAAAACCAACACTTTTTCGCAAAGAAAATTTTCACTTGGCAGAAAGAGAAGCCAGTCCTGGGCTCTGACTAGCTGTACTCTCCACAACATATAGAATAACACTCTGAATGGGAAACAGTATGCAAACGGCAGCTACCAACAACACGAGAACCCGGGTAGAGAGCATGTCATCACCTCTGGAAAACAGAAGTGGAGACTCTTCTAATTTAATCTCTCTTTGACTTAAAGATCAACTCTCCGTTGTTTGTTCTTTTTGACAGAGGTAAGCTATACTCAGAAGTTTCCAGACACCTATCTACATATGACCCTTGTTCCGGCTCCTATGTGCAACTGAAAATTTGGTCATGAATACATGCAAACAGATATTAAACAAACACCCCAGGAGAGAAAAAAAGGCAAGTTGCCTCCAGCTGTCTAAGTAAGTCATTGATGACCAGCTTCAGATGAACTCATTGACCTTTGAAAAATTCCTATTTCCTGTGCCCCCAGACACCTCCAGTGAAGCCAGGTTTGTGGCTGACTGTCAAGTGGATAAACAGACTCAGAGCAGGAATGGAGGCTAGATGGACCTATATTAATATGACAGTTATTTTCCTATTGTTTCTAATGCTTCCTATAAACACAGAAACGCATAAAGTACCTGGACCCTGGAGCATTCCCTCTTTAACCTGTGAGACTGGTTTGTTTAGTGTCTTAGAAGATGGAAATTGTAGTAGGTCTGTGAGTCTTGATTGTGTGAATTCATAGACGCCTATGCAGGAAGAGAGCCTGTAAAAGGTAAACAATGAGTTTGCTACCCATCAAAACTAACAAAGGGCTGCTGGGGAGGAGGCCAGATCCACTCATGTTGTAAAGAATGTTATTTAGCATCCCTAGATTCAGTTTTCCTGTCAACAAATGATGCCAACATGCCAGAGACAGAACGTGATTGTATACAGAGCCTGATGATAATGGGGTTACTCACCATGATGGTAGCCATTGGTAGTCAGCAAGTTATAAATATAAATATATATCAGTTTATGAATAACATTATAAAAACCATTACTGTAGTCAAGATGTATCTCATGTCCCCTACTGATTTAAACTTCAGGTTCTTTATTTGGTATTTATTTGTCTTGCCACCAATAACATCATGTACTGCTCCACATATGAACTTTAACAGCTGAACACATTACTGAGTGATATATCACCACATCCTTAAGCTTCCCTCTAGAAGCCCATATTTCTCCAAATGTTTAATGGGAATGCCGACTATGTATAACATTTCTATTCACTTTGATATCTTAATGATCATTTTTGTTACTAACTTGTCTTTTGAAAATTCTTCCCATGGACGCAATGCCTGCTGACTAATTTCATGCTCTACCTGTCTCCCTACAAATCCCCTATCTACTTTACATCTCCTCTGCAAGTCTCTCTCTCACATTCATGCCCGTATATTTTATTTTGTACCACAGTTACTTTCACCAGGGTCATGTATGTGACCATGGCTGTAGAGTTATTCACTGAAGCTTATATTTGGTGGCAAATATACAGCAGAAGGCATTATCATCCTCTCTCTCAGAACTTATTAACAACCAATATCTCAAGAGTACATACTAGAACCCCAAGATTCCTATCCATTCATGATTTATTGATAATAAGACCAGTTTTATGTGAGCCCAATGTAGCTAAATATAATTTTAAGTTAATAATTACAATGCTTCTGTCAACATATGTGAGAATTTTTGCTTATACTTTGGGATTTGCTTTCATTAGTTTTAATAACATGTGTTGGTTTGCACATAGGTTCAGGTACCCATAGAGGTATCTCTGGGGCTGGAATTAAAGGCAGTGGTGAGTTATCTGGCTGGGTTCTGAGAACAGAATGTAGGTCCTCTGCAAGAGTAGAAAGTTCCCTTAACCCTGAGCCATCTCTCCAAAAACATAGGGATGTTTTAATCAAAGGCTCTGATTTACTTTTCCAACTAAATAACAGTCTTTCAAGCTAGTCCGTGATGGGTACAGTCTCTGACACTCATTCTCTGAGTTTGAGTCCAGGTATTCTGGGATTCTGTGTGCAGACATTTGCCTTCTCTCCACTGGAAATGATTTCCTTTCCGGACACGCATGTTCAAAATAGCTAGAGGACTACACACTAGACTCCTAGATTATTGACGTCTAAAAACATTTTTTAAATGTCAAATATCTTTCTAAAAGCTTTCTGACAAAATTACAAGCTAATTTTTTTTCTCACAAAATAGTTCGGCCTCTAAAACAATCAGTTGCAAAATGCCAAACGTAACCAAGAGGCGTGAGTCATGGTTCCTACACCTGTTCTGAGGTAAAAGAAGGCAGCAGTGGGTGGGTGGAAATCAACTCAGCAGCCATGTGGACTCCCTCCTTCTTGGCCAATTAATGCAGAAAAAAAATCTTTTGAGTTTTACAGAAAAACGGCTGGCTCAGACCTAACTCTTGAAAGCTCACAGGCTGATGATAGGACAGTGAAAAGTTCTGATCATAGACAAAGAGGATTTTAAAAAAACTGCAAATAAGTTGGCTTTCTAGCAGCTGCATTTTAAAAAATGTGATGTGATGTGTGTGTGTATGTATGTATGTATGTATGTATGTGCTTGTTCATATGTGTAATTGTGAACATGTGTGTGTCCCAACATAAATGGAAATTCAGAGAAAAATCTTGGATGTCTCTATTCCCCCCAAATTCAAGGAATGCTGGGGTTATAGATGAGCTGGACCAGTATGTGGTGGGATACGTTTCAAATTTAATAAAAATCAGTCTGAGATATCATAGGGATCTACCCACAGTAAGTCTAGGAGGATCAGAGAGTGGTGACTCATACCTTTAATCCCAGCACAGGAAATATCTGGGAGTGGTGACCTATGCCCTTAATCCCATCAAATCTGAGTTTGAGGTCATCTTAGTTTACATAAGGAATTCCAGGCTCCCAGGCAGGCAATGGTGGTGCCACACCTTTAATCTTAACCTGGATGTGAAACAACTGGGCGAAGAGAGTATTTAAGGCAGACATAGAAAGACAGAACAGGAAGTAGAAGCCACGAGGAGCAGAGCGAGGCTAAGGAAGCTGGAAGACAGCTGGGTGAGATTTGACTGTGGTGTTTCCTCTCTGATATCTCAGACTTGGTGTGGAAATGTCTTTCTGTGGCCTCCCAAGACCAAGAAACTACATTTCAACACAGACTGGTTTTTCTTAAATTTGAAACATATCCCCACAAGTGTGCCCAGCCTATGTGTGAGTTCCCAGAATCCAGATGGAGGTCCTTATGCTTGAGCAGCAAGCACTTTAACCTGTAAGACCTCTCGCCAGACAGAATCAGCCTTTTTGTTTCAATACTTTATCTTTAATATTCACTCTGTGTGTGTGTGTGTGTGTGTGTGTGAGAGAGAGAGAGAGAGAGAGAGAGAAGAGAGAGAGAGAGAGAGAGAGAGAGAGAGAGAGAGAGAGAGAGGCAGGCAGAGATAGAGACAGAGAGAGAGAGAAGAAGGGGGGAGAGAGAAAGAAAGAGAGAGAGTCTGTACACCATAATGCAGGTATCTGCAGAGGCCACAGAGGATCACCTATATCTTGAGTTACAGATGGTTGTGAGGTGAGCAGCATGGCAACTGACAGCTTTGGTCCTCTACAATGGAAGCATGCACTCTTAACCACTGAGCCATCTCTCCAGTCCTTCAGATCTGACATTTTCAAGTGTTAATTCACTCCTTCAAGGATTCCTGGGAGCATGACACAGGACATTGTATGACATAGCGTTTAGCAGAAGTTTAGATCCCTAGGTCTCGCCTGTGACATCCTAAATTGAAGTCACAGCACACAGAGCCCTGAAATCTTCATTCTCATAAAGCATCCCAGGTCACACTTGTGCACAGGGAATTTTGTTCACTGTCTTGAGTACAGCATGAAGTAGAACTCCAGCTGCCATACACACAAATCACCTCAGATCAGCCAATCATAAGGTAAGTCGGGTACCTGAAAGACAGCTCAGTGTGTCAAAGCACTGATGCCATGAATTCAATCCCAGGAGCCTAGTGGGGGAAAATGATCTCACAAGGTAGCCTCTGACCTTCACATGGGTACCATTTTGTGGGCGTACACACAAAAGCACACACACACACACACACACACACACACACACATACACACACACACACACACACACACACACACACGCACACACACAGAGGTAAAAAGTTAGGTCATTGCTAAGCAGAATAAACCTGAGGGACTCAATTCTCAGCCTCCTCTCTTTACATGTGAAGCCTCAGGATTCATCCTGCCAAGAACATTGGAGGGAAAACATGCTCTGGACCAGACTGCGCACTCAATGTGGAGACAAGACTATAGGAACCCTTGGCTGCTGGTACTTTTAATTTATAGTATTATCTCCTATTCAGCAGAATTCTCTCCTTGTGCTCTTTATGTATACATACATTGTCTTCAGAACATTTCTCCATCTCAGAACGGGACTAGAGAGAAGTACAATTCCAGGCAGAACATGATGGCACACAAAAGTGAGACAGGAGGACTGTGCATTCAAGGCTAGTGTAGGCTACATAGTGAGATCCTTTCCAAAAAAAATACTTAAAAACAACAACAACAAAAAATAAAAGTCAAGTTCAGTTATTCAATTAAGGTATTAACGAGCATGATGAAAACTTTTTTTTTGCAAAAACTGAGATACATAGATATGCAAAGCACATATAGACACAAAGATACAGACACTCATAGACAATGTCTTAGGTTTCTGTTGCTGTGATAACACACCATGACCAACAGTAATTTGAAGATGGGAAGGCTTATTTTAGCTCACATTTCCACATCATAGTCCACAATTAAGGAAAGTCAGGGAAGGAACTTCAGCAGGGCAGGAACCTGGAAACAGGAGCTGAGGCAGAGGCCAGGAGGGGTGCTGCTTACTGCTTGTTCCTCATGGCTTGCTCAGCCTGCTTTCTTATAGAACCCAGGACCAACAACTTGGGAGCAGTACCATTCACAGTGACACTTCCATACTAATTATTAATTAGGAAATCACAAAGCAGACTTGTATGGTGATATATTTTAGATTTAATAAAATCAGCCTGGAATACCAGAAGACATATATCACCACAGATTCGCCCATGGGACAGTCTGGTAAGGGCATTTTCTCAGTTGAAGTTCCCTCTTCCCAAATTACTCTGTCCTGTGTTAAACTGACATAAAGACTAGTGGGCAGGGACACTCACAGAAACACAGATACAGACAGACACACAATAAAGAAACACACACCTCAGACAGCCAATCATCAATCTATATGCATGCATTGTGTGTGTGTGTGTGTGTGTGTGTGTGTGTGTGTGTATAAAACAATTTCTTCTGCCTTATTTTTAAATTCCTTTCAGTTTTATTCAGCTATTCTGTCAGGGCCCACGGGCAGAAACAGAAGTCTCTGCGATGACATTAAAGGGGAGGAAGCCTTTCTGCGTTCTTGCCTGTGACAAACAGTAGTATTTGCTCCTCCTGACAGAAAATAAAATGCCCTTTACTCTCAACTAATTAAAAACAAAATCCACCATTTCTTTCAAGCTGCTAAGTTAACATGTAGAGATATTAATTAAACTTGTGCTGTGTGATTTAAGAAGGGAATTAATAAAGGCTAAATATGCAAGCAGGGCCCACTCCCATCCATAGGGAGGCCAGGAGACCCTGTGTGACTGGCCTGACCTGGAATCTACCCTGTCATTTCACCATGGAGATTACAACTCTAAGACCATGCCCTCCCCTGTGTCCTCACACTGGATCTCACTGGCATTTACTCTTTATGTTTGTCAGTGCATTGGCTGATTTTGGCCTAAAGCAGCCCACAGCCCATTCATACAAACAAAATTATATGTGCGCATGTGTGCACGTGCATACATGGAAGACAGAGGTCAAATTAACCTGTCAGTCTAGTGTAATCGACCGTGTTTTGTGAGGCAGGATCTCCCATTGATGAGACTACATCAAAGATAGCAGGCTGGCTGACCAGACAGCCCTGGAGTTCTGCTTCTCTCTTCTTCCCCAATCCCCTGCAGTAGAAGCTTGTGTGTGTCACTGATCCCAACTTTTTTTTTTCTCCCCCATGTGGGTTCTGGAAATCAAACTCATATCCTCACACTTATATGCCAATCACATTACCAGATCCACCACTCTGCAGCCATCTAAATGCTGTCTACGGTTTCTCTTTTCTGTAATATCAAAACTGTGTCGTTCCTAGGGAGAGCTCACGGGCCACAGCAGCATACTTACTGTTTGTCTTTTCAGGGATAAAGTGAAGTTTGCCAACCATTGCTTTAGTGATGGCAGCCTCTTCTCCACATGTCAGATACCACACACACACACACACACAGACACACACATACACACACATACACACAGACACACACACATACACACACATACACACAGACACACACACACATACACACAGACACACAGACACACACATATACACACACATACACACAGACACACACACACATACACACAGACACACACATATACACACACATACACACAGACACACACATATACACACACATACACACAGACACACACATATACACACACATACACACAGACACACACACACATACACACACATACACAAAGACACACAGACACAGACACACACACATACACACAGACACACACACACATACACACACATACACACAGACACACAGACACAGACACACACACATACACACAGACACACACACACATACACACAGACACACACACACACACACACACACACACACACTGCCCCCTGCTCAGTGTATCTTCTGTGATAATTCCTACCTGCTCTTAGTTTCTTAGTTTATTGTCATTTTTCTGGGGGTTTGCTGTTGATCAGCTCTTCAATGTCTCTTCCACACTGGCTATTTAGTGTGTCTTTGCATATTTGTCTGTGTTGAAAATGGAGACCCATGCATATAGATATCCACTCCAGTGCATGTACACAGTAGGTGTTCAAGCAATGGACAGGCTCACTTGAAGCCCAGTTGAAATTCACTGTGGTAGACTCTCCCACATTCCTTCTCTAAATCACCTAATTGTTTGAAACTAAATTAAAACAAAATTTAAAAATTAAAAATAATTCCTTCTTAGAACCATTAGGACAAAAATATCAAGAAAGATAATAGAGCTAAAAATAGATTTCTATAGGCAGAAACAGAAGCATTGAGCTGCTGATCAATTCCTTAAGAACAAGTAGAAGTCAGCCTTGGATAAAGCTTTATTTCTGATGTTAGCATATTGGAACTCCAGAGAGCTTGCCCACAAATTCAGTTACATTCCAAACCAGCCCTCAAAGTTTGCCTAATTAAGAAGACTAACTACGTTCGGAACTATCATGGAGGCAGACTTTCTGGGTGAAGGAAACAGAAAGTATACACATTGTTAGAAGTAGGCCAAAAGCAAATCTTACTTTGACCAGGCTCATCTCCTCTTACCAGTTCATTCACTACTTCTGGGACCCCACTAGTGCCTTATTTCATCTATGACATTGGGTCTCGAGGACTGCATGTTTAATAGAGTGCTTAAGGTAAGTACATATCTAAAGGAGGTAGGCAGTGGCCCCAAGACAGGTGATGGGATAAAAAGGATGAGTTGCAACATACCACATGGTAGAATCCTTTAAATGGCAGAGGCAGAGTCAGAGCTGTAGGGATAAACAGCAAGCATGCATACTCACGTATGTCTGAATATTCATGTTTGTGCAAATGTGCTAGATATACATTCTCATTTGTTTTATAATTAAAAACCTGGAGCCAGATATTGGGGTAAATATTATAAGATCAGAGGGACAGAGGAACAAGCCCCTAGAGAAACTTCTCACCACTGCTGAATCTTCAGGCTGAAAGAGGATGATCCTGTCTCCAGAAATTCTCAGATTGAATGCTCTGAGTCCTCAGTCAAAAGGGAAGAGAAACCCAGGGAAGGTGCAGGGGTGAACTCCTTTCTCCCCCGCTCTTATATTCCGTTCTCTGCTCAGCAATTCCTTTCCTGTCTCAACCTTCCTCCTCCTGGGAGTGTGTGATCCCAAATGCAGGGAACAGAGCCACTGAGATACTACATGCTGGGATCAGAGGTGTGTGCTACCAACTACCTTGTGCTCTTTCTCTTTTGGACTGGATTAATCTCGTGTAATCCAGACTGGCCTTGAGAGCACAGAGATCCAGACTGCCTCCAGAGTGCTACGATTAAAGGTGTGTGCCACTACTGCTGACCTCTGTGGCTAACTCTGTGGCTGGCTCTGTCCTCTGATCTTCAGGCAAGCTTTATTTCTTAGAGGATACACAAAATATCACCATATTATTTGGTTAATGTGTCAGCATAAACATTACCTAGCACATAAGTAACTTTCTTTAGTGTTTCTACCAAGCAAATATATAATGCATTGGTCTTGCACATTGGTCCTCATCTTTACACTGCTATGTGATACTCCATGATAAAACGGACATTCCTGAGTTCTCTGAATGCTGCAAGACTCTGTAACAATGACCTTGATGCTTCATGGTTTCAGAGGCTTTGGCCCCCATGCTATGAGCCTTATTGTTTTGTGTGAGAAGGCACATGATAGTGCAAAGGAATGACGGTGCAGCAGACCCTGTCACTATGAACAAGAGGGCAGTGTCAGAGTTCATCTCCTCCATCGGGAGAGCCAGCCCATTAAAGCCATTCTGTACGGACGCAGATGCTTCCTCCTGTTTAAATAAGATGGCCTCAAATGGTTAAATTGGCAGAAATCTTGGCTATGGAGTCAAAGCCTGTGTCGAGGAGAGCTTTGACCATTACAAACTCCCCTGGCCTTGAGGATGTGTGAGAGATTCTTATTTCATAATTAATCACAACAAAATCATGTAGACCTTAGGTGCCTATGACTTTCTTATTCCTATGAGTCATTGGGGAACTGTAGGATCCAAGCTGGGTTGCAAAGGCTGTAAGAGCAAGCCTTCTGTGACTGTTCTTGGGCATTAGCTGATTAAATAATGGATGTATCAATCCACCAGCACAGGAAACACTAAATTTGATCTTAGAAACTCATAGAACTTCAGCTAGTGTGCCATAGCATCTGATAGAGGACAAAGTTTTTCACAAAATTAATTTAGTAAATATGCACATGGTCGTCCCATTCAGACATGTATGTTTTTGCACATTTTTAATATTTTTTTGTTTCAAAGTAGTTTTATTCCAAAATAAATTTTAAAAATATGCCATTTATTTGCAGTCATGATTTGGCCTGAGATTCCAATAAAGCCATTGCCCTGTCTTACATAAAAATAAATTTTTTGTGTGTGCATTTTATTAATTTTTTTATAAAAAATGTCATTTTTATCCATGTATCCCCCTGCTCCCCCTTCCTTCCCTCCTCCCAATCCCTCCTAGTCAGATTTCAGCCTCCCCACTTCCCACACCCCCACCCCCTCTCCCAAAAGGGCAAAAGTCCCAAGGTGGGTTAGGTCAGTGTGGCACATCCATTCCAGTATACCCAAAGGATGAACATCATACCCAAAAGGCACTAGCCCAACTATGTTCATAGCAGCATTATTCATAATAGCAAGAACCTGGAAACAACCTAGATGCCCCTCAACTGAAGAATGGATTAACAAACTGTGGTACATCTACACAATGGAGTATTATTCAGTAGTAAGAAAAATGGATTTTAACAGTGAGAGTTACTGGAATTTGAAAATACAGTTATTGTCTCAACAGTTAAAATATGTACCTGGAATTTCCTGTTGGACAGAAGGAAGAATGGTAAAGAAAAAGCCTGAGAGGCTGCATATGAGGGTCTGAAATGACACGTGACCTGAGAGCAGGGATTCCTTATCTCTGATTAACATGTCAAAAATCTCTGATTAACATGTAGTCTCTGGACTACAACAGGCAGATCGGCAGATCATTTAGTGGGATTACATCTGAAGGGCTCCTATGAGAAGTAGGAGGTGAACCAAGACATTTTTACCTGTTTTAGGCAAGTGGCATTTTCTCAAAAGCATGATTGGAAAAACATGAAGTGAAAAGGAGCTTGTGCATAGGGGAGGTATAATCAGAGGTTCATTATTTTAATTTGAGTGTGTGTGTACAAGAGGAGAGAGAGAGAGAGAGAGAGAGAGAGAGAGAGAGAGAGAGAGAGAGAGAGAGAGAGAGAGAAGTGCATGGCATGCAGCAGACAAAGTCACACACACAAAAGCTAGAGGAAAATGTCTAGTCCTCTGCCTTGCCCACCATCACTCTCTGCCTCCTTCCCTATAGAGCCTTTCCCTGAACCTACAACTAAACCATTAGTGATATTTCCACTGTGATTCTCTGTCATAACTCCCAACAGGGCCAGGTGATAAGCACATGAGGTCATGCTGGTTTTAAACTGGAGCTTGGACCCAACCCAGGTCCTTCTGCTGGCACAGAAGGTATTTGTACCATTGAGCTTAGCCATGGCCTTAGTTAACTCCATAATTTTTAAATAGCACATATATCATTTTAAAAATACAAAACCAATTCCTGATGGCAAAATAGGAGTATTAGACCTTAGATAATTAGTAAATTTCTGTTCCTAGAGGCTAAGAACAAAAATAGCCAAGTCTTCCTGAAAGACTTGAGCCAATGGGAGTAACTAGAAAGACACTGACAGGAATTGGTGTAATGCCTTAGAGAGATGGATTGTGGGGACCAATGAAATGGGAATAAAGCAAAACCCAAAATGCACAGGTACCTCAGAGGGGCCAGTGACAGGAGCTTCAACCTGAAGGTGTCCAAAGAGAAAATGAAGCCTCTGTTTCCTGATTCTCTGGTTTTTTTGTCTTACCTTGCAGGTGGTGGCATCCAAAGAAAATGATGAAAAGCCCTGATTATTCAGAATAAGTTCTTCAGTGTTCTGGAGTCACAGAGCAAAAAGGAGGGCAGGTGTATACAGACAAGAATGAGTAGATAATTTTTAAATGATTCCATAATCATTTGAATAGTCTTACTGAGTCTCTCTGATGGGGTGTTTTGCTGCTGCTGGGATAAAATAGCCAGGCAAAAACAAATTAAGGAAGAAAAGATTTGGTTTTGCTAACCATTATAAATTCTAGTTCATCAGGGAAATACTAACAGCTGGATTTTGAGGGAGCTTATGGGGATATAATAAAACATTCAGAGATATCAGAGGGATCTACCAACATTCAGTCTAGGAGGATCAGAGAGTGGTGATTTACACCTTTAATCCCAGCACAGGGAGTATCCTGGGAGTGGTGACCTACGCCCTTAATCCAAACTGAGTTCTAGGTCATTTTAGTTTACAGAAGGAATTTCAGGCTCCCAGGCATGCAGTGGTGGTGCCACGCCTTAACTGAGCAAAGAGAGTATTTAAGGCAGACAAAGAAAGACAGAAGGGCAGAAGAAGCCAGGAGGAGCGAGGCTGAGGAAGCTGGAAGACAGCTGGGTGAGATCTGACTGTGGTGTTCACTCTCTCTAATATCTCCGACTTTCCCAGAGATCTGTCCCTCAGTTTCCTTTATTCATGCAACAGGAGCTGGTCATTACCCTCAGTCAAGAAGCAGAGAGGCGAGTACACAATACTCAGTCCGGGATCTCAGGCCAGGAAGGGTACCATGTACAGTGAGTGGGTCTTCCCACCTTAATTAACATGACCAGGATGGTGTTTTTACAGGTACTTCCAGAGGTGCATCTCCCAGAACATTTCAGATCTGTCAAGTGACACTTAGGACCACTCCTACCAACTGTGATGTCCTTCTGTCACAATGAAACTGGGGAGGGCACTGTAGAGAGAGTGCTATCAGTGAGGTACAATCTTTCCCTGTGCACCCTTGAAGCCTTCATGTCATCGTCACAGAGGAATCCATAATAGGGTTCATGTCACAAAACTGTCTAGATGTAACAAGACCACAAAAACACACTATTTGTTCCAAATATCATATCATTCATCTTATACAAACCACAAAAATAGAAAAGTTAAATATGTATGAATTTGAATAATTCAGCCCATTCATGTAAGATGTAAATATTTTTTATAGATGGACTCAGAATCCAACTTTTTCTTTCAATGTTCATGGGTTATTTGCAAATAGTGATCATAAGTCATGCCCAGAACAAATTCAAAATGCTGAAGACTAGAACTAAATCACACACCATTGCTCCATAGTTCCTGACAACATGGCAGTATATTCTGAAGCACGTAACAAATGGAGAAATCTAATCTTCCAACTGCTGAAATTTAGAAGAAAATATTTTCTACTGAATAATGTGAAGCACAGAGAAAATGAGACAGACCTTTGCTGAGTCATTACAGCACAGGGAGACTGGTAGTTTGTGTGTGATGGGTGGCGTGATGCCAGAGTTTGTTGAAGGAAAAGCCATAATCATAAATATTTTCCTTACAGCAAACAGAAAAAAAGTGGATATATAGGGCATGCTACATAAAAGTATAAAAGAGAGAAGTTTAACATGAGCCAAAGGAAGAAGAATGAGAAAATTAATAATCATAAAAGCATAAATTAATTTACCAAAAGGGTAAAATTCGTAACTACAAATGATAATTAAGAATAGTTCATGCAAATGGAAGCAAAATTAATATGCTAAAACATAAAATACAGAACTGATAAGTAAATAAAATAATTGGCTCTTTGAATAAAACAAACCATATTATTAATGAAAATGTATTAATATACTAACTTATAAATATAAAAATATATCTGGTTAAAATTTTCAAAAGAATATTTGCTCAAATGTATGCTAATCATCAAAGACTAGAATAGACCATTTTCTACAAACACAAAGTGCTGGACTGAAAACTGACTCCACAAAAGTTAGAATTCTTGAAATAGACTCCAAACCAAGAGAGAAACTGAGAAAGTTGTCAAAGACATATTTCTCAATAGAGTCCTAGATAATTTCATGCATGAATTCATTCAGAACTTCTAGAAACAGATAATTCATGAGCTTTTCAAATTGCCCTAAAGCATGAAGTTAGAATCAGTGCTTCCTAATTCTTCTTTAAAAAACCCCAATAGCCAGAACACATAGGGTAGATGTGAATAGCTTGAAGCCAGAGGCTATAAGCCCATCCATGGCTACTGACTTAGAAATCACAAAAGTATCAGCAAATAGAAGCCACACTGGGCTGAAACAATTAATTCGTATGACTAAGTGGGCTTTAGTTTAGATTCCAGAATTATTTAAAATTAGGAAAATATTACTTTAATTCAACATATAAGCAAGCAGAAAATGAAGTTTAAAACTGCTGGGATTCCATTGACAAAAACACTATGATGTGATTCATTGTAAAGTAGGTCTTGCTACCAACAGTGATACAGGGCACAAATGAGGACAGTTCTCAACCACTGAATGACTGAATCACAATCACAATATTTGTTTCTGTGTTCTATATGACAGAAAAGTCTGAACAAAATAGTGTGGGATCCTGAGCTTTGCAAACATGCATGTATGGCACTTAGACATCAATTACGTGATCCTGACCAATAATCATCATCATCATCATCATCATCATCATCATCATCATCATCATCATCTATCATTCTCATGGTTTTGTGTAGTAAGAAGTTTCTGGCCCAAGATCCAGAGCAGCAGTTCCAAATATTCACATAAAGTCTTTTATTAATTACATGCTATCCGGCCTATGGCTCAGGTTTATTGCTAGCTAGCTCTCACATCTTAACCCATTTTTACTAAACAATGTCTTGCCCCATGAGTCCTGGCTTTCCTGAGTTCCTTTACATCGTGCTCTCTCAGCAACAGCTGACAGTGTCTCTGTCTGACCCCACCCTCCTTCCCCTTTATTTATGCTCAGATTTCTCACCTGCCTATAAGATGCCTTGCCATAGGCCAAAACAGTTTATTATTATTATTATTATTATTATTATTATTATTATTATTATTATTAATTCACAGTGTACAGAAAGACATACCACATCAGTTTCATTAAAGAAATGTGGAGGTAATAAAATGCATCTTTTGAGGTTATCTTAATGGCTATAAACAATCACTACAGAATCCCATTACACAATGGGCTCTCAAAAGATATCACCTCCCATGTCCTTGCTGCTCCTTTTGGTGGAGTGATGTATACCATTGCATTTGAATATGAACTTACCAGAAAATGTAGTCTTTGAAAGATTTCTACCTGCTTTGTCTATTTATGTCTAATATGTCTATTTTTGGAGAAAATGTACTAAGTTGAAAATAGATTTTCATTACAAAATTACTCTTATTTAGAAAAACAAAAACAAAAATACATAATACAGAACCTAAGGTGTTATTAGTCTCTTTAACATGATCTCATGCACAGGATCATGCTTCAAGCAGTAACCTTGAGATGAATTCTGCAAACAGATGTGCAAGATCTTCATTGGGGGAAAAACTGTGTAAATGTTCATCCTTGCTGTGTCTACAACTTCTCAGGATTTATAGAGCTGAGCTGTTGGCCCAGGGTGGAAATGGCTCAGGAGAGTGTATTGGAGCCAATCAGCCCTTCCTACTGTGCCCATGGCTAAGTCAACAGGAGGTAAATGTTTCTTGATTGTCCTATGTGTTGTCCAATGAGAACCACTGTTTCATTCAAAACCTGGCACTTTTGGTTGAAGCAATGCTTAAATCCACCAGTAACGTAATTACACCATTTCTAAGATTCCAGTTTCCACCAAGCTCTTAAAAACTGTGGTTCTCTCACTTCAATGAAGCTTACACCAATTTAAGTTCTCAGAGTTGCTCATGGTTAAAGTTGGCAGCAATTAAATACAAGGTTATTGTCTAAAACCCCATTATCATCCTTGTTTGGCTGCCTAATTTCCTTCCATCAATACGTTCTTAGGATACTTGCAGATTCCTTCTTTCAAGCTAATTTAGGAAACACATTTAACCCAGAACAGGTCATTTGAAAAGCGTCATTCTAATCTTGGCCTTCATTATTTCTCTAATAAACAGTGTAATTGGTAGGCTGAGGCCACTGCAGATCGATCTTTAGGCAAACCTTACGTATTCAAGGCATGAGACTTCACCTGGATTGGGTGTCTGTCTTTATCTCGGAGGGAACTACCAAGGAAGTTTAGGGTGGTGAGCTTCATTTTTCTTCTTTTCTTCCCATCCTCTTATCTGCATTTGAAAAATAAGCATGCACTGGGTCATGTCCCAAACAATCAAACATAATTGCAGGAACCTTACCAAATAAATTAAGGAGTCTGTCACATCCTGTTTTCCTAATTTTGCCGTGTGGCTACTTTTATTAAATCACTTAATATGCATGTGCTCCATAAGAGAAGAATAAGACATGTGCATGTCATCTGCTGCACCCAGGGTGTCATTTGGAGAATCGACCTCAATTAAATCTAATTGCACTCCCTTTCAACTACAGAAGCATGAAAACGTCCCATAAACTTTGTTTTAATTGTAAGTCAATTATACTGTCAAAGCACAGGAAAAATAATAAATGTGATTGACAAAGACATCATCCATGCATTGTGAACCCTAACTCAGAGTTACCAGGCATGGGTTATTTTTTTCCATGCACATTTCAAACGTGAATGAGTTGTTGCTTTTCTTACTGCTATGACAAAGTATCGGATAGAAAACAAGTTAAGGAAGGAAAATTCATTTGGGCTCAGTGTTGAAGGGTGAAGTCCTATCATGATGGTCAAGCCATGGTGGCAGGAGCATGGGGCAGTGAGTCAAACTGCATTTGTGACTGGAAGCAGAGAGAGATGATATATGAATGAATGATAGGTAAATGATGGATGGATGAATGGATGATAGATGAATGGATAAATGGATGACAAATGGATGGATGATAGGTGCATGATGGATGGATGAATGAATAAATGGATAGATGGATGGATGGATGATAGGTGGATGATGGATGTATGAATGAATGAATGGATGGATGGACAATAGGTGGATGGATGGATGGAAGATAGGTGGATGATGAATGAATGGATTGATGGATGATAGATGGATTGATGGATGATGAATGGATGGGTGATAGGTGGATAACGGATGTATGGGTAGATGAATGATAAGTGGATGATGGATAAATGGGTGATAGATGAATGGGTGATAAATAGATGAATGGATGAATGAGTTGGTGAGTAGATAGGAAGATGGATGAATAGGTGGATGAACGGACAAATGGATGGATAAATGGATGGGTGGATGGATGGATGGATGGATGGATGGATGGATAGATGGATGGATAGATGTTGCTACTAAGTTAGCTTCTTTATTCATTTCAACACCCTGGCCTATGGAATGATTCCATCCATTTTTAAAGTGGGTCTTCTCATCTCAATTAATCTAATCAAGGAACTCTCTCACAGACATGCCTATAGGTTGGTTTCTGTGGTAAGTTTAAATCCCATTGAGCTGACAAACAAGACTAACAGTCTAAGAATTTAATCTGAAGCAGCCTCCCATATTTAAACAAACGCCAGCATTCCCAGTGAAAATGCAATGGAGTATCAAAATGCATCGCTAGTCAATGAGATAAAGGGTGACATATCTCACTACCCAAGGGAAGGGACAGAACTGTCTTAGCCTCATAACCACCCTGTTCAATAATGTGGCCAAAAATTACAGTAATGGACTTTTATGTAT
Source organism: Phyllotis vaccarum (assembly GCA_033318265.1). Classification (NCBI taxonomy): domain Eukaryota; kingdom Metazoa; phylum Chordata; class Mammalia; order Rodentia; family Cricetidae; genus Phyllotis; species Phyllotis vaccarum. The sequence goes on from JARWLC010000001.1 coordinate 198,644,581, forward strand.
GTTCGTCAATTTTCTGTTGGTACACATACACAAACACACACACACAGCTTACACAACAATCCCAAATATATATGCTTTTGTAATTGGACAGTTTTGTGTAAACACCACTGAAGGAAACCAGGGAGAAAGCCAAAGGATACCCAGAAGCAATCTGGTGTTATTCAAAGAGGGAAGATGACCAGAAACTGAAAAGAAATTCCCTTTGATTAAAATATATTGTGGTTCTCAGGTATTAGGCTGGAGCCCTCTTCCTGGGCATTTTTAAGTACCTAGTGTATTTTTGTAGGTAAAATGAAAAAGCTTCTAGAAATAATCCACAGACTTCTCATAAAAGTATTATTAGGGACAATTTTCATATGTCCCACACTTCCTTTTCTTTTTTAAGAACTTATATGAAGAATACTTATACACTCTTAGCACCAAAAATAGTTACAATTCCTTTGTGAAATATTTCAATTTTATTTCTACGTCCTTGGATTTTTATACCAGATCAGCTTTCCCCAATTTAACTTAAGAGAGCAGCAGTATTCTGGGCAAATAAATGTAAAAGGAATGTGTATGTGGTGTGTGTGTGTGTGTGTGTGTGTGTGTGTGTGTGTGTGTGTGTGTGTGTGTGTGTGTATGTGTGTGTGTTTGTGTGTGTGTATGTGTATTGTTAGGGGTAGAGAAATGGCTTGGTGGTTAAGAGTACTTGCTGCACTTACAGAAGACCCAGATTGGGTTCTTGGTGCCCAGAGACTTTCTAGACACAGGAAAGCTATTTCTAGGCATAGCATGTACATAAAAAAAAAGAAAGAAAGAAAGGAAAAAGATCATTCTGCACTGAGAACAGAATCCAATTAGCAGTTTCTTGAAACAATAAGAAATGCATGCAATACTTTTTTCCTTCTAATGAATCTAATTTATTATATTTTTTTTTTTACCAAAGACAAAATAAAAGCAAGTTTATCTATGGGATTTCTAGTTACCCATTAGTAGTGCCAGAATTGTATATCTGAAGGTTGTATGGAGCTCTAAAATAATAACATTCCTACTTTCTAGGCATTTAAACAAAAAATTAATAATCATTCAATGAGAAATTAAAACTAAAGCACCCTTACATGCATGCACACATTCACACACACATGCACACACACACACTCACACACACATGTACACACACACACACGCATGCATGCACACATGAGAGAGAGAGAAAATCAAATCTTAAACAAGAAGGTTTATAGATGAACATAGTTTTCTGTAGTTTTCTTTTGTGTTGTTCTGATGAGGCAATTGAGAGAGGAATATCTGATACTTCCAGGTCACAATCTATTATTGAGGGATATCAAGGCAAGAATATAAGATGGGGACCTGCTAAGGCCCATGGAGGAACACAGATTTATGGCTCAATCTCTCACTTGCTCACTGGTTCTTGCTCAGCTTATTTGTTTATACATCCCTGGTCCACCTGCATAGGGATGGTGCTGCCCACAGTGGGCTAAATCCTCTTACATTCAACCTCAAACCAAACATTCTTTCAAGGATATTTTCATGCACTAATCTGATCCAGGAACTCCTTCTGTTGAGGTTCCCTCCTACCATGTGACTCTAGGTTGTATAAAGCTGACAATAAATCTAACGAGGGCAATAGGGTATGATGACCAAGCCCGTGAGTGAGTCTAACTTAACTGATCTAGGATGGACTTTATTAACTGTTTTCTAGGGGCTCTGATTAATAAGTACTTACCTTTCTGATTCCAGGAAAGAATTGGTGTTATCAATAAAGAAAAAAAAAAACAAAATATGCTTTTTGGAGAAGGCCATGTTACTTTCTTTTGAAAACCTATGTTGTGAAATTAGAGCCAAAAGGGTGGAATGGGGAGCTCCTAAGCACTGACAGGAAAGTAACTACAAAAAGAAGAAATCTCTGTGAGCTCAGAGGAGGCTGCACAGAGCTGCCCCCCATGGGTGCAATGGGTGTGCATCATCTTAAATACTGTGCTCTGAGTTTTCTATCCATTGGAAGTCCTCTAGAGGTCCTCTCTACAAATGTTTCCATGGTACCGAGGATGCAGGATCTCCATTTAACTTTATCATCCAACTGACATGTTCAGAAGAGTCTATCTCTTCTAAAATGGGATAAGGGTTGATCAGTGTTTTCAAGAGAAGAAAGCTATAGAGAAATCAAAGCAGATGGTTTCAGATATGGCCATGGAAGACCCAAATCAAGACTCTTCCAGGTAGCCAATGAGTTTTAAACCACATTTTTACATTCCTCAAAGGCCATTGGTTTGCCCACACCACCCATGCTTTCACTGATGTTGCAAAAGCAATGCGGTCAATCCAATAGCCATATGTCAGGTGGACTCAAACTGGAACAGTATTACAGAAGGCCATGGGAGTATGCAGAAGGTGACAACTAGTGTTCAACAGGTCAACCTACCAAATCAATAATTCTCTGTAGAGGAATCCCACTTGGCAAAGCCAAGTTACTGATTGTTATGGACTGGTTGCTTCTGTCTGTAGTTTCTTGTATTTGGTAGTGAATTTCTTTCCTAAAACCAGCTATGGATGTTTTCCCACTTCTTGTATGTTTATCTCATAAAAAATATTTCATCTTTTACCCACATATAACTGGATAGTCAGGAAGATGATTTCTGCTTAAGTTGTATAATTCTAATATATAAAAAATAATACCAGAATATTTTTCTTAACTGGCACAGGAAAGTAACAGTGTGTTCTCAGTCACAAAGACAGTTAATTTTAAATCTTAGTGTAAATTCAAAAAAAGCTAAGTGGCCCGTGCAAATAAAATACACAAGATCAATTCCCCAAGTGTCTGTTTGTTGAACCAAGATCAGGATGACAATGTTCAGACATAACCTGTTGCAATAATTCTTTTTTGCACATACCCTGACCACTCAAGGTTCAGCCAACTATTTGCTTTCTACATGGGAATGCTAACCACTCAGGATACATACAAGGCCCAGTGCTACTCACTGGCAAGTCTAAGTGACATCTCTAGCTTAAGAAAAGCTGTGTGACTTAGCATGTGTTATGAGAAAGGTTCAGGCCCTGAAAATGAAACATAATATTTTGTAGAGTGGGACAGAGAGGTATACGTGGTGTTGGAATATGTATGAGTGTGTGTAAGGGGAGAAAGCAATGAGAAATTGAGGTAGTAATGTGACGGAAGAACTATATGAAGTAACCATGGAAAGAGCTGGGCAATAAATGAGTGTGTGTGTGTGTGTGTGTGTGTGTGTGTGTGTGTGTGTGTGTGTGTGTATACTGAGTGAGGGACATAGCTGAAGGGGCAGAGGATAAGGGGTATGGGTGCGTGTGCAGGTGCAGGAGAGAGCTGCTATGCCAGGAGGCTGTGTAAGTGATATGGGAAATGTGGAAAATGTAGCAGTATGTAAAGAAATATGGAGACAAATATTTTCAGAGAGAAGAGATTTTTCAAGAGTAAGTAAAAGAGAAAGTCACCATCAGAGTTTCCTTATTTTACCCTCAGATAAAAAGAGTTTTCTAAGCCCTCCTTACTAGTTCTTCGATTTGCAACTCTGGAGCAGTTCTCAGGAGCTGGACTTCTTGGACTGTGGTACAGTATCTACTAACCCCTCCCCTCTGAGCAGTCTCAGCTAGCAGCTAGTGAAATAAATGCATAGGTGTGATGTTATCAGGTACATATTCAGTCCTCATCCCTTCTTCCTGACATAGATGTAGAAATCCTTGAGAAGAATGTGTTTGGTTGGCAATGAGATCACGAGAGGCTAATATGGGGTCCATCACGGGGTCTAATCACAAGTAAGACGGGCATAGATGTTTGGGAATTTCAGCTTTGCCTTCAACTTCCAGTGGTGATGAGGACTGAATATTGAGATGGTCACCACTGGATATTTGTGTCTTGTGCATGCATTTTAAAAGCAAGCTGTATTTCCCTAATGCAAACTGAAAAGCCAGGAACCTTTACCTTAAAATAAGCACACACAATGAAGACCAACATATGTTTCTGAAGATCAATGTAAGACTTAAGTATATCAACACAAAGCATTAATTGGCATTCTATCAGAACCTTTGGTTCTTCAGATGGATCTACTTTATCATAATTTTAAGTTCCCCTATACTATCACCAACTGAAATAATGTACTTAATATGAAAATGTCCCCTTACAATCTTCAGTGAATGTGTTTTACCTTAAAAGAAGATTTGGTAACAATAACTACCTCCACACCCTCTATGGCTGCTCCTGTCCTTCTTCGTCATTAGAAAACGGTTTTCCATTGGATCCTCTAAAAATTTTGCCAGTTTAAACAACTGCCCTGTTCATATTTCTCTTCCTTAACTTGATAACTTCATTTTGGGGCCTACAGCACTGCTGTTTGCACTGTCTGTAAAGCCATTGCCAAAGATGCCTAGTGTTACAATGTGGTTTCTTGGTCCCAGAGGTCCAGACCCACAGACCTGCCGTGCCAGACCCTTTAGCCACCCACTGCTGCTGCTCAGGCCCCAGAAATGACTCAGACGCTTATATTAAGTTCATGGTGTAGGCACCTTGGTAGCTAGCTTTTTCATCTTAACTCAACTCATTTTCATTAATCTGTCTACCATGTGGCCCGTGGCTCACCTGTGTTCCTTACATTTTGCTCCTTTGGGTGTCTGCTTGGTCTCTCTGACTCTGCCCTGCTCATCCTACCTATGCTTTGACTTCCCCTCCTACTTTTTCTATGGTGCCTGCCATGGGCCAAAACAGCTCCTTTATTTAAAGATTGCAATTCACAGCATATTCAAAGCATAGAAAGACATTCCCACATCTGGCGATGAGGGTGGGATATTTAAGGTTACTACCTTATTATCCCTTAGTGAGGAACACTCAGATGTTGGATTTTCAGTTTTCCAGATCAACATTTTTGACGTAATTTATATACCAGACCATCTACCAATATTCTAGAAATATATGATGTAGTTATATGTGTTAGGTTTTAGCTGTAGTTTATGCCTTATCTTCTCCTAGATACTACCTCATAATAATTCCTATTATACATAGTTTAGAATCTTCTTAGTTAGACAAAAGGGGAAGATGTGGTGGGATTCAGGTGTAAGCTGATTAGGTCTGAAGACACCTATTCAGGGTCCCAGGCTCCGGAAGGGGGAGTGGCCAACTCTATTCATAAGGGGCTGCTGGGATCTTGGAAGGCCCTGTTTCCTGGTTCCAGACTGCTGGAGAGACTGGTTCGGCATCCATCGTCCACCGCTTGGATAATCCAGTCTATCAGGCATCTACCTAAGCTGTAATCTGTACCGTGAGTGTTGGCATATATTTTAATAAATATTAAGTTTGGATCGGTGTATTTAAGAGAATTTCTGCCTACAGTCTAGTTTTTTTCTTCTTCCTCTTCTTCTCTTCCTCCTCCTCCTCCTCCTTCTTTTAAAGAACATCTTCACAGACCATCCAGTGTCAGGCCTCACTCCGTTCAGAATGCAGATACTCTAAAGTGCCATAATATCTTTCAGGGAACTAATCAATGACTTAAGTTAGTTAGATTTAATATTATTTAATAATATTAATACTAATATTATGTATTTTTTCTTACAGCACTATTAACTTTCATTGGTCCGTTTTGAAGAAAAGGTTGACAGAATAAGGGCCTAAGTATCAGCCTTTTCACACTCATAGACACTGCAATGTGGTTTTGTATCTCATCCCAGATGTAGGTCTTGACCTTCATCCCCTTCATTTGTCTTAGCCAGGAACGCAGAAGAAACCATTTTGAGTCAGTAATGAACATAAAGCTAAAGACTGTCGCCATTCCGTGCGTGGAGCTCTTCCTTCACAAGGATCAAAATTCTCAGGTAGAGCAGAAGTAAGGAATGCAGAGAGGCCAGTGAGCTCAGCTGGCTGACAGGGAACCAGGCACATGCAAGACTCTGAATACTTACCCATCTGCAGCTGATTACAAGTTCTTAAAGAGCCCAGACAGGAAGAGCAGGCAGCTCAGGCGGCCCACAGAGGCACACGCCATAATCAATGCCCACTTCCGCACACAGATTTAGTTTGTGATGATAACGCAGAGAATTATTTCATCAACAGGCAACAGATTCACCACTCTCTTTGAAGGTCTTAAACTTACGGCCAAAATGATGCTTGAAATGAAAAAAAACATTTTTTTTTTTGATGAACAAAAATATCTGTTAGATGTGAAGAATTACCAAAACAAAATAAACAGTGAAGATGAAAACCATCTTCTTTACATACTAATCCAGTTACATTTTCCCTACTTGGGCTAGAGCTAAACTAAACGGTACAATAAGTTTGCTCATGCAATTAATTTAGTTCTTCTGGGCATCCGCACCAATTACTGGAAAAGACAAAACCAACATTAGAACAGACATCACTACTAAATAAAAGGTATTCAAATATTTATATCTCCCTCTCTCTCTCTGCGCAGTCTATAAATACACAGCCCAGAACAGCTTTATTGGTGTGGGCCGACACTGGCTGTGGAGTAAGACAAGTCTCTGTTCAGTTTCCCTTTGAGATGTAGCTCTAGCAGAAAGGAGATCGCCCTGTTTAGTTTCTGTCTAATCACTTATTGTAATGCCGAAGGGAAGGAAATACATCTCGGAAACTTTGACCAAACGGGTTTAGTTTTCCCATTATCACAGCAGGAAAAGCAAGCTTGGGGTTTTCATTTTTACAGATAATCTTCTTGAAAGTGTGCACAATAACTAGCTAAGTCTAAATAACGCTAAGACTGTTCAAAATGCTATTTTAAAAAGGATTCAGGCTGCACAGATTTCTGCCTTTACATCACAAAGTCCATTTGCTGCCAGGCTTCATTTTCTCCCAGCACTTGCAAAAAGAATAAACATTCTGCAAAGTATAGGTGAATAAATTGACTAATTCAGAGAAAAATGTGCCTAGCTTTGAACTTGGATGATTGAAGGGACTGTTTAAATACTCTTGGTTGTGTTTGCAAAATAAGATAATAGCAATAAAGTTCATTTGTTATTAATGCAATTATTATTTTAAGTAACTTCAATTTATAACGCATCATGGATTCAGTTTAGGAAATGGGCTTTTAAATTCAATTGAAGACAGATTATCAAGAAGAGTTCTGTGTGTGTGTGTGTGTATGTGTGTGTGGTGTGTATGTGTGTGTAAGTCTGTGTGTGTATGTCTGTGTGTGTGTGCATGTGTGTGGGTATGTGTGTGTGGGTATGTGTGTGTGTGTGTGTGTGTGTGTGTAAGTCTGTGTGTGTGCATGTGTGTGGGTATGTGTGTGTGGGTATGTGTGTGGGTATGTGTATGTGTGGTAGGTGTATGTATACGTGTGTGTGTGTGTGTGTGTGTATGTGTGTGTGGTGTGTATGTGTATGTCCGTGTGTGTGCATGTGTGTGGGTGTGTGTGTGTGGGTATGTGTGTGGGTATGTGTATGTGTGGTAGGTGTATGTATACGTGTGTGTGTGTGTGTGTGTGTGTGTGTGTGTGTGTGTGTGTGTGTGTGTGTATCTGTGTGTGTCTGTGTGTGTTGCCATCTTCCCAGGTCTATCTCCAGGCCAACATTTCTTTATTCTTCCCTCCTCTCCTTACACCATCCCCATGTGTCTCATCCCCCTTGCTTCCAGCCTCCATCCTCTGAGTGCTCGCTCCTCCCTCCCTCAGGTCTTCTCTCTCCCACATCCTCCTCCTTCATGTCCCCTCCTTTACTTCCTTTCTCCATTGCTCTTTCCTTCCCTCCCTCCTTTTCCTCCTCTCCTCCTCTCCATCCTCCTTTCTCACCCATCTGTCTACTGCTCTCTCCTTTCTCCATTGCTCTTTCCTTCCCTCCCTCCTTTTCCTCCTCTCCATCCTCCTTTCTCACCCATCTGTCTACTGCTCTCTCCTTTCTCCATTGCTCTTTCCTTCCCTCCCTCCTTTTCCTCCTCTCCTCCTCTCCATCCTCCTTTCTCACCCATCTGTCTACTGCTCTCTCCTTTCTCTATTGCTCTTTCCTTCCCTCCCTCCTTTTCCTCCTCTCCTCCTCTCCATCCTCCTTTCTCACCCATCTGTCTTCTGCTCTCTCCTTTCTCCACTGTTCTCTCTTTCGCTCCACACCAGCAATCCCTCAGTAACAGAAGAACATTTTTAAAACTTTTCCCTGAGCATTTCTGAAAATAATTCCCTGAACAGGTCCCCAGAGACCCATCTATTATTTTTCTTCTTTAAATTTCAATTTGTCAGAGATGGTTATATTAAAAACTTTATTATAAACGAAATAAATAAAAGAAGGGGTCTTATTTTTCCAAGTCCTTACAAATTTAAAACCTCTCGCATATAGTAAGAGACAAACTTGATCCACAAAAAGAATTCAGATCCACCTTCAAACTTAAACAATAAAGCATGAACGAATATAACCGATAGATGTTCATACCATTCTTAATTTTAAAAACTCATAAATATCTTATAATTTAGCGATAATTTCACTTGTTAAGCACTTTTTAAAGATTCTTCAGCCATGGAATAACACACATTGGAGCAGAAGAAAGTTTAAAGAGTAAACATTATCCCATCGGTGATAATAAAGAATACAGGAACATACAAAACATGCTTATAAGGATATGTTCATGTCAGATAATTCTCTTGAAAAACTATTTCTCTGTTCTGGGGTCCAAATTAGAGAAATGTAATATCCAGTGTTAGCTACTTAGTGGCTGATGGCAGACCGAGCTCCATTCTGCTTCATTTTAAGTGGAGTTACATCACTAGGGACTAAAGAATGCATCCGGCAAAACCATAGTCTAAGCCCCCCCCCCCCCAAGCAGGAGGCATAGACGTGTACTACTACAGAGACAGCCACTGACATAGATGATGTGCTCCCGTAATAAAGCGTCCTGGGGAGGAAAGGGTTTATTTCATCGTATACTTTACAATCTATCATGAGGGATGCCAAGGTTCAAGGCACAAACTCGGAGGCAAAGCCTATGCAGAGGCCTTGGAGGAGCGCTGCTCACTGACTTGTTTTGAAGTCCACATTGAGCTTCCTTTTACACAATTCAGGCTCAGCTGCCTAGGAATGGCACCAGCCACAGTGGGCGGAGCCCTCCAAAATCAATTAGCACTTACGAAAATGCTCCACAGACAGGTTCACGGGCCAATCCAGTGAAGGCAGTTCCTTAGTTGAGGTTCCCCTGCCCAGGTGACTTGGGGTTATGTCAAGTTGAAAAACCAAGCACAGCCATCACAGATAATGAGTTTATCTGCTATAAACTTGAAAAGCACATTTTATTATCCAGTATCTGGTGAAAATGCAGAACTAATAAGAAGAGAGAGACCCAGTGGCTCTTTTAAGGAGTTGCTTTAGGCCATTATGAGTATGGTTGGGTGAACTCCGAACACAGTGCGGCAGCTGGCAAGATGGGCTAAGACTCCAGGATGTGGGTGACAGCTTTGAGGACATGCTAGACCTCTGACTAATTCCCTCCCTAGATTGAGTCAGGCCCATCCGGCTATTTAGGTTTCCATCTCTTTCTGTAAACCAGTAGACTATGGACTGTTTTGTCATATCTATAGTGCATCATCACAACAATCTTAAATCATTTTTTTTTAAAACGGGAGCCAATGCTTTAGCACACTGACATGTCATATCAGTGAACTCCACAATCTCTAATCTCACAGTGTAGCAAAGGGACATGAAATGCAGAAGTAATCTGCTTCCACTAAGTGAATCAAAAAATCATGAGCATGAGGCTAATAAGATTCACTGACTCAGGAACTGGACTTCCTGCCACGACCTGTGATGGGAACCTGAGTATTGTAGAAGGAAATATCATCTGCCAGAAAATACATTATTATTTCCAACCTCCTGCTAAGATGGAATTGTAGACAAGCATCAGGTATGCATAGAATTAGACGACAATATTTCATTCTGCATGAAAATGTTCTCAATATATCAGGTGATGGAGAAAGTTAGTAAATAACATACCCTTTCAATTTTTCACAACAATGAACAAAACTAATTATAAGTATAACTATTATAATTAGTATGATAAGTATAACTATTAACAGGTAGTAACAGAATAGGTACATTTTTATTTGTAATTATTTTAGTAATTTTTTAGTAGCTATGACAACCATGCTTTGGTTTGGAGGTTAAGTAACGAAAACGTGGGGTTTATTCTAATATTCGTGAATAAAGCTATAAAAGAAAAATAAAGAATCCTGGATAGGTAACTCACTAAAGTGCCTTGCTATCCATTTATTTATAATAATAATAAAAAAATAAGTCCCATGCTGTTACACTTGTCACTGTCTTCTTAGGCAATCAAAAAAAAAAAAAAAAACCAAACCAAAAAAAAAAAAGCTCTGTGTTGAGAGAGTTTAGGTGAAAAGAGAAAAATTACTTAAAAAAATAACTGCATATTAAAATATAGTCTATGATAAAAGCCTGGAGGAAAACAGATAGTGCCCTGAACTTATCAATATTTATATAATACTTAGTAGTGTCTTGTGTGTGTGGCGTATGCACTGTGTGCTGTGTACTGGCATGGGGCTTGACATCTCAAGGTATCTTTTAAAATGAAGGAAATGAGATTCCACGAGAAAAATATCTAGAAAAGCCCCAAGAGTGCCCAAACATTCTCAAAGAAATATTGAACAAATTCAAACCACTGCAAATGAATCCTAGGTAATTGTCTGGAGCTCTCAATGGCACAGCCACAGACATTGAGAGTTTTCTAGAGTTTTCCAATGTGTTCATATCATTCATGCCTTTTAGCCCTGGAAGCTGAGGAATAAATCTGAGAAGCTTGGGATAAACACTGGCTGAAACTCTGTGGATCCTGGGTGTGGAGGGGTGACATGACTTATGTTCTGCTATCACCGGGGATCCTATTAGGCTGCCTCTGCCGGAGTCTGGATAGATCAACATGTCAGGCTTGAGGCATGGTGATAACTCAGACGGGTTGAAATGAAGCTGCTGCTCAGATACACAGCTTTCATTCCAGTCTTCGGAACCATGAGAAGAAGGGGGAAGCTTTGAACCCTGCTGGTAGACTTCAGACCACACAACTGGTTGGCATTTGTTCCCTCTAAATAAAATTAATGATGTTCCTTTCAGATTTCTGGAGATGGAGATGGGATCAGTGTGATCAAAACACATTGTATGCATCATGTGCACACGTGTCATCATAAGTGGACTTACTTATTTAATCACTTAATTATTTAATGCACTTGAGTGTTTTGCCTGTGCATGTGTATACGACTGTGTGTTGTAATAAAGGAAACTCAGAGCCAGATATTGGGGAAAGGCTGAAATATCAGAGAGTGCAAACACCACAGTCAGATCTCACCCAGCTGTCTTCCAGCTTCCTCAGCCTCGCTCCTTGTGGCTTCTTCTGTCTCCTCTGTCTTCCTACGCCTGCCTTAAATACCTTCTTCACTAAGTTGTTTCACAGCCAGGTTAAGATTAAAGGTGTGAGCAACTACTATTTGGTAGTTAGCCTTGAACTCACAGAACTGCAGAAAGATCTCCCCTGTCTCTGGAGTTATGAGATTAAAAGTCTGGCACCACCACTGCCTGCCTGGGAGCCTAGAACTCCCACCATAAATCAAGCTGGCCTCAAACTCAGATCTTCTGGGATTAAAGGTGTCAGTCACCACTCCTGATCTTTCCCTGTTCTGGGATTAAAGGTGTAAATTACCACTCTCTGATCCTCCTGGATTAACTGTGGGTAGATTTCTTCTCTGATATTCCAGACTGGTTTTATTAAATATATAACATATCACCACATTGTGTGTGTGTGTGTGTGTGTGTGTGTGTGTGTGTGTGTATGTATCATGTGTGCCTTGGAAGGCCAGCCCAGAAGAGAGCATTGAATCTGCTGAAACAGGAGTTATTGTTTTTGACACATTATGTGGGTGCTGGGAATCAGACATGAGTCCTCTAGATGAGCAGGAAGTGATCTTAAGTACTGAGCCATCTCTGCAGCCCCTGAAATCCATTTTTGCATACAACTAAGAGACACAAGTAAGAACATTTACAGAAGGTTGTTAAGGAAGCCAATAGATAATGAGAAAAGGCAGATATTGAGTAAGTATTTCAGTATTCCAGTGCTTCGCCGCCATGGTTATTGTGACCAAACTTGTCTCCATATACATCTATAGTACAATCACCTATTTTGTAGTTGGAACATAAGAAACACAACATCATTAGAATAGGAAAAGACTAAGTTGATAGATGAACTATATGACTTTTTGCCAAAAAGTGTCCAGCTACGCATGGTCATGTTAATAACTAAGAAGCAGTCCTTAGGTGAAGCTGCCCGTTTTCCTCTAATGTGCTTTGTGTGTGTCTCAGGATGTATGACCTCATCCTGGAATGTGTGTGATCACCTCAAAGAAGGGTCTAGGTTCAGATGTGAAGAAATAAGGAAGACATGTGATAGGTAACATGTCTTAGCAATCTTCTTTAAATGTTTTTATGTGTATTTGTTAGTTGTATGAACAAAATGGATTTCATGGGCTGCAGAGATGACTAAGTGGTTAAGAGCACTTCTTGCTGATCTAGAGGACCCATCCCATGATTCCCAGCATCCACATGATATCTCAAAACTATCTGATAACTCCTGTTTCAGGGGATCTAATGCTCTCTTTTGGCCTTCTGGTACTGTGCACATACACACCATTTTCCTGTTGATTGTGAATAAGAAAAATGCTTCATCTCGACCCAACCCTATAGAAAAGAGTACTGTGTAGTACGAGGTTTCTGGCCCGGACTTTGGGGCCTAACCTCAGGGTCTAGGACCCACAGACCCGCAGACCCGCAGACCCGCAGACCCGCAGACCCGCAGACCCGCAGACCCGCAGACCCGCAGACCCACAGTCCCACAGTCCTACAGAGACACACAGATGCTTACTATAGTTTTAGGCTGAATTGGCCAAAGGCTCAGGCATATCACTTGCTAGCTCTCTACCCTTCATCTAACCCATGTCTCTTGTTCAGCCATGAGGCTCGGTACCTTTCTTTAGAGCAGCATAGTTGTCCTTGGCTTCCTCTGGCTTCTCTCTGGTGCTCTGTCTGGCACTCTGCTCTCAGAGATTTTCTTAGTCTGGTAGCCCCGTCTACACTTCCTGCCTGCCTTTGGCCAATCAGCAATTTTTATTAAACCAGTGGGTGGGACAATCATTTACAATGAAACAACACAATACCCCTACATATCTCCTTTTCTCTTTAAAACAAAAGGAACTCCAATTCTAAAATTCTTTTCCCCCCTTATCTATAACAGCTTATAAGAAACACTGTAAATAAACACAAACATCCATAATCCATGTTTTGGGAATGTGGGCATCCTTCTCTAGGATACTTCCTGCTGAATGGGGACACAGACAATCTCATGGGAATCCAAAGAAAAATGTAGGATTATGGACAAGTCTTTAGTGGAGTAGTCTCTAAGGCTGGGTCATCTCAGCCAGTCTCCTTGAAATTGTTTTGGATTCAGAGCTCTGGAACTTCAACAGAGGTGCTCTGAAATGCTGAATCATCTGGTCCATCCATTTCCATTGGAGATTTTTCAGGGGGTCTTCCTCTATCAAACTTTATGTTCTTTATCCAGGAAGAAATCCACAGTCTTTCATTTTCTGTGAAAATAAAAGGAAAACCTCTTCTCCAAAGTAACGTATCTTTGCATTTCAATTTTAAAGTAAACTCATTTACAAAATATATATGTTGAATTACTCCAACAACATTTATAATCAGCTGTCTTTTAGCAGCGTTTACTAAGTCATTTTCAGTCAAGAAGCTTAAAGATAAGACAATAACATACAGTATCAAGACACTGTTTGTATTTTCCATCTTCACATGGCTTATTTATTTATTTATTTATTTTACTTTATTTCTTTTTTAAAGGATTTCTCTAACATTTCTTTTCTTTCTCTAAGCCTATGTATATATATTTTCAACACACTCTAGGCCACTTAGACATTTTACAAAAAACTGTCTTTACTGTATATTTATTTCTTAACTTTTTGTGTTTCTGACCACACCTTTAATCTGCCACTGTCTCTGACTGTCTCTGACCACACCTTTGCTTGGCTAGGATGATTGACTACTTAGATCCTTCTATTTCTTCTGTTTCTGAACACACCTTTAATCTGCCAGAATTAAAGGCTGGTATGATAGGTGGATGGCTCCACCCAGCTCCTAGTTTAATTTTATAGAATTTATCTTTTTAACCCAGGTAGTCTGGGAATTTTAGGGTCCATATAATTATCAAGTAAAGCTTTGCCATCTACTACTCATTAACTCCATGTAAGTGTTAGGTAGCAGGGCCTCTTTAAAAACTCACAAGTGTTTTGCTTCTAATGTTGAATCAGGAAGCTTCTCTTAAAACCAAGCCACAGTTTGCCTCCAGCAAACAGAGCTGATCCAAGAAAACACTGCCACTAGAAAGCCATCTTTGATTCTGTTCCCTTTTTCTCCTTATGAACAGAAACCTTAAATAAATCATTTACAATGCTTTGCTTATATTGAGGCTCCTGTGAGACTTCAGTAACCAGCTATTTTACACCTTAAACTGCATTCTAAAAGCCCGCCATTGTAGCTCAAGCCCATGTGCCTCTCCAGGGTGTCTCTGTACCATGGCTCGCGTGGGAGACACAATTCAGAAGGTGCTTTGGGCTCTAGACCATTTTTAAGCTTTCTATGACTTTATGTGGGCATGACTTTATGTGGGCATATTTGCCCCACGTTGGGCTGCCATTTGTAGTAAGAGGTTTCTGGCCCGGACTTTCAGGCCTAACCTCATGGTCTAGGACCCACAGACCCACAGACCCGCAGACCCACAGTCCCACAGTCCTACAGAGACACATAGATGCTTACTATAGTTTTAGGCTGAATCGGCCAAAGGCTCAGGCATATCACTTGCCAGCTCTCTACCCTTCATCTAACCCATGTCTCTTGTTCAGCCATGTGGCTTGGTACCTTTCTTTAGAGCAGCATAGTTTTCCTCGGCTTCCTCTGGCTTCTCTCTGGTGCTCTCTGGCCTTCTGCTCTCAGAGATCTTCTTAGTCTGGTAGCCCCACCTACACTTCCTGCCTGCCTTTGGCCAATCAGCTCTTTTTATTAAACCAGTGGGTGGGACAATTATTTACCATGAAACAACACAATACCCCTACAATACTGTATATCAGGAGTTAAGAACATCAGTCCTATAAAAACAATGAATTGATTTTACCAGCAGCCAGTGACTGGGAGGTTTCCATGTCTCATGTGAAGTCACAGGCCCAGCTGCAGCTGGCAGCTGGGAGCATTTCTACAGAACTCTAGCCTGGGTGTAGGGGGGATTATGTTGTTCCATTGTAAATACTTGTCCCGCCTATGAGTTTAATAAAAAGCACTGATTGGCCAAAGGCAGACAGGAAGTGTAGGTGGGATTACCTGACTAAGAAGACTCTAGGAACAGGCAGAACAGAGCAGATTGCCAGAGAGAAGCCAGATGAAACAGAGGACAACTATGCTGCTCTGAGAAAAGGTACCAAGCTCCATGGCTGAACAGAATAAGAGTCACGGATTAGATTAAGGGTAAAGAGTTAGCAAATTATATGTCTGGGCCTTAGGCGGATCAGCCTAAAACTATTATACGCATCTGTGTGTCTCTGAGGGTCTGTGGGTCTGTGGACCTAAACCTTGAGGGTAGGCCTGAAAGTCCGGGCCAGAAACCTTTTACTACACCTGGGCATAACTAAACCATTCAACATTCTCCCCTCAGGGAAAGTTCACCATAAAAGACAGATGTAAAGATTTGTTGCATAACAATACAAACATAATGCCTCTTCCTGTTCCCTTCTATTTTCTCAGTTCTGTTAAGGGAATAATTTTCTTCACCCATGGTTGTAACTCTACATATGCTGTGTCTAAAAACTGCAGACCTACAGCCAGCATCAGTGTAGGAACTGGGCGTGGAGGGGTGGTTTGATGGTTAAGGATTCATGCTGCTCTTGCAGGGGATCTAAATTTAATTTTTAGGACTCCTATTGGACTGATAACAACTGTCTATAATTCTACCTCCAGGGGATCTAACACCCTCTTCTGGTTTCTACATACACTGTATCCATGTGTACCCACCCAATAATATATGTGCAATATATACATTTATACATAATTTTAAAGAATAAAATATTTTTATAAAATAAAAATTTCCAATTTTCAATCTTTATATATAAAGATGCTAAAGATGTTGTGTTAGTGACATAGTGTTACCTCACATGCTTGAGGCTTTAGGTTCTATTCACAGCACTTCAAAAAGAAAGGCAAGGAAAGAAAATAGATTAAACACATCATTTCATTGGGACACAACCTCACAATGCAAGGCTATTAGAATGTTGCTAAAGCTATATCCCATAACTAAGTCATCTAAATAACAAATTTACAAATGATTACTCAGGTTATGTGATTTCCTTACTCTTTGCAAATGATCAATCACATACCCTGTTCTCCACTGTTTAAAATAAACCTTCCCACCAACTGTACAAATTGTGGATGAGGAAACAGAAGTTTAGACAAATAATGTCCTGTGACAAGGGATGCTGTGGTAAAAAATGTGTTTTTAGGTCTAAAGCTTATAGGGCTGATTTCAATAAGAATGGTCGCAATAGGCTCATATATTGATATATGGTCATCAGAAAGTGGTGCTGCTTGAAAGACATTAGTAGGAATAGCCTTGGAGGAAATGTATCACTGGTGCTTCAATACCCTAAGCCAGTCCCACTGTCTCTCTCTTCCAGCTGCCTGCAGATCCAGATGTAGAACTCTCAGCCACTTCTCCAGCACCAAGTCTGCTTGCATGCCTCCGTGTTCCCTACAGCTCCACTTAAATGTTTTTCTTTCTAAGAGATATAGTCTTGGTGTCTCTTCTCAGAAATAAAACACTGAATAAGACATGCTGCTACCCCTTATGTGAGCTGTTTATAAAACATAGGTCTGAGGAGCTAGAGAGATGGCTCAGCAGTTAAGAGCACTGGCTGCATATTCAGAGGTCCTAGGTTCAATTCCCAGCACCCACTTGACTGCTCACAACTGTAATTCCGATTCCAGGTAGTCTGATGCCTCCTTCTGTCCCTTGCAGGTACCACACACATGGTACACAGATATACATACAGGAAAAAACACCAATAATATAAAATAATAAAATCAACAACACAGACATAGACATTGGTCTTCCTATAAGCAGCCTTCTGGCCTGTGAGGTAAAGTGTCTTTTGCCTGACTGAACAACAGATGTTGGTGATTGTTGCTTGTTTTCCAGCCTAGACTCCCTAGATTCTGGCACCCTAAACGATTCTGCTTATGTACCATTTTATAACATGTTTACATAGTTAACAGTAAGGGGAAAGGGAGGGAGACAGAAGACAAGACACACAGCTGGCTTGGGGATTTGTAACTGGCGAGGCACGTGGCCCGCTGCCTGCTTTTGCTTGCCTGGGCACCAGTGGTTCAGCTGCTCACTTCAGCATCCTTCTCTCAATTCCCAGCTAGGGCAGAGTCAGGCACTGTATCACTCTGCAACATCAATAAAGCAGGTCTAATTTTCCTACGCTGACGAGGGCCTGATAGATCCAATGACCTTTTGTTAGAATGTCATTTACAAGTATGATTAAATTATTCTACACGGATGAGCTGATACCTCAGGCTGACAGATCTCCCTTCAGAGATGGCAGAGTGTCTCTGGCTATACCTTCTCTCATCCTCTCTTGCTCTGTGCCAATTGTTTATAGGCAGATTACAGATTTTCAGCATTGGCTCACAAAAGAGACCCTGAAGATTGTGACCATTTTTGTTAAGATCTTTTAATACAATTTTCTCCAAACAGATCAACCATATCTATATAACTATATCTAAAAGGCTATTTGTTTATTTAATCTGTTAGAGGAAATGAGAAATGGACAAAGAACACCGGTCACACTCTCTAGACTACATACTCTTGGGAAAGTAAGAAATGTCACCATCTATTTGTTATGGCAAATTCTGCACATAGGTCATTTTACCAAATCTTGAGAATATCATGTGAAATATAATACTTACATTTGGTTTATATTTGAACCTTCTATGTGTCAAACATTGTGAGACTGTCTAGGGATATGGTTAATTACATTCTCACTGAATTCAATCATTATGATTGGTATCCTCATCATCAAGTTTATGAGATTTGGAATTATCTAGAAAACACACCTCTGGTGGACATATGTGTGAGGGAACTCCCAGGATTATCTGAGCAGAGAAAACCCACTCTGAATGAGGTCTCATATTTAGTGTCTGGGGCTCTGGACTATATAAAAGGGGGAAATGAGGAAAGTGAACAGAAATCTAGTTTCCCTGATCTCTGCTCTCTATCTGCCAAATGGTCAGAGTTCCAGGCTCATGCTCCTGCTATCATGAATCTGGCCTGCCTTCCCTTCAATGATGAACTAAGTCCATTTATACAGCAAGCCAAATAAATTATTAAGATGGCTTGTGGGATATTTTGTCAAAATATCAAGATTAACAGCATTCTCATGCAAGGAAACTGAGACTGAGACTTTAAAGTAGGTTCCCTTCTACAATCAGAATCATAGTATGTGCTTAATAAACATTAAATCAATCAAACAAAAAGATCATAGTTGATGTATATATCATCATTTCCTACCTCAAACTCTATTCAATACTCTCTGAAAGGGAGAGGGGGAGAAGAAAGAGGAAGAATATTACAAAGGAAAACTATTTGGGAACAAAATGAGGATTTGGAGTTTTTCTCTGTGAATTTCTAACTTCTGATGACACCTCTCCCCCTTGTCACCAAGCACTAAGATATATGTCCTAGATTAAGAGTCAACAAACTATTCCCTCTGCCTGAATTCAGCTAACTTTCTGTGTTTGTAAACACAGTTTTCTCTAGACAAGCAAGCTTAGTTCTTCATATGTTGTGCATTGTGGTATCTGTGCTACTGTAATTGCAACAGTGACTGTAAGATCCATACAAATGTATAACCCCTTATGAAAGTGGCTGCAACCTTACTTGGAATAAACCTAGCAATCCTAAAATACAGGTATTGTTATGGTGTCTGGCTTCTAAAGATGAAAAGCCTTGCATTTAATAAATGAAAAGGCATTGCTTATCAGAGACCACAAAGCATTTGTGTCATTTTTTCTGCTGGCTTCTGCACACACATTCTTTGGATATGAGAGCAGCTGAAGTCAAAATGCACTAGACAAAACAGCCACTGCTCTTAGAAGACTGATAGAACTGTGCTACACTCAACCCCATCTTCTCCCATGTAAATGTAAAACTGTGCATCAAGTATCACAAACTTCTTTGCACCTGGAGAAACTTTGTGGAAGTGGTCACTGAATGTCTTAGTTACTGTTCTATTGTGGTAGAGAGCTACCATGACCAAGCCAACTTGTATATAACAAATCATTTAACTTGGGGTTCTACGTATAGTTTTAGGGGGTTCTGTTGTAGTAGGATTCTCGGGTCCCCGGCGGCCAGGGGCCTGGACCCACAGACTTGCCGCCCGAGACCCCTTAGCCACCCAGCCACCGCCCAGGCACCCAAAATGACTCAGACACTTATATTAACTTCATGATGTTTGGCCTATGGCTCAGGCACATTGCTAGCTAGCTCTTACATCTTAAATCAACCCATTTCTATTAGTCTGTCTGCCACATGGCCCGTGGCTCACCTGTACTCCTACATGTTGCTCCTTGGGCGGCTTCAGCTCAATCTGCCTCTGACTCTGCCCTTCCTTTCCTACCTATTTTGATTTCTCCTCCTACTTCTTCTATGGTGCCTGTCACAGCCCAAAACAGCTCCTTTATTTAAAGATTGAGATTCACAGCATACATAATCGCATTCCCACATCACTTCCCCCTTTCTGTCTAATCAAAAAGGAAGGTTTCAATTTTAACATAGCAAAATTACATATAACAAAATAGCTATCAAGCAAGAATTATAGTTACAATATCTAGTCTATTTGTATTTAGCAAAATTAAAGAAAATACTCTATCATCTACCTTATCTTTATGAATCTAAAGTTTCATATCTAATATACCTTTTAAATTACTAAAAAAAAAAACTGTACCTATAACTATCTAATCTTCAACTACATCAAAGACCACAAAAGGATATATTTACCCAAGTAAACCAGAAGAGCAAGCAACTTCTAAAATCTAGAAAGGACAGAGATGACACCTATCTGCCTGGACAGTCACCCAAAATTCCTTTACAAAGTTGGGGCATCCACCTTCAGCCTACAGGCCCAGAGTCTCTTTTCATATTAGTGAAGCAGGAAATCTGCTCTGCTCATTTTGGCACAGTTCATCAGTTGCTTCTCCTCGAG
The DNA here is from genome assembly GCA_033318265.1 of Phyllotis vaccarum. Taxonomy (NCBI): domain Eukaryota; kingdom Metazoa; phylum Chordata; class Mammalia; order Rodentia; family Cricetidae; genus Phyllotis; species Phyllotis vaccarum. Next base: position 198,664,920 of record JARWLC010000001.1, read on the forward strand.
TCCTGAAGAATGTCTGACAGTTTTCTCTGTAAAGCAGGAACCTGAATGACCATCTCGGCTTGTTCTGCCAAAGTTCAGAGGTCATCTTCCTATGGAACCTGCATGTCCAGTTTAAACAGCATACTGTCAAGCAGTTAATATAAGAACAGGTTCATGTCCATTGGCTAGCCAATGTTACAAATAGACTCCATATGGAGTTTCTTCAATGCCCATTTTTCTCTTGAAGTAAATTGGTGCTGCCAGGAGCAGATCTGTCTCACCGTCCAGAAAAGTCTAAGCTCTTAAAACATTTTAAATGCCATATTCTGTAGATCTTAGAAGTATTTGAAGATTACCTACCTAATTGAAATATATCATTGTATATCTAAAAATCCTAACTAATCTAACTATACGTTTGATTATTAAAGGTGACTATTATCCTTCATTTCTTAATTATACGTTACAATTTTAAATCAGTTACATGGACATCATACCTTAAACTAGAATAGAAAAATACATACAGCATAACAAAATTGACCTTAAATTTGTATCAATAAGCCAAAATCCATACCAATGTAAAACATTTCAAGATTAACAGCTGATTCCTGATCTAAGTAAATTCAATAATCTAATTTTTTAAAAATCATTTATATACTATATCCCCTTTTTCTTCTTAGAAAGAGATTAACTATGACCATTAACCATTTATAATGAAAACAAACATTTAGAAACAGTATTTGGGGAATTTGGGCATTGTTTTCCATTACTACTTCCTGCTGATTAAGGGGCGTTGAAAATCTCATGGTTGTTGAGGCTGGATCAGTCTGCAGCTCTGAAGCTGATACAGCCATCTCTTCCCATCAGGTTTTTTCAGGGGGTCTTAGTTGATGAAACTATATTTGCCTGGAAGCAATCCACAGGTTCTCATCTTCTGTGGAAACAAAAGCAGAACTCTTCCGAAGCAATAACTCCTTAGACACAAATTTTGAAATCAAAATACCTTTAAAATATATATTCTTGTTTAACTTAGTAGCCTTTGCGTTTGCAATCCATTGTCTTTCTGCAGTTAGCTCATTAACAGTTAAAAAATTAAAAGAAAACACAATAACAACCAAAATCCAGATTTTGTATCTATTTTCCATCTTTACGTGGTTTATTATATTTTTATTACTCTATTTCTCTTTTTTAAAGACTTTCTCTACTTTTCTCTAAAGACCATGTACCTTTTACACACATTGTAACCCGTTTACAGGTTTTTCTTTTCATCTGAATCTGTTTTATTGTGACTCTTTAATCATCTTTTAACCATAAGACATTTTAAAACATACTCTCTTAAAGTGCTGCATAGTTTTGCAGATTAGGCTGAATCACTAAGTTCTCTTAAAGGAACTGCATCTCTATTCGTGGCCAGCGAACAGAGCAGACTAAAGAAAATGCTGCTACTAAGAAACTGTCTTTGTTTCCTTTTTGTTCAAAATAAGCAGAAATCTAAAATCAATCACATGCTACTGAGTCTTCTGTCAGATTTCAGGAACCGGCCTGATTGCAGCTTACACTGCCTGCTGCCAGTCCGCTGGAGCCATTTTGAATGTGACCCGGCCACCACGCTTTCTTTGTACAAAGACCTGCTTTGTATACACAATTTGGAAGCTGCCTTGGCTCAGTTTCTGTGATCTAGAACTCTTTCTAATCTTTCTCAGGCTTTAAGAGGATAATCGACCCACGTTGAATGTGCCATCTGTTGTAGTAGGGCTCTCGGGTCCTGGGTGGCCAGGGACCTGAACCCACAGACCTGCCACCCCAGACCCCTTAGCCGCCCAGCTGCCCGCTGCTCAGGCCCCCAGAAATGACTCAGACACTTATATTAACTTTATGCTGTTTGGCCTATGGCTCAGGCACATTGCTAGCTAGCTCTTGCATCTTAAATCAACCCATTTCTATTTACCTGTCTGCCACATGGCCTGTGGATCACCTGTGTTTCTTACATGTTGCTCCTATGGGCTTCAGCTTGGTCTGCCTCTGACTCTGCCCTTCCTTTCCTACCTATTTTGATTTCTCCTCCTACTTCTTCTATGGTGCCTGTCACAGCCCAAAACAGCTCCTTTATTTAAGATTGAGATTCACAGCATACATAATCGCATTCCCACATCAGGATTCGTTGATGATTTTTATGGTGGGGAAGCAGACAGGCATGGTGCTGAGGAGTAGCTGAGAGCTTTACAACTTGATTCACAGGCAGCAGGAAGAGAGCACACAAGTCTGGACCTGGTTCAGGCCACCCTCTGTGACACACCTATTCCAACAAGGTTCCACCTCCTAATCCTTCCCAAATAGTTCTCCTAACTGAGAACCAGGCATTCAAATGAATGAGCCTATGGAGTTCATTCTCACTCAAACCACCACAGTGAGCCTGAGTCTTGTGTTTGGTATCTTCTCCAAAATCTGAAATGAATACCTTGATTAAGTACCATTGTAACTCATCTAAGGCCAACAGTTACTGCCTAGATCTGTAGGCCAAAGAGCCAGGATTTGCATAAGTAATTTTAAGGCTTTGATTCAAACAAATTCAAATATTATTTATTGCCAAGCACTTTAACCTGGGATAGCAAAGAACTCTTTATGCAATTGGCCTTGGACTTCTGATCATCCTACCCTATCTACCAAGTGCTAGGATCACAGATGAGCACCACATCTTTATGAGGGACTAAGGATTGAACCCACAGCTTAAGATACGCTAGACAAGTGCTTGTCATACTAACTCACATCTCCATACAAATATTTTGACTCAAATTTTAATCCATGCCCCTAGTCACAGCTTGAAGGTCTGCTGGTATTTTGTATGTCTGAATGCTAAGCTGCATTCCTACACTGTTGGTGATGGTATTGATGAACTTATGGCCTCCAAATCGGAATGTGAGGATGAATTATGCATTGTGTGTCTCAATGTAAATGTTTACTTAGAATAATGATTTCCAAGGAGTAAGTTAGTACTATTCAATAATGGGAGAGACATAACATCCTCAATGGGTCCACAAATCCTATAAGGCTTTTTCTTCTACAATTCACTTCATACAAAATAAGTAAGTAAGTAAGTAAATAAATAAATAAGATGGCAGGTCCCAGACCATCAGGAAGGTTCCAGGGTGGCTAGACGCATAATGTAACTTACTGAAAATCATGATTGTCCAACTGAGTGAGTTTATGGGCTGTATTTTATAGTTTTAATTAAACTCATTATTATTCAAATGGAAAAAAGGTTTTAAAAGATTTCTATGAAGAGACTATAAATTGAAAGTAATGCTTAGGATATAGAAATAAAAAACACAAAAAGGCAAAGGGAGGTGTGGCTTGTAACCATGGCAGCTGCTTGGTTTGTTACATAACAAGGTGAAAGGTTAATAATATAAGAGCTGATAAGCTACAGACCAAAAATTTTCCAGATCAAGATGATTGAAGTATCGCTTTATTTTTTAAGCAATAAAGCATGACTCAAATGTACATTATACAATGAAATATTAGCCTATAATCATAATATGTATGTATATGTATATATATGCACATAAAATAAGAATGCATCTCATACTTAGGCAGTGAAAACAGAAATATTAAGAAACAATGCAAACATCTCACAAGCTCACTGGATTGTTTGGGGCGAAAACAAAAAAGACAAATATCTAAAACATGCAAGCTGTTTGTCTGGATCACAGAGATGCATCATCTCTCAATAGAAACTGAGGTCCAACCTTGGAAACAGGTTTCTTTTCCTTTCCTCTAAACATGTGAATGTTTGGGTAAAACTTCAACTTTAAAAAATCTCCCAAGAAACTCTTGGTTGATTCCAAATTATTTCTAGAAATGTCAAACACACTATAAAACACCTCTGCTCTGTTCCAGTAGGCCAAGATCAAGGTAACTTGGGGTGGGAGTCTTAGATCATCTCTTGACTAGGTCAGCAAGGCTGACACAGAATGTGTTCTTTATATGGAAAGAGTATAATTAAACTAGACACAGTTTATGTGAGTTCATCGCTAACTCATCCTTCCTCCCTCCCTTCCTTCCTTTTTATGGTTGCTGTTGTTGACATACGATTCATGTTTAGTCATATACGTATATTCAAAAAGTTCTTATCATTTTTATCAACAACTTTTTCTTACAATATATTCTAATCACTTTTTCCTTTTCCTCAATTTCTCCCAATCCTCCCTGTCTCTCCACCCAACCCCATGCCCTTTCTCACCTTTAAAAAACAAACAGAACCAAAAGCAAACAATGGCACATAAATAAGGAACACGCACAAACATACTCCAAGCAAAAGGTCAATAAGACAAAAAATTCCAAACAAAGGGAAAAACATTTACAAAAAAAAATACTATTGAATTTGGTTTTGTGTTGGACAACTTCTGCATGGACATGGGTGCGGCTATGAAGTGTGGTTAATCCATCCAGTGAGACTCCACTGTAGAAAACTACTTTTGGTTTTCCTTTTGCCAGAGGATATCAATGTTAGAAAGCTTCTTGATTACGGGTTGAATCTATGTCCACTTCTCCATCTTAGTGTTGGGACCCTACCTGGCTTGAAGCTCCACATGCCATGTGTGCTGCCCAGTCTCTGTGAGTTCTGGAAGATGTTGTGTCCTTGGAGACACCTTTGGCTCTTACAATCTTTTCCTCCCCTTCTGTGAAGATCCCAGAGTCCTAAGGGGAGGAGTTATATGAAGACACCCCACTTATGACTGAATGCTTCAAAGTCTCTTACCTTTGCACATTATCCAGTTACATCACCACAATTTAATTCAAGAGCTGTGATGCCTCCTCTGAAACATTCACTCATTCTTCAATGATACTTTTTTATGCTATTTATCAGGGTTATAATAAAGCTCTCTTTCCAGATGAAGTCATTTTTCTTTAATTATCTTTATCTTGGCTAAGAGTACCAGTGTCTCATGAAAGGCGATACTATAATTTATATGAGACTGTAACCATGGCATGGACTCTGCAGTCCTTGTTCAGGGGAGCCCAATGTTTCTGCCATGGTGATTGGCTAACCTTCTCCTCAGCAACATGTTGCGTATGTGGTGGTCGTTAGGCGCACTCTAGATATTCATACAGAGGTTCTATATTGAGGTGCTGTTCACAACAAATTCTTTGCTTTGGGGCCAAACATTTGGTTTCTGGTACAAATTGAATCATATTCCTTTAAGTGAGAAGTATCTAAAAAGAAACTGGGCTTGATGCCCCCATAACAGTCCTTCACTGTGTTCATTCCTGGGTTACCTTCCCAGTACCTGCTTATCAACAACCACCAATGCTGTACTCTTCACCTCATGAACCTCTGGAATCAAATATCTTCTTTCTCCCACTTTTTTAAAACCTTCCATCACGTATTCATTTAAATATCCACACCATAAACTTAATTACTTCTTTTACCATTACCCTCTCTCCAGAGCCTATTATTACCTCATTAAGATGCATTTTTAAAACTCTGGGAAATATTTATTTTCTCTTTCTTCACATAAACAGTGTTGTGTTGTCTGGACACAGCAAGGCAGTTGTACACATGAACTAACAGTGATTGTGACAATGTACACAAGATCTGTGCAAGCACAATCCAAATAATATGACAACCTAGAGAGGAGGAGATGGCACAATTCCCCTAGCCAAAGAGCTGATGGGAGCTGGAGTCACTTGTCTCTGATTAAGTGACCCTAGTAGGTTGACTACACTGCAGGTTAAACCCCATTACCAATACTAGTTGGAAAACACAAAGGGATTTCAATAGGAGAAAAGAAGAAAGCTCAAGTTCACATGGGAAGGAAGGGGTGGGGCATGGAGAAGACAGCAATGAGGGGAGTGGAGGAAGGGAGACCATACAAAATACATTTATAAAATCCTCATAGGTTTGTCAAACCAGTTTACCAGAATGTCCCTAATGGTAGCAAGCATGTCACAGATGCCCTGTAAAACTGAGACTGATCTGCACATAGTTTGGTTCAGCTATGAAAGCTGTTAATATTATAAGCCATCAAGAAAACGTAGGAAGATTTTGTACATTATCAAGTTTCTGAAATTTTAGAATTTGACCTCTCAGACTAGAAAAGTTTTAAGAAAACAGGAGCATGCATTTATTTGCATATATGTATACGTACTTGCTACGGAATGGCAATTTTATCTGATATGGCTTGATTATGAAATGTCCTCCATGGAATACATGTTTGAACACTTGGCCCTTAGCTGTTTCTGTTTTGTGAATGTGCTTATTAACACTGACTGCCAGCAGGATAGAATTTAGAATCACCTTAGCAAACAAACCTCTGAGCATATCTATAAAAATCTTCTAAACTAAATTGGTGCAGTTCAAGTGGCTCAGGTCCCAGATTGGGGAAATGCAAGAAATGAGCACTGAGTACCAACTCCCCCTCTCTCTGCTTCCTGGTCCTGGGTGTGGATGATGTGACCAGCTACCTCCCTCTCTGGCCACCATGTCCTCCTGGGAATGATGGGTGGTACCCTCAAACCCTGAGCCCACACAAACTCTTCCTTCTTAAACTGCTATGGTGAGTATTTAACACAACATGAAGGAAAGTAAGGCAGCTTGACCATAGAACTTGTAGACTGTGGCCTTCCTAGTAACAATGGGCTGTTAAGGGCAGAGCTTGAAGGTATAGCCCCACTCTTGGCTCACAGTCTTTGACTCTCAATCCACCTAAGTGTTATCATACAGCATCGCTGCACTGTGGCCATGGACAGAACTGCTCAGCTACAGTGCCTTCTCTACCATGTGAAAAGCATCTCCTGAACTGTGAGTCAAATTAAACCCTTAGAGCCCTAGTCACTGATTTCAAGTATGTCATGATGCTGAGAAAAATCACAAAGTCAACAGCCAAGCCAAATAAGTCAGAGTGGATTTCTCCCCTGAGCTCTGAAATGTAGCTGTCACTCAACTGAATACATCCCTGAAACCAGAGATACAGCTCAATGTGCTTGTTTAGTGTGTGAGAGGCCCTGGGCTTAATTCTCTGCACCAGTGAAATAGGTAGATAGGTATATAGGTAGACAGGCAGATAGATAGAGGGATGGATGGATGATAGATACATGTAACTGTAAGGTTTTCTGGCCCCAGGCGGCCAGAGGTCCAGACCCACAGACCTGCAGCCCCAGATCCCTTAGCCACCCATTGCTGCTCAGGCCCCCAAAATGATTCAGACACTTCTATTAACTTCATGCTGTTTGACCTATGGCTCAGGCACATCCCTAGCTACCTCTTTCATCTTAACTCAACCTATTCTCATTAATCTGTCTGCCACATGGCCCATGGCTCACCTGTGTTCCTTACATGCTTTGTCTTGGGCAGCTGGCTCGGTCTGTCTCTGACTCCGCCCTTCCTTTCCTACCTATTCTTGATTCCCCACCTACTTTTTCTATGGTGCCTGTCATGGGCCAAAACAACTCCATTATTTAAAGATTGATATTCACAGCATACAGAAAGGCATTCCCACATCAGATAGATCTCTTTTTTTTTTTCCTTTTCTATCTCAATATTTCAAAAAGCTTAAGTCATCGTCACTTGATTATGTGCAAAATAAGTCAAATAATAACCTAAGATTCTGGGCTAATAAACACTGGGTAATTATATTATTACATTTGATATGTTCTGAAGTTTCCTCTAGGCATCAGCAACTGGGAAAGGGTTGAGAAACTTCTAAATGCATTCTGTGTATCTCCTAGGGAACACCTGACTTTAGATTATTTCAGGTGATAGATTTTTTGAGACAAAAAAAAAAAAAGCAATAACAGTGAAATGATTTTCTGGCTCTTCACACCAAGGGTATTCAAGAAAAAATATTGGGGTTTTTTAATCCTCTTTCTGGCTTAGTGCCCACTACATAGACCTAAGAATTAATGTTTAGTAAGCAATTTTCAATTCTTCAATCATGTATTCAGTGTCTTTGATTTCTCCAGAACCAATAGCAGCCCAGTCTCTTCATCAAGGAACAGACTCATAGGAAAACAATGCTTTAAATTTATCTTTGGCACTTTGCCTATAGGAAGCAATTTGACTTTGAGTTTCTAACTCATTCTTTTATGGGAAAAGAAAATACACATTATCCTTAGCTGACAATGTCAGTTGTCAACCTGTCAGTGATTGACATGTTTCATTTTCTCATATTCAAGAGAACTATTGCCCAGTGTCTACAGCTCTATGCAACAGTGTACATGGTGTCTATCCTGTTTGCTCTGTACGGCAATGTGCAGCAAGTGGCCCTGCATAGCACTCAGGCACCTTCTGTCACCATCTCTGTCTGCTGACTGGTTTGGGAATATTGCTAGTGGTTATCTCGGGGGTAGGTTTGAGAGAATGCCATTTATCACTTTTTATTACTATGTTGCTTGAGAACCATGTGACTCTCCTGAGCATCTACAAATCTCAGTACAGACCTAAGGAAGTATGTGAGCATCCTTTGCTCAAAGCATTTTCTTTTCTGTAGGAAGTTGCAATCAGTGTGGTGATCCAATGATACTACTGTAGCCTAATGTGAGTGTGTATGTGGGATTCATGTGTGTTTGTGCACATGTGTGATGCATGATGTAGTAAGTGTGTGTGTGTGTGTGTGTGTGTGTGTGTGTGTGTGTGTGTTTGTTTGTAGGGAAGTATATGTATGTATGCAGTGTGTGTGTTTGTGTGACGAGTTATGGTTTGTGCATGCATGTGTATGTGTGTGTGTGTGTGTGTGTGTGTGTGTGTGTGTGTGTGAATGATGCTTGAGTACATGTATGCATGCCTATTTGTGTTCTTGTGTGTGTATTATAGGGGGTGTTTATAAACATCTCTATATTTATGCATTTCAGTGTATATCTACAGGTGCTTGTGTGTTTGTTTGCATGTGTGTGGTGTGATTATGCATAATGTATGTATGTCTATATGTGTATGTATTTATATGTTTGTGTATGTGTATGTGTTATGACTCTATATCTGTGTGTATGGATGACTATGTTCATATGTATGTGTGTGTGTGTATATATATATATCTGTGTATGTCTTTGTGTGTGTGTATATGAATGTACGTCTCTGTATGATTGTGTGTGTTTGAGGGTGTCTTGATTGTCTACAGACATCCTTGTTGCCATTGGCCTTTACATACTTGTTCAAGTAATCCAGTTGCCCTATTCTCTGGCTGGCCATAAGGCTCTTCGTTTACACCTTCTGGCTCTCTTTAAACCAAATGATTTGTGTTCTTTCTGTGCATAATGGGAATAGTCCCTCTCTTGTGCATAACTGTCATGAAATTCCATAGGAAAAACTACTCAGACATACTAAGAAACGTTACAGCAAACAGATCCTTCTATGCAGTATAGTGTAGAAGAGGATATCAGCAGTAGGTTGGGGAAGAGTCACAAGGTGGAGCAAGCTGTTTCATAGAGGACACCTGAGGCTGGCCCTAGGAAGTGGTGCTGAGTGGGCTGAAGTATGTATTGCTTCCTGTATCAGGAATTACGGATTAATAGAAAGATTATGGTTGGAGACTGAAGACCATTTGATGCTGGCTTGAAATGGGAATATTGAAATGGGAATAGGTTGGAACACTAGGTGGTCTAGGCATCAGATTCTAACGGGTCATGACAGGAACAACATTGGTAGAGCTCTTCCTACATCTCACTGTTCAGACAGGAAGTGGTGGGTCAGATCAAGGCTGGACTTTTTTCTTTATCCATTATGATTACATGACCATCAGCTACCATGAGCACAAGACTTCCCCGAGTTCCTTGACTAGGAAGACACAAACAGATGTGGGAGAACTGGAGGCTCTCTGTGGTTTGCAGTATTATATTTCTGGCCCAGACTTTTAATAACACTTCATCCTCTCCCTTCTCTGGTTTTTAGGCAGGAGAACAGGTATTGCATGTTGCATCATTGGCTTGTGTGCATGCCCATAACATGAGGCTCGAATGAAGATTGTGTTTAATCAGCAATTCATCCGCCTATTGTTAACTATGAACACCATTATACTAAAGCCAAAATTTCAAACCAGCTGTGCATCCACAAAAAAGAAAATTGACCACAGGGATGGTTAGGACTATAGAGACACTACATTCTGACTTTCCACTCCTGCATTTCACGTTTACCTTTTATGTGGCCTATGGGTTCTACTTGTTTTATTATCATGAAACTTCATTTTGCAACTTATGTAACTCTTGGATTTTCATCTTACATTTGTTGGTTGAAGGGAAGGCAGAGTATCCTGCAGATTGGACTTGGTTTAAGCCATTACAAGTACCTCTTTGTAGCATGGGTCCTCCAGCACACATGCATATCACAGTCTCAGGATCTCATTCATTCACTTGACTGACCAAGTTGAACTAAGCACTCATCCTTTATGTCAAATATTTCTATCTAGAAAAGATTTCTGTTCCAATCATTGCCATTTAGTTCGTTTCCCAAACTAAATGTATCATTCAGAAGTTCTAAAGACCTTTGGGATGACTCTTCATTGCTTTAGATCTAATAACACATGGGTTTGGGACACAGGTGCCTCGGCTTTTGTCAATGGATGGCTGAGTATCCATGGGAATAAAGAAAGAATCTACCCAACATACCAGCTTCGCTCTGTGATTTACATTAATATTAAATATCAGCTTCCATGCTGCACACCCCAGGGCACTTCCCTCTATTTAGGTGGAAATCAGCATTATTATTCAGTCCTACTTTATACATAGTGTAGAATTTTTCCCCTCATAACAACCTAAAGTCAAATCTCATTTAAACACGCCATTTAAATAGAGGCTGCCTATGCTTCTCCAAAGTACAGAGGAAAGAAGGAGGAATTAAGATACTGGAGGAAAGTAAATGGTGGATGCTAACATGTACACAGCAGCACTAGGAATTCATCCTTTAGATCTTACATCAATGGCAATTTCTCTGTCTTGTCTTATAAAACCAGACTCCAGCTAAGGCTCCAAGCAATAGCGGAGAGGGTCCCTAAACTGACTTTTTCCTATACTCAAATGGATGACCACCCTAATTGTCATCATAGAACCTTCATCCAGCAACTGACGGAAGTAAGTGCACGGATGCACAGCTTAGCTCTGGGTTGAACTCCAAGTCCTGCTGAAGAGAGGGAGATATTATATGAGCAAAGGGGTCAAGATCATGAGAAAACCTACAGAGACAGCTGACACATGATATTGGGAGCTCACTGACTCTGGACTGACAGGTGGGGAACCTGCATGGTACTGAACTAGGGCCCCTGAGTGTGGATGACAGTCTAATGGCATGGGCATTTTGTGGGGCCTGTGGCAGTGGGATAAGAATGTTTTCCTAGTGTATGAACTGGCTTCTTGGCTCCTGTTCCCTATAGAGGAACACTTTGCTCAGCCTAGAAATTGAGGAAAGGGCCTTCATTCTATCTCAACTGGATATTCCAGACTGCTTTGACTCAACCTGGGAGTCCTTACCCTCTCTGAAGAATGGATGGGGGATGGGGTGTGGGGAAGCTGCGGGATGGCTGGGAAAAGAAGACGGAGGGGGAACAGCGGTGGGTATGTTAAAAAAAAACTTTAAAATAAAAGATAAAGTTAAAAATATTTTAAAATATCAAATCAGGTATCCTAACAGATTTAACAAGTTTTCTAACAGCATAATCCACCATATAACAAGCACAGTCAGTCAATATCCACATAGAAGAAAAGTGTGAGATGGGATGGTGATGTCCTTATGGGGGGAAACACTAGTCCGCACCTGTGTGGTCTTGGAGTACCTCCTCGAAACCACACAGTCACGGGATCCTCTGTTCACTCCCTGTTTCTTTTGAAAATGTATGCTGCTGTGCCTGTGACTCATGGCTCTGGCTTCAAAGGAATTTAGGAGATCCGGCATCAAGCAGATCCTTGGCTCAGGTCAGGCTTTGTTTCCACTTTTGTTGTTAGGAAGAGAAGAGGCCAGAGAAATGGAATTCTCTCTCCATAGGAGACAACCACTCACAGAGGCCCTTACCAGGAGAGTGGTAGCCACTTCTAGATGGAGGGGAAAAATATAAACACATGCACACCAAAAAACTAACCGCCACTATCGAGTTAAATTCCCGGCCTATAGTTACTCTTTCCTTAGTAGAAAAACCATCGAAATTAGCTGCTGCTTTCTTAGCAGCGAATGTGGCTGCTGATAGCCTTTGGAGAATTTCTTCTGAATGATGATCCTATAACCAGGTAATTACATGCTTGCCTCCTCTCACATCCTAACAATAAGAAGGGCAATGTATTCAAACACTTCTCCATCCTTAGTAATTAAAATATTCTCCAGGAGGGATAATGAAGAAAATAAACGAATGACTAGGTGGTGAATGGAGAATACTGGAGGTATTAGAGGAAAGGGGATGTAGTCTTTCCAACTAAAAGTGGTGTTTGGAAACGATAGTTCAGTTATTCTCAACCTTCCTAATTCTGTGACCTGTTCACATACTTCATGTTGAGGTGACACCCCCAAACATAAAACTATTTTATTGCTACTTCATAACTGTAATTTTGCTACTTTTATGAACAGTACTGTAAATATCTAACATGTAGATTATCTGATATATAACCCCTATGTAAAAGTCATTCAGCTCCCAAAAGTATCATGACCCACAGGTTGAGAACCATTGCTAATAGATAGTTTGATAATATATAGATGAATTGTTTCCAGTTCAGTGGTCAATGGTAAACTTAAGAAATCCTAGTAGGGCCACAGTCTCATCAGTGAACCAAACCACAGAAGGTGAATGTTTCTCACATGTCTCCAACTGATTTTTACTGAATTTAAGAGAGAAGAGACTTTCATTTTCCCCAAAGTTGGAGGCTAAGAATTGGGGTACAGGAGTAACCAAAGTATCTGCAGGGTATGTATAGCCCATAAATTCACAGAGGAAGAGAGCTAGCGTGGTGCAGTGGAGAAATATGCCAACCTCTCTGTCATCTTGGAACATCCCAGACTTCCTCCATCCATGGGGAATATAGCAATGCTATGTGAAAATCAACCTGAAATTTAAGTCCCCTCTGTCCAGACTGTAAATCATGTGGAATCCATTAAGTTTCTCTCTGTCCCTCAGAGGTTTCCTGAGGTGACAAACAAAGAGAAGATGGCACTTTGAGGAAATTAAACAGGAACAAAGCTATATTTATTGTTTCAATGGGGGCAGCAACATCACTTTGACAGGGCCCTTTGTTTCTATGGCTACTGTCATTTAGACTGGGATTGACCATGGAGCCACCTTTATCACAGTCTTGTGAACTGTTTTCAGGCTGATCAAAGTGTATTGGCTGGTTAGAAGTGCCATGCAACTCCAAGATACCCTACAGCATGATTCTATGCACATTTGGATTCATTCATTTTCCGGGTGTCAGGATGTGAAACACTTTCCATATAGAATTGAAAATTGTTTATGCATAAAGACCCAGGCTATTTTTCTATGACACATATCTGTTTAAGACATTTAATGATTTTAGTGCTATGTCTTATAAGAAAAGTGTATTCATCAGTTCAGAAAAATATTTGAGAGGAAAACATTTTGACATATCTTGAAAACATTACAAATGCTGGAAGGGTCCTGATTAAGGGCCCTTCAGCTCTTGTTACTTTGTTTTCAGTTTCAGGCACAGGAGTTCAACACATACTCACATCTGGTACTGTCTCCATTTTTTTTTTCAATGACTTTCAGTAAAACTCAAGAACATCACAAACCTATAATCCAAGTACTTAAGAGGCCAAGGCAGCAAGTTTGAGGTCAGCTTGGGCTATATGGAGAGTTCAAGGCCAGCCTGGCTATACTAAAAAGAGTCTATTTAAAAATAAATAAAGAGAAACTGGGATATGTCTCAGTGGCAGAGCATTTGTCTGGCATGTACCAGGCCCTAGCTGTAATATCCATACTGGAAAAAAAATCTAAAATTATCTCTAGTATTTCTCATTGGACCTCCCTTCACTAAACACCTTTAACCTAGAGAGCTTAAACCAAAATTTAAATTAATATTTTTACATTCGGAAAAAAAAAAAAAAAACCCTTGTATATATAAGCTGCTCCTAGGAAGAGATTGGGAATGCTTACGTGAAGTGATGTGTGGCATTGGAGGTTTGGATGATACCATAGGGAAGGGAAGGAATTTCATAAAACAGAGGGAAGCTTCTGTATTCAAACTCCAAAGCAGCTTCCCTCATAGCTCTAGGGACAAGAGTTTGAATCTCTCCAAAAGATCCAGATAAGGGTGCAAGAGTCATAACAGGGTAATCACAGTCCTGGCCAGAGAATGCTCAAGGCTGATGGTGTTTCATTAAGTAAGTGCTAGAAGGACAGTTAGCATGTGCCAGGCACTCTCCACAGTATTACTATGGGACTCTTCCATTGCAATGTGAGTAATAGAAGACCAAGGCTTTACTCTGTGCAGTTAGCCCTGAGAACTAGAAAAGCATTGGCCTACAGCAGGTGCTGAGGACACAAGCCTCTCAGGTCTCCATCACTACAGCAGGATATCCGTGCTAAGTGACTCATAAAAAGCAAAGTCTATTCTGTTTGAGTAGTTGGAGTCCATCATGGCTTTTGTTCTGAGCGAGACATCATGCCACGGTTGAAACATATGGGAGAGGAAGTTGCCACCTTCACCATGAGGGAGCAACACTGCTCCCTACAAAAGGCATGTCTAATGACCTAAAGACCTCCTTCTAGGTTGTACCTCTTAACATTTCCACCAAATCCCAGAGTGCCGCCTGCATCTGTGGGTGACAATCATGTCAGATATACTGCATATCAGATACTTATATTACAAGTCATAACAGTAGCAAAATTACAGTTACAAAGTACCCATGAAATAACTTTATAGTTGAGAGTTACCATAATATGAGGAATGAATTAGGAAGGTTGAGGGCCACTATGCTAACATAGACATCCGCACCAGCTTTACTGTGTTCTTCTGCTTCACTGTGTTCTTCTGTGACAATGTTATTTAAGTTGCTCTTCAGGTTACAGTGTTGAAAGAGAAGCCTATGGATAAACTATTTCACAGGAATGCACATGAGGAAAGCCACCAGGATGATGAATTAGCATTGCCTCAAACTGCTCTTTGGCTGCAGCCACATGGAAGCTACAGGTGTAAATGACTTCACATACATCTCATAACCTCGTGCAGAAGAACTCTATACTCAAGGTGTATGTTGCCTGAAAATGCACACAAGAAACACAGTAGATGCAATATTCTCAGTGTATTTTCTCTCCATTAACAATGAGAAAACTCATGATACTTCTGGAACTTGGAAAGAGAGCAGAAAGTCGAGTATTTGAATGAAAACCTCGGGTGAATTTCCCCTGAGGAAGTGGCACCATTGACCCAGTGGATGCAAAGCAGAGTTCTGCCTTCATTTGGAAACACAAACCATACAGCACAACAGTCAAGTTTCCAAGCAGCCCTGTCTGTGCTGCTAACTAGCTGTGGCCTGTCAATCAGCAGGAAGAAATGACCAGATCTACCTGGAGAACTTCCTGGAAGACAAACAGACAGACTTCTGTCCAAGGAAAGCACTTAAAAATGTACCTGGTCCCCCCCTGAGAAGCTCGAGACAAATATTATCACTTTTAAGCTTTGGGTATGTCAGCAGGAATTCTCTGCAAGAAAATTTCCTATTCATTTTGGATATTACTCTCAGACTTCCACTTAAGAAATTGTCTAAATGCTAAAGGTGCAAAACTAATGCTACAATCAATGATTGAGAGTGGCATATTAAATTGACTGAAATAAAAGACCTACCCTAGCTATGGACACCAGTCTATGGGCTGGATGGAGTCCTAGACTGCACAAAGAGGAGGGGCTGAGAACCATCCTTCTCTCTGCTTCCTGTCTGTGGATGCACTGTGTCCAGCTGCCTCACACTCCCACTACCACGACTCTCGACCAAGACCAACTGTGTCTTCAAACCATAAGATAAAATAAGTATTTTCTTCCTTAAATTGCTTTTGTTGGGTATTTTGCTATAGCAATAATGAAAGTAATTAATGAAGATCTTTCCTCACAAACTCAAATTTTGGTAGAAATATAATAATTAGAAATATAATTGCAGTATTTGAAGTTGTATGTTCTTAGTGAGCTCTAAAATATGAGTCAGATTTGCAATGGATACATAATGTCAATCCCAGTTTATTATGTGTTTTTGTGGTTATAGCGTGTGTCTGTGTGCTATGACTGTACACACTTACGCAAATGTGGAAGTTAGAAGACAACATACAAGAATCAGTTCTCTCCTCTTCCACCATATGTGTTTCAGAGACTGAAATCAAGTCGTCGGGCTCAGCCACAAGCACCTTTACTCACTGAGCCATCTCACTGGCCCAGAATGTTATACAAACAGCAAATACATTGAAATGGAATGAAGTATGAGTGATACATATTTTATAAATGATGAGGAGCAGATATGCTGGCTGGCTTGGGAAAGACACACCAAACTCTGCTATAAATTAAATGTCAAGGTGAGGAATGGAAAGAAATGCTCATGAGTTAATGTTTGAGTAAGAAAATCAATAGATTGGGCTACATTATATTTGAGAGGAAGTGTCTTATTACAGTTTTTGCTTCTAGGCTGATGGAGAAATTAAAGGTTAATCAGTCTAGAAACAAAGATCAGAGTATAAAAAGGAGAAATAATAAACCATGATTTAAGGGATTCATTTAGAGACTGAACCTACAAGAGCCAGGGAAGACCATGTGACTCCATTAAATACAGGCAGGTTTTATGGCTAAGGACTCTTGAGCCCGGGACTGTGTAGCTCACATTCAGAAGCCAGCTGATTAAGAACCCAGTTCCATGTTCACCGGGGTATTTTAGGGTTGAGAGTCAGTAGTGATTCTGTTGTAGACTATCGTCCAAAAGCCACAGGGTGGAAATTTCTAAAGACTAAGCCTGCAAGCCTATGAGGGTGTTGAGTAGCCTAGACGTTCCATAGTGTAATGATGCATGAGAAGAAAAAAAATGAACCAAATGACAGAGGAAGTCAGAGAAAGTGAAAGGGGGGTGTGGAAACCTCTCTCTGTCTTTCCAGTTCTCCCTCCCCTTCGGCTAGAAGACACTGAGTGAGTTAACATATTTGCTCATGGTTCCTGCCTAATAAAGTGCCAACTGTCCTAGATCACTGTGGCTGTTAATCAGCATGAGATCACCTGCCTAGAGAAAACCTGAGCATACTAATTGTAAGGGGAGATTAGGGCTCCGGTGCAGAGCCTAGCTGGACTCTGGATTTTCTAAAGTGATTCACGTTGAAAGGAAGGCTTCATGTGGTCTCTTGGCCTAAATGTTGAAGAAATTCAAGATGAGCATTATTCATGCAGAACTGGTGCAAAATGTAGGTGTAAAAATATAACAGCTTTGGAGCTCCTATTTGGAGGGAAATGATATTCACTCCAGCAAAGCCTTTTTTTTTTCCCTTTTGGCTCCATTCATTTTTAATATTTTACTCAACAAAAGACAATGTGTGTAAGTATAAAAGGATAATGTCATTTTTATTAAGGCTGTTTAACAAAGTACAGTACTGTAGATACAAATGACCACATAGAAAGTAAGACACTTTTCCTGTCTTGAAGTAAATCTGACAGGAAAGCCATCTTTATAAAATGATTTATGGAGCCATTCTGCAAGGATATAAAAAAAAATGTAAAATATTTAGAGTGCAATAAGATGTGATGTTTTTGTTGCCTTCCTTACCCATTTACTTTACATATATATATATACTAAATCCAATATGTTTTTCAGCATGAAACCCCTGACAAGGGGCAGAGAAGGCATAAAGCAAGACCTGGACTTGAAGATGGCTTTGTCTTTGTTTATTAGTTAGTTTGTTTTGTTCTGACTCTTTTCCTCAAAGATTTAAAGGCCTGGCAGAGGCCTAGTATCAAAAAGATAGCTGGTAAGTTGACAGATTCTCAATGATACAAACTCATCCACCACCTCGGCAGACAAGAAATGGAGTATGCTGATGCTTTAAGAATTTAGGATTTTTAATCAACTATGAATCAATGCAAAGGGACATGGCATTGTTAATTTTCAGTCTACATTATCTCCCAAGACTACAGTTGCTCAGGTATTACAGGGCCTGACCTGCCCCTTACACGACTTCACCCTCATGCATCGCTGCTCACAATGCTGGGCTTACGCATATTCTCTGACTCTTTATGTTGTAATGTCCTCAGCAATTTTGGAAAATATCAAAACAGGTAAAAATTATTGAGACCCGACAGCTGCAAAAGGTCATGGAATGAAATTCATGAGGGTCATCTCCAGTGCATCATAATGTGAAACGAATTCACTGACCTTCACTCTTTGCTGGGAGTACCCTCCAATCAGTCTCAACACCTGGTTTCATAAAGAGTCTTTGACTACTTTAGAATCCACACAAATTGGAACATAAATTAGCCAGTTGTAAAACATGCATTTTTCCCAAGCCTTTATTATTACTGAAGGAAGAACAAGTTATAAGGAAAGGGAGAAGGAAAAATGAGTGGAAGTGTGTGAGAAAGAGAGAGACAGAGAAAGTGAGATTGGGAGGGAGGAAGGGAGGAAGAGAGGGAGAGGGAATGTTAATACTAAAATTTCTGACTGATTAGAGTCTGAATACTCTGCCCTCCAAATATCTGGGGGATTGAATTTCTCAGTAAGAAAGAAATGGAGATTTAATTCAACTAAACAAATGCATTAAATATTTTTTCCTGTAGCTGGAGATCTTAAAACAATGTATAGCATTCATAAATTTGAAAACAAATAGAAATCGTTGAGGATTTAAAGATCTGATGATGGGCAGACAGGATGGCTCAGCAGGCAAGGCATCCAATGTCAAGCCTGACAACCTGAGTTTGATTCCTAGACACACATGTTGGAAGGAGGCAACTGACTTGGGCAAGCCATCCTCTGACCTCTATACCTTTGTCATGGCACATGTGCCCATGCAAATACACACACAAATACATACATGAATAAACAACTTTCAAAAATTGACAATTAAAAGAATATTCTAAACAGATTTGGTGAGATTGCATATGGGGCATTTCAAAACAAGGCTGACTGAAGAGTGACAAGGGGCATAAGCCAGAGAAAGAGAGAGAGAGAGAGATGTGGGCAACAGAGATCCTCACATGTGTATGCTCAAATCAGAGACCACGAAGACCTAAGACTAACATGAAGGAACTAGATGTGGTCTCTAGTCAGAACAGAGCTCTGAGGAAACACAACGGGACACAGAAGGCAGAGAGTGCAGAAGGTCCTGCAACATGTTAGGAACTCTCAGATGGTCAGAATGATGGAAGAGCAAGACAGCCAACCAATCATAGGAGAGCGTTCTTCTCTCCAAAGCCATAATGAAATACTCTACAAACAACGTACATATGGCAAGAGTTGGCTGATGCATGTGGTGATATTTCTTCTCTCTGGACACACAAAAACATTAGCTAAATTTCTAGCATCCTGTACAGTTGGGTCAGGTCATGTGACTAAGGCTTTAGCCAGCAAGATATCAGGTGAAGTGCTGGCCACACAAATGGGGTTTCCAAGCTTCTGCTTGATAGCTCTCACTCTTCTCTGTAGAAGCTGAGGCTTCCAAGTACTGAGCTGACAAACTGATATTTATTTATTTATTTGGTGCGTGTGTGTGCACGTGTGTGTGTGTGTGTGTGTGTGTGTGTGTGTGTGTGTGTGTGTGTGTGTGTGTGTGTGTGTAGCTCAGAGGACAATATCCCAGAGTCAGTTCCTGCCTTCCGCTGTGTCAAAGCAGGATCTCTCTTCTAGCCTCTGCTGCTGGTCTGCGCACATCAGGCTAGCCAGCCTGTGACCTTTTAGGTAATCCTTCTGTCTCTCCATAGGAACACTGGGATTATAGATGTATGCCACCTCATCTGGCTTTTTAGGTGGGTTTTGATCTCTAATTCAAGTTTTCAGGTTTGCATGGCAATGTTTTTACCTGCTGGGCTTTTGCCTCACTTGATAGCAGCTGGGGAGAGTTCATTGGCCTGTAGGTGGCTATGATAAGATGTATGAAATAGTGCTTCCTGGGATGTAGAGCCTATCAGACATTACTGGGCCAATTGTAAGACCTTTGGCTTTCAAGGCCTTATGATTCTAGTCTCTCCTATGGAAAGTGCATTGCTGAACTGCTGTACCTTAACTTAAAGCAATGCCTTGCTCCTGTTTCCAGAACCACAGACTAGAGATCAAAGTACAAGATGATGAGCTAATGAGGTCAAGATGGTGACCAGGCTTGGCCAGGCTTTGAGGAAGCATCTACTCTCAGACTCCACAGGCTATTGGCTGGACTGAGTGCCTATAGGCTGGCATTCTTCTTCTTGGAGACTATGAGCAGGACAGGCATCTGTTCACAAGGGCATCCTCATCCCTTCCTAGGTTTCACACAAAGCCTTCTCCAGCAAGTTTTTCTCACAATCCTGATGGTTCCTCCTGCTGTACCACTTCAAAGTGGAAAAGTTAATGGATTTAAAGGGCCTTGTGATCAGTGGGTCCATTTTGATAACCTAAGACAGGTTTTTACTCCTAAGACACATAATCTTAGTGTTCAAAGACTTCAGGGTTCTAGGGGTACATAGTTTGGGGTCATTCTGACTATGACAGTGAACAAACTGAAGGACCATAATCAACAGAAATTTGAAAGCTTCCAGAGGTTCCAAGATGTAAGAGCATCCCTGAGATGATACAGTCTTACTCAGCCTCCTATGTCCAAGCCATTCAGCATCATCTTGTGGTTACTATAATATCGCCTTTAATTGCCACAGATGCAATTTTTATGTTTAGAAATTCACAAGAATCTGAGAAATATTCATCCCTAGTGTTGACCCTGTAATTTTTCACTAGGCCTGCCTGTCTTTATCCTAACTGTTGCCATTTACCTAACAAATTACATTTAGTTCTCCTTCAGTGGAGGGGGCTCAGAAATCTTCAATCAACTTTATAGTTTTTATTACAAAATTTAAAGTAGAATTCTTATTGTTACTAAGTTTTAGGTACTGGAATCCTTTTAAGTGTGAATACAAAGCATCCTTGCAAAGTATGATGCACAGATTAACTTTGCTCCCTTCCTATGACCCAGGCTAACATTGGTAATCCATCATAGAACTATTCCTTTGACAATGTTCCTATAATCCTTTTAATTCGGGATTTCTTGTACCAGGAATAGTAAGTCACATCTATAATTCCAAACTAATATAGGAGGATCATTATCTGTTTGGAATCATCCTGGGCTATAAAGTGAGATTGTAGCAAACAAATGCACAAGAATCCCAGGAGGCCACTACCAACCAAGCAGGGTTGGCACACCTTAATATTGTTTTCTTAGAGTTAGCTGCACAAATAAACAGAGCTATATGCTTCATTCTTTTTAATACTTGCATGCTTTTTAAGCTATGCATGGTGTTGGATAGCTTTGATAGCAGCACTACGGAGGTAGAGGCAGAAAGATCTAGACCAGCCTGGTCTACATAGAGAGTTCTAAGACAGCCAGAATTAAATAATGAGACATTGTACCCAAAAAAGGCAAAATATTTTTAAAATGTCTATTAATACTTATATTTTTAAACATATAATATTTGTAGATTGAACATGAACAATGGGATTTCTAATTTCCTTTTTTTCATTTTCTTAAAGAATAAAATGCTTAGAATCAGTCAAATATATTTTAAGTCAAATTATGTTTCATGGATTATGATTTCTAACTCTTAACATCTGCACAAAGTTCACAAGGCTCAGCTTAGCCACAGAGCCTGAACTCCATCATTTCTGAGTTCATGAGGCTCAACTTAGTCATGGGGCTTCAGCCCCATCATTTATGAGTTCACTAAGGCTCAACTCAGCCTGAGTCCTTTAATTTCTGTGCTCTCTGATGTGAATGGGACAGTTGTTTGAGGTTTCCAGAAACACCTTGAAGAGTTTCAAGCATCATATAATAAACTTTATTGTGGCTGCATTGTAGTGCTGGCCTGTAGGCCTGCTAAAATATATTCCCTTTACTCAATGACAGATAAACACTAAAGTGCAGATCTTTGTCATTTGTAAGGTTGCTTTCTCAGATGCCCTCTGTTCAACTTTTATCCTTTAGGACTGTGCACTTACATCAATGGCGGTGGGCTTTTGCCATCTCAGAATCAAGATCACGTGATCCTGCAGAGAAGGCAAGATTCTCTCAGGATGTGCATGTTCTGACATGTAGCCATTCTTAGGTCACTAGTTTTGTTCAGAGGTATCAGCAGAATGGTGTGCATTAATCTAAACTCACAGATTATGATCATGAAAAGATGAAGAGCTTTTGCTAATTGCCATGAGCAGTTTAACTAGACGCTACCAAACAAACTGATAAAAGCGAAGTAACCCTGAGTTCTACTTGCAAACACATCCTTAAAAGGCAAATATATTAAAAAACCAACTACTCTCTGCTGTTTGCCCACCATCATTTGTTTTCTAGAACAACAACCTAGTCCACTGTCAATGGATCATTACACCACACTCTTGCAAGCCAGAGCGAGTGTGTGAGGACAATTGAGCATGTTACATTTGCCCTTATGCACTGGAATTAGATAAATATCGGCACTAAATAACATGGCAGTGATCTTCTGGGATCTCTGGTAGAGTAGTTAATAGCCCTTGGAATGTCTCATTTCCTTCTTGACATGGTGTGTTCTGAAAAGCTACCCATTTGGAGTTCTGCAAAAATACAAAATACAGGCACTTTCTCATCAGCACATTCTTGCTTGCCTCTTTTCTCCTTCAGTTTATCATTTTTACTAATTTCATAATTATTGCTTTAAACGCAGGAAGTAACAGATGTGTTCACGGTATAAATGGGTATAAATGTTTATAAATTACTCATCAAGGTTAAACAAATACAACATAGACACATGTGTATATACACATTCAATTGACCCACCCAGTTGCTCTACAGTTTTAGAATTTGATTGCTAGTGCTGATAAGTATAAAGATTTGTATTAAAAATACGGATTCTTTTGAAAAGTCAGAAGACTGGCAAATTCAACTTGAATTTTTAAGTGAAGTTGAAGGGAAAAAAAAAAAAAAAAACCCCACAAACTCTGCAGTTCCTCACAGGCAGATGGCCTAGCTCCCTAGCAATGCACACCTAAGACAGCCAGAGACCTCTAAAATTGCTCATTACCCACACCAAGCAAAGCCCTTGCTATTCACAGACAGGCACTGCTGTCATTGCCTGGGATAGATCATCAGGCATACTGCAGCTTGGCCCCAGCCCAGAGTTACTAAATCATTCCCAACATTGAAAAGATTCTACATGACCCATGGTCTCACAAAAGCTGTAGTGTGAATTCTAATTGATCTTAATAAAAACCCAAAGTCAGATATAGAGGTAAGTGCTGAAATATCTGGAGCCAGACACTAGAGAGACTTCCTACCTCCACCAAATGCTAAGGACAAAAGGGTAGGATCCTGTTTCCACCCACCTTATATTCCTGTCTCCACCTTCCTAGTGCTGGAATTAAAGTTGCAAGTTATTGCTACTACCTGGCTATTTCTCTTTTAGACTGGATCAATCTTATGTAGCCAAGGGTGGCCTTGAACTCCCGACCTTCATACTTTCTCCTCCCAAGTGCTGGGATTAAAGGTATGAGCCACCACTGCCTGGCCTCTATGGCTAACTAGTGTCTGGCTCTGCCCCCTGATCTCCAGGCAAGCTTTATTTGTTAAAGCACTAACAAAATATCACCACAAAAATCAGAGAATGTTAATAAAAATTCTGGTATACACCAGCACAGAAGCCCGACTGCAGTTTCTTTTAAGTTATCTTGCCTTCTACTATGTTGGGCTTTAGTTTTACTCTATTTTCTTCTTTACTTTGTCCCTTGAACCTTCAAACAGTTACTTTAATATTGTTTCATTCCCTACAGCCACCACTGCAGACAGTTATAGGGTATTGTCTTCCATCGGCATCTATAGAATCTAAATATAACAAGGATATCCTCATTCTGAAATAATAGCTTATTTTTTAAAAAAAAATTCAATGATTTTTCTTGCTATAATTAAAAGATTTTGATAAGTGGGTGGTGGTGGAACACCACCCTGTGCTCAGGCAGCAGGGGCAGGTGAATCTCTGTGAGTTCAAGGTCAGCCTGGTCTACAAAGCAAGTTCCAGAACAAGCAAAGCTATTGCATAGAGAAATACTGTCTCAAAAAATAATTTAAAAGAACAACAAAAAAGGAACTAAAACATCTCTACTTCGAGTAGGAAAGTGGATTATATACCATGTGATACCTCTAGTAAGCAGCAATTTGATATTCTCTCAAAAAATCATATCTACAGTCAAACCCTCAGAGCGTGTCCTTGTGGTTATAATCCCAAGCATAGTTTCTGATGTAATTAAGTTGAGTATCTAGAAACAAGACTACCTTAGAACATCTAGACCCAAATCCATTGATCAATGCCCTGGTAAGAGATGCACAAAGAAGGATATAGAGAAGAGGGGGGGTTGTAGGAAGCCTGTAGAGATTGGAATGGAATTATCTGGATTACCGAAGCTGGAGGGGCAGGGAGTGACATCTTCATAACAGAGCACAGAGCTGTTTTGCTTCCAAACTTCTGGTCTCTAAAACTCTTATTGTAACTGCCTATTTATGGTCATCAGCTTATGGTCATGTGATATTGCCAGAAAAAGAATCAATTTCCTGATGCATATTGTGGGTGGCACAATGAATGATGGGAAATGTAGTAGATAGAGAGGTGAGGGAGACAGGAGGTCTTAGCAGTAGAATAGAGCCAATGGCCTCCCCTGGTATCATGCCACAGATATTACTGATATTAGAGTGAGCTTCATAGAAGCAAGCTGGAGACTGTTATCCCAGACCCATGGATCAAAAGCTACCTGCTGACCAGCTCTCTGAGTAGTCTGGACACAGAGTAAAATCTAAGAAGTCCTTCAAGTTCCCTTAGCTTTGCGTTTTCCTGGTGCCACCCTTGTGTTTACCAGGACATACCAAGAATTCAATTTCCTGCATCTAGTATAAGTCAATGAGCTAATGTTAGTAGAAAAACGCATTCCAGGAGAAATATGAACAGAAGATGAAGAAGGAGGAGGTTCCTAACAAACACACAAGAAATCCTCACCTAGGACTCAATTTATAGCCTGATAAATCTGCCCTGGAAAATTAGAATGATGCAAAGTGATTAAAGAAAGTCCAGAGCCATTGGGGGGGGGGGGAATGAGGAGGGACAAGTGAATACATCTGCCCATCCTAAATTTGGAAATGCCAATCCTTACAAAGCAATGCCTACAATAGAAGGCTTTATTGTTTCCAGCTCATCACCAAGCTGGCAGAGCCCAGCTTCCATGGATAACAGCACATCTGACAAATGTAGAGGAGGGGCCCATGCCATCTGCAGGTTTTCATGCAATACAGAAAAGAGGCAAGCAAAGAGTGAGTTGGAAAATCTAGCAAAACCTGAATGGCTCCCAGTAAGAATGCTTGTTTGTTGGTGGGAGGATAATGGAAATAAAAATATCCATGATATGTGGGATGGAAGCCATGCAGAAAAGGTAAAATGCTGAGCAGACGTCAGAAAACTTGAGGGTGTAAAAAAACTGAAGAGAAGATCCAGCTAGTTTGATAATCCAAATCAAAACAACACTAACAAATGCAATGAGGATGCAGACATGACTTAGAGGGTCCAGTGTCTGCTGCACAACCATGAGGACATCAGCTAAGACCCTCGGCACCCACGCAGAAGCTGGGTGTTGGAACAGTGTGTGACTCTGGATCCTTAGCACCCATAAAGACTGGCTACGGGGACAGTATGTGAGCGATCCCAGCACAGGGAAGTGAAGATAAGAGGATTCTGGGGCTCACTTTTTAACCTGGGCAGTCTACCCAATCAGTAAGCTTCAGGCCAGCCAATCACAGACACTGTCTACAAAATTAGGTAGTTATTAATGGAAATAGATGTATAGAACATAAGCCTCCATAAATCCACAAATGGATATGAGCTCCCACACACTCAAACACGTCACATCATACACCACACTCAAATATATAACAAAGACATGTTATGTGCAGAATATTGAATTAATAGAAGATATTTGAATGCTTATGACAAGTCTATTTCATGGTATGTCACTATTGGGTTTCATCAGAGTCAGATTAGTTATTACTGTTTTATAAATAAATTAAGACTCAAAGAGGTGTTGACCAGGATACACAAGAAAAGGTCGTTGATGAAGTCATGCATTGATACATAAGCACAATGTGAGACTGGGCATGAGAATCATCACTAATTTATCTCTGAGGTATTGAGATACTATTGATAACACAGTTCAAGGGCACTGGTATTATTCAACATTCCTAATGGACTCTATATTCTATGTAAGGGATATTATTGATTTAAATGAACAAATGGATTATTACAAAGACTTAATTCCTCAAGCACTTGAGAATTGGCATGAGCCTAGAAACACACAAATGGAGAGAAAGCTCTTAAACTTGGCTGAAGAAAATGGTGGAGCAGTTCCACCCAATTAAATTGCTCTGATTTAGCTGGCTGCTTGCATTGAGGGCTTATGTTGGTCATTATTTGAAGGCATCAAGAATGCAAGAATAAATTTGACAAGGTCTTCAGTCTCAAGGGCTCCACCCCCTTTAGGTCAATAGCCAGGATTGAAAAGTGTTGTCCCAACAGTAAGAAGCTCAAAGCTCCCATAGGAAGACCAATAAAAAACAATTACATCACTGCCTTGGGGATTCAGACACCTAGAGCAAGAGAGCTTTTATCTGCTTGCTACAAAGGACAAATGCCAAGGATTATAACTAAAAAAATAATAAAGCATGAGATATGACTCTACCAACAGATCAGCAATTATAAATGTCAGCTCCACCTCTCACCCTCAGTGGCTCACTTTCTCCATACTACTCACATCCCAGAGGATACATAACCTCCCAAAACAGTGCCATTAGTTGGAGACAGAATGTTCAAATGCATGAGCCTATGGGGGACAATTTACTTCCAAATCATGACAGAAATTATCTCATTTATGTCCTAAGCTCCTACACTTCCAGTCTGAATAGCACAGATCATGGCATTATTTGGCTAGTAGTTCTCTTTGGGTAAGCAATAACCTTGGCTGCTATATATCAGCAGCTCTCTAATTGGTCTTCATTCATGCATACTGGCCTGACTTGGATCCATTTTATTTTTCACATTGAAGCTCAAAGGCCTTTTCCAAATTGTAAATCAGACCATTGCCCCATCTCTGTTTGAGATCCATGTCTTCTTATGGTTTATAAGAGAATATGGAATCCTTCAAACAGCCTGAAAAGATCATCCAACCTGATCCCAAGCCTCTCTTGAACATCCCACCCTACTTCCATTTTCCAGCTGTTGTGACACTTGTCTAGTCCTAGGATCTATGTAGATCTTGGCTAGGCTTTTTATTGCTTTGAAGAGACATATGAACACAGAAACTTTTATAAGGAAAAAAATTAACTGGAGTGGCGCACTGGCCATTTCAAAGGTTCAGTCCATTATCATTATGATGGAGAGCATGTTGATGTGCAGGTAGATGAGGTGCTGGAGCTGCAAGCAACAAGAAGTCAACTGGGATAATGGGTGGTATCCTGAGCATAGAAAACCTCAAAGTCCACTCCCACAGTGCCTCGTTTCCTCTAGCAAAGCACTACCCACTCCAGTGAAATTACATCTTCTAATAATGCCACTTGAGGTCAAATACATTTATACTACCATATCAGGCTTATGGATGTTAAACTCCTCTGGAGCATTGTGTCTTTACTGCCAAGGTCTCCAACTCACCCCAAATGCTAACTTCTCACCTTGCACATTCTAACAGAATCCTATGTTACTCTTAAAATACGTTTCTGAATATAAAAATCTATTATGTTTCTTCATTATAACAAGAAAATACATAGAATATTCACATCTCTGATTCTAACCCTGGTGTAGTAAGATTGGGTCTGGCCAAGTCCCAAGTTCCAGACCAATAACCCCAAATAATCATACAA
Organism: Phyllotis vaccarum; assembly: GCA_033318265.1. Lineage (NCBI taxonomy): Eukaryota > Metazoa > Chordata > Mammalia > Rodentia > Cricetidae > Phyllotis > Phyllotis vaccarum. The sequence continues at coordinate 198,692,930 of JARWLC010000001.1, forward strand.
AGTCTTATATCAATTACATGCTGTTTGGCCTATGGCTCAGGCATATGACTTGCTAACTCTTACTCTTAAACTAACCCATGATTAGCCAAGTGACTTGGTACCTTTTCTCAGAGCAGCATTTTTGTCTTCCTTCCTCTGCATCTGCCTGGCATCTCTGCTCTGTTCTTCTTCTTCCCAGACTTTTCTTAGTCTGGTAGCCCTGCCCACACTTCCTGTCTGCCTTCTGGCCAATCAGCATTTTATTAAACCGATAGGAAGGACAAATATTTTCAATGTACAAGAGCATAAGCCCACAGTACCCTGAATTTAAGTATCTTCCCCCTCAAAAAATAATACATTCTGGTTGTATTCACTAGTCTCTCATCATTTCTCCAATCCCTACCAACCTTGTCCTCTGCTCTATAATTACCCTTCCTATTCCCCTGTTGTTTTGTGTTGCAACTCAAAGAGTTTAACCAGAGTTTCTACATGCATGTGAGTATGGAACCAGCCACATAGATGATTCCCCAGTGGCTGAGGCTGGAACTTTAATTAGCTGTCTAAATTTTATCTCAAATTTTACATTGGTAAAGGTTGATCTAAAATGCTATCTATTCACAGAATCATTATTGTCAGAGACTAAAATGCACGTAAAACATTTTCTGTACTTTTCTCATATTCATTCTCTACAGTTAAATTTTTCTCTACTTTCTCTCTTTTTCTTCTCTCGGGTTTCTATAAACCCAATTTACATGTCTACTGGTTCTCAGAAGGAATGATGAGCTTAGGAATCTATGTCTTACTTTAACCAAGATTTTAAAAATGTTAATTTTTGAATTTCAATGTTGCCTCTTTGTCCTTTCTTCTAGGCTGTTATCATTCAGGTAGATAAGACATTGACCCTTAGCAGAAACCTACTGAGAGCAGGAGTTACTACCATCTGTAGAGATCAGTTAGTGAATGCTTTATTCTTTGTGGGTCATATGATTGACAGCCCCTGTGGTTCTGTCTTGGGTGATGTTCTAATTGCTGTGAAGAGGCACCATGACCACAGCAACTCTTATAAAAGAAAGCATTTAATTTTGCCAGCTTACAGTTCAGAGGTTTAGTCTATTGTCATCATGGCAGAGAACATAGGGACATGCAGGTAGACATGGTACTAGAGAGGAAGCTGACAGTTCTACTCCTAGATACACGGGAAGCAGGAAGAAAGAGACACTGGGCCTGATTTGAGCTTCTGAAATGTCCCTGGGGACACACTTCCCCCAACAAGGCCACAACTCCAACATGGATATACCTCCAAATACTGCCATTTCCTAATGACCAAGCATTTGAGTCTATGAGCCTAGGGGAAGGGGTACATTCTTACTCAAACCATTACAATGTCCATATAAAAAGTGAGTATGGCTGTGTTCTAATGACAATGTTCGTCAAAGCAAGCAGTAGAGTGCATTTGGACAGTACTGTGGTTTGCATGACTATGAGATAGCTTTGAACAAGAATTTCTGTGCCATCTGTGCTAGCTCTTCATTGACTTTAAGATGATTACATCTGAGACTCTTAAATATTGACCACAATACAAATGAGTCTACATCCATAGACATGAATATTTTGATCCATAGATCTCTGGCTAGCTTGCTCTCTGACTCTTCATAGAAAAATGTGTGTTGTATGATGTTTGTCAATTAATTACAATATCCCATTCCTCTATATAAATTGGTCATTCTTTTCATTTCTTCAAACCAGATTAAATATTTTACACATTACCCCATCAGTAGTGAGTAAAGGCAAATCATTAGCGTGTGTTCGATTTATTTCTGTTTGAAATGATCTATATGGTAAATCTATATGATTATCTTTTTAAATTGCCATTGACCTTATCATTCTTATGTTGTTTTTATCCAATCTTCATTTCCCCTCATTGGTCATTCATAGCTTTAAATGTCTTTGTCCTATATCATTGTGACTTCACAGCCTTCTGTAAAGAGTCACTCCCTTTTAATCAATACCCAACCTACACTTCAACCATTCACTGAGCATTTGAATGAGAATAAACTCCACAGGTTTAGAGGCTTCATTACTCCATTCCTAGATGGCGGTGCCATTTGGAGAATCTTAGGGTATTCTTTGCTAGAGGAACATCATGAGGGAGTATGGATTAGAGAGCATAGAGCCTTCTGCTTCTTGTTCTTGAAGCCATGCCTCCCCTTCATGATGGACTCTTATCCCCAAGGAACTGTAGGCCAGAATAAATCCTGCATTCTATGAGTTGCTTTGGACATGGTGTTTTGAAACAACAACAAAAAAGTGATCATTTGAATACTGTGTTTCTCATTTACAGGAATCTATATCCTCTGGCTTATCTATTTGACTTTTTGTACACCGCATGAGAAGAAGAGGTCTGCAAGAGATAGGTATTATAGGCAGGATGGGACTCAAGAACAGAGTCTCCCTTGATCCTACTTTTCCCAGGAGTCTGATTGCTATATTTGCTTATTTGCATTTTCCTTGACACTACATAATTTCTGAAGTTTATTTAAGCCACTGATTTAACATATGTTATATTACTGTATGTCTGTACTAGCAAAATGAGCTATTTTATTTGATATTTCCCTCTAAAACACACACACACACACACACACACACACACACACACACACACACACACACCTTTTTCCTATGTCTCCACCGAACCTGAGTCTCTATGTTAGCATTACTCTTTTAGAGGAAATGTGTGACTCAGGGTCTGTGTAGATCAGAAGGATAGCCCATATCTAGCCTCTGAGTTGGGAAGATTTTCCTTAATTCTTGTTCAAAAGCCTAAACTTTGTTATCATACCTGCTAGGTTTTCAGGCTCTGCAGCAATCAACAGAGCATCCCTACCTCCTCATCTCTAGCTTAAATTTAAGCATCTACCTGCTGGCTATACTTGCCAGCATCCAGATCAGGATCAGGCTTAAGATGTCTATCTTGTCTGGCATGTCCCAATTGCTATTCCATCTGTTGCTGCTTCTGGAGCTGAAGGATTAAATCAAACGATAAAAATCCAACTATCTTAGTCACAGTTGAGTCTATTGTTCATGCTATGTAACTATAATTCATTTTAATGTTAGACACAAAAGAAAATTAAAAGTTGCATCAATGTCTACTGTATTTGACAGGAAAAATCTTACGATATAAATAGAAATTATTCAAAATGTCTGAGAAATTTATGTGTGATTAATTTTTAAAATTTTAGAATAACCAATGAATATTTTACTAATAATAGCTATCTGCTAATAAGGAACCTATAGCCACTTCAAAAATATACTACTTTAAATACTCTGAAATTACTCCAAAAATAGTTTTAACCTTGCACTCTTCCTAAAACCTTCCTGTTCTAAAATCAGCACCATATTCCAATGTACACACCTGAGCTATTTTGTCCACCACTTATTAAGAAGATAATATCTTAATTTAAAGGTGGTTCATACAAAGAGACAGAAAATTGAGTGCCTAATGAGTTTGTAATGATTCCTTTCAATTGAGATGAGCTCATTTGCATTATCCAGCATCTATACAAAGAGCAAAGTTTGAATCAGGTCCCCAAAGCCTATGTGTAGCAAGAGGTTTCTGGCCCAGGGTTTAGAATCGGAGACTCACAGACCTTTTCTCAGAGAAATATAGTTGTCCTCTGCATCTTCTGGCTTCTCTGGCAACTCTGCAGTCTCTGTGGCATTTCTGCTCTGTTCTTCCTGTTCCCAGAGTTTTCTTAGTCTGGTAGCCCCGCCCACACTTCCTGTCTGCCTTTGGCCAATCAGTGCTTTTTATTAAACTCATAGGCGGGACAATTATTTACAATGCAACATCATAAATCCACTACACCTATGGATGCATGGGAGAAGCAGACATTTCTACACTGAATTGTCCAGGGATAGCTGTGTATTTCTTTGGCTTACTTCTTCAGCAGAACACAGGATCTCAGATGCCCTAGATGGACATTTTAATTAGTACCAGTAATCTCAGCAGTGCACGGGCTAAGGAAGGATGAGAACCATGATACATTAAGGCTAGCCTAAATTACACTGTGAGTAGCAGGCCAGTTCGGGTTTCACAGTGAGGCCTTGTCTCCAAAAACAAAAATAAATATAAGGAAAATCATTAGGTTATCAGAAATAAAGGAAATAGTAGTCAACACATGGAATATGTTTGGTTATCACAACTTAAGAAGGATATGTCTCCTGCCTCCAGAAGGTAGAGGCCCATGTTATTACAAGATATACTCCACAATACTTTAAAATATAGTTCAGGGTGCTGTCTAAATAGCTCACTAAATCCCTCCATCCAGGCAGTTCTTATCATTACTCCACGGTTCATATGAGAAGCCTAAGACCTAGTGATCTCCTAAAGCCTAAGAGTGAACAGTGGACAGATGATCTGCGCTCTCACCAGGCTAGTTGGCATGAACAACTCCACAGTTTTCTCTGGAGGCTGACCCTAGGAGGAGGCGTTTGATACAATTTTCCCTGGACCATCTCTTTCCTTCCGTGTGTCCTTTTACTGGAAGAAGCTCACGCACTCACCGGCAGAAGTAAACCCAATTGATGAAGAAACTTCATCAGGTAAAGGGGGCTGCATCAAACCAGCTGCCATGAATGACAATGAGAAGATTAAATGTATAAAACCACAATTTCCTCCTCAAAACACAATTTCCAAGGCCCTACCAGGTGCAGTTACAGATAAATCAGGGTTTCAGGAACGCTACTCCGCCTGGGATGGCACCGGGTGCACAGAACCACAATCTCAGCCTAGGGGGATTCTCACTGCTTAGCTGAGCATTACAAGTGGATTTCTGCTGGCTGAGTTTTACTGAAGCATCTTGAGATGCCCCAAAATCACGAAACACACACAGACTCATCTGGGGCCAGGACCTGAAGAGCATTGCTATCCAGCCTGCAACATGCAAATACCTTCTTCACATTTTGGCTTTCTGCAGACACAGAGTAAAGATATAATAATAATAATAAGTAGGAAAAAATGAGAAGGAAGCAGGGCAGCTTATGCTTCACAAAGGCCCGTCGGTTATTGCCATGTTTTAAATTGTGAATTGCAAACACAAGCTGCTCTTACACAAGAACAAAAAGGCAAAGCAGCTGGTTCCCTTTCGCATCCTGTGGAACGTTTTCTGAATGCAGCGTATGCTTCCTTCTGCCCAGCTGGCGTTCTCCGTGAAAATAACCCTTTTTGGTGACTCTGAGCTCTCTGCTTTCTTTGCTATCTCTCTGTCCTGTCATTTTGAGAAGAAAAGAATTTTGTGCCTGCTCCCTGACACCTCATTTTAAATGTCATCGTACCTAAAAATGAGAGAGAGGAAAAAGAACTGTCAAAATATTTAACCAAATTCCAATTTGTGGGCACATTACACAAAGAAGCTTGATTGGACACTCGGCAGGTACCAGCATAATCTTATTATTACTGTGTTATTAATAAAATGTGTATTTCTAACAAAAATTTCTTGAAAATCAGTTGTTCATTCTGTATTTGACATAGTAGAAAGTACATGAGATGTCACCGGTAAAGAGTTGGATTCAAAGTCTAGCCATTTATTAAATAATTATGTACCCTGAGGAAAGTTATTTAAATTTTATTTAAAAAATATATAGTTCCTGTGATCCTCAGTGCTTCTATTTAGACCAAAGTAGAGATAGTAACATTTGTTTTGGGGGCAGAAGCCACTCTAAATTTCAACACATTGTTTAAACCCTAATATTTACTCTGCAAAATTCAGATCAAGAGCCATCCAAACCAACACCAGTTTTCTAGCTAATTAGAAATTCAGAAATTTAATCTACTAAATGTTGCAGTGGGGGCTTCTTGGTCCCGGGCGGCCAGAGGCCCAGACCCACAGACCTGCCACACCAGACCCCTTAGCAGCCCGCTGCTGCTCTGGCCCCCAAAATGACTCAGGCACTTATATTAAGTTTATGCTATTTGGCCTATGGCTCAGGCACATTGCTAGCTAGCTCTAACATCTTTAAAAAAACCCCATTTCTATCAATCTGTCTGCCATGTGGCCTGTGGCTCACCTGTGCTCCTTACATGTTGCTCCTTGGGCGGCTTGCTCGATCTGCCTGACTCCGCCCTTCCTTTCCTACCTATTCTGATTTCTCCTCCTACTTCTTCTATGGTGCCTGTCATGGGCCAAAACAGCTCCTTTATTTAAAGATTGATATTCACAGCATACAGAAAGGCATTCCCACATCAACTAAATGTATTTAAAACAAGACCTCCCCTGCAAATGTTTTTAATTGTGGTTCAATGTAAGCTGCTGAAATGAATTTTGTTTTACCTATAAACCAAGAAGAGATCAATAGTTCTCACATCACAGCATTCTTTAGAAATGGGCGTGGAAGACAGGATAAACCTTATATAGCATTTTGTGAAGTATTCTGGACATTTCTACTTCCTACTTCCATAGACTCATTATTGTGGGGGATGGTTCTGCTAGTATCATTAATTTAAGGTTGAAATAAGAACATCTTGAAAAATCTTCTGTGGTGATATGCTTTATATTTAATAAAATCACCCTGGAGGATCAGAGAACAGAACCACACACATCCAAGCTATGAAGGTCAGAGAGTGTGACCCACCCCTTAATCCCATAGCTCAGGAAACAAGGATCTTTCTGGATTTCCATGAGTTCAAGGCCTAACAACCAAACAGTAGTAGCTCACACCTTTAATCCTAACTCTAGGATTATGATGCAGGGTTGAACCCAGAAGTAAAACAACTGAGCAGGGAAGATAGTTAAGGCAGGAGGAGGCAGACATTCCTGCATTCTGTAGAAGCTACAAGCCAGGCTGAGGACTGTTGAAATATTGAAATGAATATTTATACCACATAAACTGAGTAAGAAATTGAAGACATATGTAGAAAAGATTTCTGATTTGATTTTTAAAGGAAAATTAAGACTTCGCTAATTGCCAGGAATAGACAGAGCAGAAATTATTGTACCTTTAGCTAATAAAGAAATTGACCAATTATGGTCAGAAAGTGAACCTTAGCAAAGAACCTGCAGTAGTTTTAGATTAGTAGCAAATATCCTCAGAGCAAAAGAATTGAATTTATAAATGGAATTAATTAGTCTTCCTCATGTTGTATGGAACATACCAACTTTAGGAGTACCTACATTTTATACTGATACAAACAAATCAGGAAAGGCAGGTTATAAATCATAAATGTAAGCAAAGTGGCTTAAAGCCTTTATTTTTTTTCAAAAGTCAGAATTATATGCTATTGTGATGATATTAATGGATTTTACAAAACCTCTTAACATAGTCACTGACTCTCAATATGCAGAAAGGGTTGTTTTACACATTGAAACGGTTGAATTTATTAATGATGAGTTAGAACTAACTTCATTATTTATTCTGTTACAACAAATAATAAGGAATAGGAATCATTCCTTTTATACAACACACATCTGATTCCATAGAGGTTTTCACAGCCCTTTAGCATAGAGTAATGATGAAATTGATAAATTAATAATAGCAAATATGCTGGAAACCTCAGAGTTTCATAAAAAAAATACATCAATAGCAAAGGTTAAAAGAAAATTTCTCCGTTACTTGGCAATAAGCCAAAGAAACTGTAAAATGATGTCCTACCTATTCTTTTATAACCAAATTCCATTGCCAGCAGGAAGTAGTATATATAAAAATTATAAAAGGTATATATAAAAATGAACTCTGGCACATGGATGTATTTCATTTTATATAATTTGGAAAATTAAGATATATACATCATACAATATATATGTTTTCAGAATTTCAATGGGAAACTGCTTTTAGTACAGAAAGGCTGATTCTATAATCACACATTTGCTAGAAGTTATGGCCATCACAGGTATACCTATACAAATTAAAACTGACAATGTTCCAGTATATGTCTCTAGTAAAAAGAAACAATGTTTTGCTTATTATAATATAAAGCACATTACAGATATATCACACAATCTTACATGACTCTAGAGAATAGGCTAAATAAATAGGAAGGAATAACAAAGACCCCCATAAATAAACTACATGATTCTTTATTAACTTTGAATTTTCTCAATGCTAATGCGAAAAGAATACAGCTGCTGAAAGGCATTGGAGTATAGAAAAACCTTTTAACATAGAAAAAAATGACTAAGCTACATCACCTTGTCTACTTCAAAGATGTGTTGACCTCAGAATGGAAATCAGGATATGTGTCACACTGGGGAAAGGGTTTTAACTTTGTTTCCACAGGTGAAGAAAAGCTATGGATACCATCAAAATTAATAAAGACTCAATTTGAACCAAAGAAACATCATGGTAAAGAGAAATGATGTCCCATCCAGCCATGTGACAATTCTTTAAGTTGAAAGAAAGACTCAAGGGTTGGGGCAGAGTTTCCTCTTTACAGAAAACTAGAAATACCCATCTTTAAGAAGTCAAGACCTTGTAATCTAGATGTCTAAGGTAGAAGGAAAGGCTATTCAGGAAAAATTTACAAGCAAAGGAATATTAGACCTATTGGTACCAATATACTTTACAGGGTAAAATCTCACTGCTTAACATCTATATCTCTTTATTTGTAAGAAAGGTTAAAATCCCACTTAAAGTATAAATTAAAGGTGGCTCTGGAGTTGGAGTGTGGCTCTCTTCTTCTCTAAACCCAAGCATACTTGTTAAAGGAAAATGCAAAATCTTTTATCATATCAGAAGAGCCACCTGATATGAGACCGACGAATAACTAAAAATAAGGGGCTATTCCATTGTTACTAGTCCTATGCTGTATAAATATTTATATCAAAATTTATAAGATTATACATACTTTAAGCTTTTTGTCACGATATTGATGTTCATATAGAGTATGAATTAATTCTAGAAAAGACTCTATCTAGATTCCTATACATTGTGCTGGGTTTTAGTCTCATTAGTTTTCTGCAGTGATCCATGACGATGGTACTTGTGACCTTTGAAGTATCCAAAAGGAAGATGGGACCTCACAATGATGATTTCATGAGGACTCTGACAAAGTCATTGGGCTGACAAACACCAACCAAAGATCGGATTTGGAATACAAACTGCTCAGGACAATTTTGGGTGGCTCACTGGGATGAACCAGCTTCACAGACTACTCTCTCCAGAACTTAAGGCAAACCTTGCACTTTCTCATTATGCAGAGACTGGACAACAAATGATACAGCTATTTATTTCAGGACTCGACAACTAACAAAATTTTTCTTTTCAGGATCCTCTAAAGATGCCATCACCCCCAGACGGCAGGAAATAAATGTAAGAATATGATGCCCACATTTCCAATGGTGAGGTGGGTGGTTTTTGGTCTTTCAGTGAGTTATAGATGATTGTCATTGTCTAGGGTAATTGGTTAAAAACTGTTACTGGTTATGGTTAGGAAAAAAAAGCTAAATGGGAAATTAGATTCATGGTTCTTGTTTGAAACAAAAGATACAGATATGACAAAATAAAATGGTGGAGTATTTAATCTACTTTTAAAAGATAATTACTAGTTTTAAATATTTTACATTGGATTGGATTTTTGGTATATTGTATACAAATAATGTATATTGATACAAGGTTGAGATTAATTTGTTACTGTATATACATTTCTATGCTTGTTCAAGGTATTGTACATATACAGTTTATCTAACAACGTAATACAAATTCCTAGTCCTTGAAAGTTATTACCAACTAATTAAAATGTAAACTGCAAGTTAGTAGTTAGACATTATAATCATACTTATAGTCCTATTATGTATGTTTTCAAGGTCAAACAGGGATATATTTTAGATGGATAGGTCTTTTTAAAAACATTTCAGAGATCTACAGAATATGGCATTTAAGATATTTTAATAACATAGGTTCTCATTATTTTTATGACAATGAGACATCTGCTTCTGGCAGCAGCAATCTTCTTCAAAGAAGATGATGAACACTGAAAAAACGTCACACTGAGTTGACGTTTGTGGTAAAACTTAGTCACTGGGCAAGAAAGTACCCTTGCCTTGACTGATGACAGTATAATGTACAAAATGGACAAGCAGGAGACACAAAAAAGAACTACCAAACCTTGCCAGGACAAGGTAGGAAGGTCTTTAAGAATATCCTGCTTCGCAGAAAAGTCTATCAGATATGATAGGCCTGTAGGGTTATGATGGATGCTCCAGTGCTGCAGAGGAACCTTGTGTGATGGTCCAGGCAGTCAGCTGTTTCATTTTTCACATATTTTGGAAGTTTCTTGCTTGCACATTCTGTTTACTTAGTTATTATTACCTTCTTAGTCCTCTGAGAGACTTGAATATGAGATAGTTATAATTATAGCTTTCTAGTAACAGTTTTTGAAAAAAAAAACTTACTTAGAGGTTAAAGTGTATAAACTTGAGAGACATCAAAAAATAGTTTTCAATTAGTAATACAGGTTAGATAGAAAGTGAATTAGGTATAATCCTTTGGAATCACCACAATAGGATAAATAATGGAATATTTTCTTTGGATTTATCAATTGTTAATGGACTGGACATCATTCATGTAACTATTGATTGCATATATTATCTATAATTATATATAATTATTGTACCTTTTGTATATAGTTTTTCTTATGTTAGTTATAACCTTTTTTATTTTTGATACAAAAAGGCATATGTGGTGATATATTTAATAAAATCAGCCTGGAAGATCAAAGAACAGAATCAACCACAGCCAGGCTATGAAGGACAGAGAGTGGCGACCTTCGCCTTTAATCCCATCACTAGGGAGACAGAGATCTTTCTGGATTTCTGTGTGTTCAAGGCTTAAGAGCCAGCCAGTAATAGCTCACACCTGTAATCCTAACTCTAGGATTATGATGTAGAGTTGAACCCAGAAGTGAAACAACTGGATGGAGGAAGATACTTAAGGCAGGAGGAGGCAGACATTCATGCATTCTGTAGAAGCGACCAGCCAGGAGGACTCTTAAAGATAGTACTCACCCTGTTCGGCCTGAGAAGTTGACTGGGTAAGAATTGACTGTGGCCTGTTTCTCTCTCCAATATTTCAGCTTTCCCCCAAAATCTGGCTCTAGGTTTCCATGATATACCAACTAGAATTTGTGTGATAGTCTTTGGGTTCTTTCAGTTGTCTACACTGCCTAACACAGGTTTCCACAGATAGTGACTGCCATTTTAGGTGAACAGCAGCTGCTGTTGCCTAACTACACAAACAGTCTATGGATAAGGCAATTCAAAGTGCTACCCAGATATAAAACGTAAGAACCAGAATCATAACAATGCCCATAGCGGGACATCCCCGATGGTACAACAGCAGATCTTAAATCTTGGGAATAACAAATAACTGCCTAATTGGCAAAGCCTAATGGGGTGGCAGAGAATTCATGCCTGGTGCTGTAACCTACCCCACTACTTGGAGGTGAGGTCATAGATCCTAGAGGAGAATCTCCTGTAGTTATTCATCTAATCCAGCATCACTCCCAACCGCACTCTTTTCTCTTTATGCCCAGAGAAAAGTGTACTTATCACCCCTTAGCAAAGAAGCTTCCTTTTATAACAGACGGAGACAATTATAGAAAGCCACAGTGAGCAAAAATAAAGAGAACAATGCACCATGAGATGGCCAAGCCCAGTTAACACTATGGTTAACCCCAGGTAACCCCCATGCCTGAGGCTCAGGGAACATCTCACAGGAGATGGTGGAAAAAAATGTAAGCACCAAAGGCACAAGGACTTCGGGAGTGAGTATGAGTGCTGTGAAACCTATCTTCCATGATTGACAGGAAGCTACACCTATGACACCTTAACAAGATGGCTACCTGCAAGAAACCTGAATAATGAGAACAACAATTGGCATGTCAGTGTGCATGGGGAAATATCTCACAAAGTCCCACCCTGTCGAAATGAAGAGCTATTGGCAACTATTGGCCAGAGGGAAAATCAGTCTCTCCATACACAAAACCCCAACCACTTCAGAGTAGTCAGCCGTAAGCATAGCACAGATGAGTTGCATTAAATTATTTAATATATGCATGTATAATATAATAATAATGTAGGAGAGGTCATGAAAGGGGTGGCGGAATATAGGAGGATGTGAACAGGGAGATGATGGGATGGAAATGACATAATGAGAGTACTCATGCATAAAATGGTAGAAAATACTAAAATGAATATAAATAACAAAAACATTAGCAGCCCATGTTTCTCTTATTGTTTTAATTCTTCTTGTGCCTTAACGGACTGAGGAAGAGGAAGGCTCACAGTGAGGAAGAGGAAGGCTCACAGTGAGGAAGAGGAAGGCTCACAGTGAGGAAGAGGAAGGCTCACAGTGAGGAAGAGGAAGGCTCACAGTGAGGAAGAGGAAGGCTCACAGTGAGGAAGAGGAAGGCTCACAGTGAGGAAGAGGAAGGCTCACAGTGAGGAAGAGGAAGGCTCAAAGTGAGGAAGAGGAAGGCTCAACGTTTCTAATGAGTTTTATTTTACGGTCAGATTCAGCTGTTAGCAAAGCCTGCACCGTACTCAGTGTGGGGTTAGTTTTTTTATTATTGTGGTAAATTTCTATATTTTAGGGATTATCTTGGACTCTCATGACCAAATAACATGAAAATTTTCCATGCCTAGTACTGGGGTTTGTGTTAGCATAGTCCATGGCTATCAAGTGGAACATTGCCAGAAGAAGAAGCATAATTTTTTTAAGATATGTGTTTGTGATACATATATATTTGATATATATACAATATACATATATATACACATATATGAAATGTTGTCACCCATATCCCTTTCATTCTATATTGACCTCCTCACCCTTCCCAATTACTGAACCCATCCCTATTTTCCCATTCCCCATAGTATCACCTGACCGTGCTTATCTCCCTACTATGGTTCTTGTTTACCTTTTCCGGTTTCTGCAATTAATCCATATTGTATACTCATATCTGGGGATTTGGAGCTGGCAATCACAGCTGGGAAAGAACACACAGCATTTGTTTTTCTGGGTCTGAACTTTGTTACTTAATATTATCTTTTCTAGTTTCATCCACTTATCTGCAAAGTTCATGATTTATTTTTTCCTTATCGCCAAGTAGTACTCCATTGTGTAAAAATACCTTATTTTCATTATTCATTCATCAATTGAAAGAAATGGGTTGTTCCATGATGAATGTTTGTATTCATCTTCCTTCTTTCTTTTAATTCAGTTCATGATCCTAGTCCAGGGATGGTGTCACCTACAATCACTAGCTCTTCCTACCTCAACTAACCTAATCACAATAATCTGACAGAGCATCCTCAGAGGCATCTCCCCGGTGATTCTAAATATCTTCAAGTTTGCATTTGAGGCTAACCATAAGACATGTTCTGTGTTGGGGTGAGAGCTCTACTCTACAAGAGGATGTGAATATTGTGGACCCACAGAGGCTATGTGGGAGGCCAGACACCATATTCTCTTAGCCAATATTCTATGCTAATGTAGAGGATAAAGGAATAAGGTTGGAGAACAAAGCAATGTTTCTTCCATGTTTTCACAATCACACCATTAATCTGACACAAAGTCTCTTCCTCTTTCAGGAAGTGTCTTTAACAAGATATACTTTTCTGTACTTTTATTTTATGTTTATCTCTGTGCGTGTGTGTCCGTGTGTGTGTGTGTGTGTGTGTGTGTGTGTGTGTGTGTGTGTGTGTGTGTGTGTGTGTTGTCTACAGAGACCAGACAAGGTCACCAGATTCCCTGGAGCTGGAGTTTTAAACAGTTCTAAGTTGCCATATTAGCACAAAGAATGGAACCCAAGTCCTCTGGAAGAGCAGCCAGTGTTCCTAACCACTGAGCCATCTCTCCAGTCCTGGCAGTACACAGTTTTAACCAATGTCTTTCTGTGATACTGCATCATTGTCATCTCACTGACTTTGCAGGCATCCTGAAACTTAATCTTCATCTTATGGGCACTTTCTTGTCACACTGATAACAAAGGCTTTGTGAAATAATTTCTTAAATAGATGCTTTTATTAATTAAGAATTTTTATGGTATTCACCTCAATTCCATACCTTAACTCTTCCCAGATCCACCCTTACCTCCCTACCCCCTAATGTCATGTTCTATTTCACATATTTACTCCCTATGATAGCATGGAGTAGGGAGGGATTAGCTGCAGCCAGTGGATGGTCCCACACCGAGGAGTAGCAGATGTCACAAAAGTAGGGGTGTTATTAAAATTAATTCATTCTCTAATTATTTCAAATTTGACACATGTACTAAAAACATAGCAGCCACTTATAATGATCATATTTTAAATTATTAAAATATAAATATCAGGTAAGGATAGTACTTATTAGAATGATAACAACATTTTTATGTCTATGACTGATTTTTATTTTTTCAAGTTCAGCAGTAATCTTGTAGAAACATTCTTAGGCAAATAGATCATTATATTTTAAGACATATTTATATTTGTCCTTGTATGTGTGTGTCTGTCTGTCTTTATGTCTCTAGAAGAGTATGTGCATACAAGTATACGGTATCCAAGGAGGCCCCAGCCCTCAAGCTGGAGTCGGAGGTAGTTCTGAGCTGCCTGGAGGGATATATGGAACAGAACTCAGGTTTTCTGGGAAAGTGGGAAGTGATTTTAGCTGCTGAGGCCTCTCTACATTCTAGGAAGTACATCCTCTAAAGCATTTTCTCAACATTGTAGCTAAACTACAATTTATGAAAATCTAGCTTTCGGGGATATAATAAAAGATCCGAAAGTTTCAGAGATATCAGAGGGATCTACTCACAGTCAGTCTAGGAGGATCAGAGAGTGGTGATTCACACCTTTAATCCCAGCGCAGGGAGTATCCTGCGAGTGGTGACCTACGCCCTTAGTCCCAACTGAGTTCTAGGTGAGGTCATCTTAGTTTACAGAAGGAGTTCCAGGCAGGCTCCCAGGCAGGCAATGGTGGGGCCATGCCTTAACTTAGCAAAGAGTATTTAAAGCAGGAGTAAAAAGACAGAAGGGGAGAAGCCAGGAGAAGCCAGGCTGAGGAAGCTGGAAGACAGTGGGGTAAGATCTGACTGTGATGTTTACTCTCTCTAATATCTCCGACTTTCCAGAGAGCTGTCCCTGAGTTTCCTTTATTAGTGCAAAACTAGCCAATTATACTTAGCAGCAAAGTTTTAAAAATAATTCTCCATAAGAAGTTGCATTTAGAGAACAACAGTATGCAACAACAAAAAATTTATAATATGTATTCAAAAACCAGGTAACCAACACACACACTGAAACGGGTGTCTATCAGCCCCCAAAGCATAGGGTTTCAAAGGCTTAGCCTGGGCATTATATCTGAATTCAACAAAACTCTCTTGAAGAGCCATATGCCATCAAATTACAGTTTCATCTTGTCTAGTATATGCAAGATAATACAAAGGACTGTCCATATTGAACCTTTGACACCCCTTGAAGCTCCTGGCCTTGCTTGTCTCTTTTCTAGAGTGTTCTTCCCATATGCAGAGAATGAGACTTTCTCTTTGTAAGAACTTTGCTCAGATGACCCTTCCCTATTCTAATCAGCCCTCAACCTCCTACCCAAGCATGGTGTTTCTCAACTGTACCTGATCTCTCTTCCTTTATGCCCTGGTCCACATAATCTTATTGAGCATCATGCAACATACTAATGTTTATGCATATCATGTGTCTTCCTGTTTCATATGTCTGTTGTCTAAAAATAAGGGCCATGGTTGCTTGTTTCCCAGTGTTTCCTAAACACATGGAGCTATATGGATATGTTCTTAATGAACAGAGTACTATTTTCCATAATAGGAATTAAACAACAACAACAAAAAATGACCTTCCCTGCTGAGTAAATAAGCTAAGTAGATATTTCTGTTGAAAAGGCCAACTTTTCTAAGAATTATGACTTACTTTGGCTTCTCTGTTTATATGAGATGTTTATAAGCCATCGGGCAAATTCAAGATACCATAAATAGAGAAATCTAATATAAAACATTTGTTTTCAACTTGATTTCCAAAATTTACCAAAGCTACAGTACAGATCTAGATCTATGTTATGAGTCACCTCAGTTCAGATCATTTACCATTCATAAAAGCAATGTTTTAAGTAGCTGGGATTCAACGGCTGGAATCAATACCCAATATAATCAAGGCATAACACACTTACCTTATTATGAAGACACATTAATTGTTTCAATGCTCTAAGTGGTGGCGGTGATGTTGGTTATTTTATTTTTAATTTCATTTTTTTTCCTTTTTAACTTGAACTCAATACTCCCCAATATAACTGAGACTTGTTTTCTAAATAAGGATGTTTTCTCAAAATTTACTTCTGCGTTTGTCTCCAGAATGGTAATTTTGTGAGCCATAAAGATCTATATATTCTGAAAAGAAATAATATAATAATAATATAACTTAGTAATAAAATATTAATGTTTTTATAAATGTTTATCGCTCTGTTAAATCAAATGAAGCCCATACATGGGCAAAGTAAACTACATGTATTTTGCCAAGAAAGAAAAGGTAAATCAAATATCTGGTTATTGAACAGCAGTTTCTCTTTTTTCAACCCATGCAGTGTCTTCCATTCCCAAATTAATCTCTAAAAGAAAGTTTGAAGTACAGGGCAAAATTGAAGGAACATATTTTCTCACAGGAAGCCTTGAATTATAGTTGTGTAATTATCAAAGACCAGAAGTCACAAATTATGGCTCATGGTTGTGTTTAACATTCTCTAAACTTTTATTCATGTTAAAACTTAATTAATTATCACTGAATGACGGTGTGCTCCTTGGAAGACCATGATTAACTACTTACATTAAAATTCTAAACACCTTCCAACAGAAGCAACATACACACAATTAAGTGACTACATTCAAAACCCTATAGTCCAGAAGTTGACATATCATCCAATGATTTATAGCAAATTGGTGTGGAACTTCTTTGACTGTCACTTCCTGGATGGCCCTTTACTTTGCCTGTCAGTGAGTGGAGAAAAGAAAGGCAATATTATGCAGTGTTCACTTATTAAAAAAAAAAAAAAAGATTGGTGTGTGAAAGTCTCTAGAGACATTATTATTATATATAAAGTCCCTGCTAAATGTCTGATGATGGAAGAATGTAGTCATGCAGGGTATGTCCAGTAATCTAAGCTCTTCCGCCGTTAATCCAACTCAGTGAATAGTTTTGAAATTCTACTAATTTCATTTCAGTCTTAAAGTTACTTTCTGTTCAATGAATAGTGTGGATCTGTTATGATAGTGTTGCTTGCAAAAATGGTAGTGCTATTACAGAGGAGAGGAGACTGGCCTTGATGTTACCAACAGCAGCACATCCTCCTCCGATGTAGGAAGAAGTGGGTGATATGATGAGAAAATTGACATTGAAACTTGAGTGTATGCTAGAGAGTGGTCCAAAGGACCCTGAACACTCATGGTCAGGCCTTGTATAATTGCCTTTCCTTGAGTATACAGAACATGCAACTTGTTTCTAACCAGTGGAATATTGAACATATGATGCTAAGAAATCATTTCTGTGACCACACCAGCATGATGAGTGCCAAGCCTGCTTACAGACTGTATTACTGGTTCTAATGAAGCAAGCTGCCATTTTGGAAAAGGTTATTGAGGCCAAGAATTGAGGCTTGTATCCAGACAAAAGCCAGAAAGAACACAGAGATTTCTATCAAACTGTTCCTGGGGAACTAAATCATTCACACAACCTCTGACAGAGCTTGGAAACAGCCCCTTCCTTGGTGAGTCTTGGTTGATATTTCAAACCCAGATAACACCTTGATTGAAGCTCTGTGAAGAATTCTGGCTCCCAGAATTGAACCAGTCTTGCCTGAATCACTGAAACCAGGATGATAAGTGTGTGTTTCATTAAACAAAAGTATGCCAAGGCTTTTTGTTAAGTAGTGATAGACTAGTCTAGAGAGTGGTATTTCACTGAACCCCTTGAAAATTCTACCATTTCTTAAAACAAAGCTGTGAGATTGCACACGGGAATAGATCCTTCGTGGTGTGCTACTCTCTGTCCTGTGGCACGACAAGAAGAAAGAGCCTGAATAAAGGAAACAAAAGGTATGAAAACCCTCGGGGGATGGTACTGTAGGTGAGAGAAATGAGCAAATCATAAGGAAAGGACACATCTATCTAATCCTTTGCTCTGTCATATGATTTCTATTATCTTTCACCCAAAATTACAATATAGAACATATTCATTTCACTGCAATGTTTCGAAGTAACTCACACATACTTAGCAATGTTTTTAACTCAAGTCTGTTTAATAAAACCAATCACCACCACTTTTTTCATGGACTTTATTGATGTAGTACAATGGCCCTGGATTTTAGACCGACTTAAAGTATGGGTTTGAAACTGACATGAAGCTGCTAGCTTTCTTTTCATTCAATAAGGTTCTGAAAGCCTCCGACATAACAATAAAACCGTGCTGCAGAGCATAATAATTTTATAAAATTTTAGCAAAAGAAAAAGAAAAAACTCTCAAAGCAAATAACCACTATTTAAAAATCAGTGGTTTGGGCATTGTAAGACATCTACCAGTCACTTTGTCATTCTGTGTGAAACAACACAAATTATGTCACATGTATGGCTGATTTTTAGGAACTGATGTACCACACACAGCTCTATTTACAACGAGAAGCAATAGTTTATTCCATTTGGCATCCTCAGTGGTGATGCAGTGGTGATGCTGATGATCTGCCTCATCCGTTAGTGATAACTAACTCTCCAGTTGCTGTAGAAACTGTGGGGAGAGTCACTAGATAAAATACAGGATGCTATATTCAACTTAGATATTGTGCAAGCAGTGTGTGGTGATTTGAAAGAAAATGTTCCCCAAAGGGAATGGCACTATTAGGAGGTGTGGCCTTGTTAGAAATAGTGTGTCCCTGTTGGGGTAAGCTTTGGGATCTCTTTTTTCTCAAGTTCCCCTCAGTGTGGTAGCCAGTCGACTTCCTGTTGTCTCTTAGTCAAGATATAGGACTCTCAGCTCCAGTGTCACATTTACCTGCGTGCCGCCATGCTTCCCATCTTGATGGTAATAGACTGAACTTCTGAAACTGTAAGTGAACTACACTAATTAAATGTCTTTCTTTATAAGAGATGGCATGGTCATGGTGTCTCTTCACAGCAATAAAAAAATAAAAAACCCTAATACACAGTTGGTAATCTGTTTAGTAAAGCTCCACCCTACTCATGATGAAGATAATGAATGGACAAATTCATGCTTATATTTTAATTATTAATTACTAGTTATCCTAAATTTAAAATTTAGTCAGGAATGCTGCAATTTTATTTACTACCACTAGAAACATTTGCTCTAGGTTGATTGACGCAAAAAAGATAGAGACTGACTTTAATAATGATTATAAATTAGATTGAAGTTTAAAAAGAAGTATGTGGAAATGAAAATCTTTTTCTCACAGTTAATTTAACCAGTATAAACATAGCCTCTTTAATATCCCCACCTAGAACTCACGTATCAGAAATTCCTGTGTCCAGTAAAGACATATGGTTCTTTCCTTAGGGGTTTACATTTTTTTTAAACCTGGGCAACTGAATTCGGGAGATGCAGTGATCTTATCTTTCTTGATGCTGGACTGACTTCTGGCTCAGTGAAGAGACAACTTGGGCTTCTTCTCTTTCATCTCCCTATGGGTTTTGTTTTGTTTCCAACCAAGGATGCTCAGTAGAACTTACTTGTGCCTAACTTTTTATCCCAAATACACTTTCTTTTGAAGACACAAATGTTGTAGAGCGGTTTCTTTGGTCCCAGGCGGCCAGACCCACAGACCTGCCGCCCAGAGACTGCCCAGCCGCCCGCTGCCACTCAGGTCCCCAGAAATGACTCAGACACTTATATTAACTTCATGCTGTTTGGTCTATGGCTCAGGCACATTGCTAGCTAGCTCTTACATCTTAAATCAACCCATTTCTATTGATCAGTCTGCCATGTGGCCCGTAGCTCACCTGTGCTCCTTCATGTTGCTCCTTTGGGCTTCAGCTCGGTCTGCCTGACTCCGCCCTGCTTCTCCTACCTATGCTCTGATTTCTCCTCCTACTTCTTCTATGGTGCCTGTCATGGCCCAAAACAGCTCCTTTATTTAAAGATTGAGATCCACAGCATACATCACACAAGTAGCTTTCCTACATATAAGGATCTCACCCAAAAAACAAGAAAAGGTGCTGGCTAATCACTGAAAGAGCTCAGATATTTGAAGATTCAGGCACTTGTGATGGCTGTGCTAAACTGTCAACTGGGTTTAGAGTCACCTAGGAGACACACTAAAGATGGTGGCACCATTCATGATGGGTCAGGACCCTGGGCTAGAGGAGAAAGAGAGCAGGTAATATGAGCTCCAGCAATCACTGCTCTCACCTTCTGCACAGTGAATGCCATGTGCCCAATTTACTCACCCTTACCACCATGACTTCCTCATCATGTTGGACTGTATGCCCTTAGACTGTGAGCTACATAATAAACTCTTCTTCTTCTCCAAATGTTTTCATCAGACACAGAAGCATATATATATAATTGAACATGTATACCCAAAACTCAAGTTTAAACCTCATTCTCTTTAAAGGGACATTGAAACAAACAGTAAAGACTGCTTATAGCCATCATGACCACAGTGAGATGTACCTCAGAGTATTTAAAAGAGACTGAAAACACATTCAAATTACCAACAACTCGAGTTTATTATCTTGTCTACTTGACATCTAAAATTACCCCCAATTTGTGGTCCTCCTTATAAGAAACAAGACTCAAACCCAATGTGGTCCATCTACACATGGAGAAGTACATTCTAAGAGAGGATAAGACCCTGGCCAAATTGTGGGACAAAGAAGACCATTCTCAAAAAGATGCTTTCTTATCCATATTTCATTGACTGACATCTAAGAGTTCCATGACACTGCTACATCTTCCTTCCTTCAGAAAAGGCAGCAGAGGGCAGAGATGTACATTTCCTGGGGCCACTAAGGAAATGACTAAAGTTCTCAGCTGGAAGAGGCCAGGCCACTGAGATTATAACACTTCTATGCATTTGAGAATGGTGTCCATTAAAAGGAAAGGCCCTTCTCAAAGTCCATGACTTAGAATGCTAAACTGAGGCCACAGACTTCCTTTCCGCCAAGCATTCTGCCTTAGCAGTAACATGAAGGACAAGTCTCATTTTCCATCTCTGCTCTTCTAGTCAGTTCTTCTACTAATTCCACTTATTAAACCCGGAGGCTCCCCCAGGCTCCTCACTGAAGGTACAGAATCTCGGGAGACAAGGTCCTTCCACCTGCATTTTTAAGAAGGCAATTTCTGATACATACTCAGACTTGATAACCCCTGCCCTAAGCATAATTGAGTCTGTCATTCACTCCTCTATTGACTATATTCTGAGTACATGGTGTGAACTGAACTGTGCTAAGCACTGTGGTTGACACAGATATATAAAATCTCCTTCTGGGTACCACATAAATGTCTGCTGGGTTCAGTTGTCAAATACATCGCTTCCCAATGATATTGCTATGATTTTTTTAAAAGAAAAAATTAAGTATATTCTCTCTGTGTACATATGTCTATCTTTGTCTCTGTCTCTCTATCTCTCTTTCTCTCTCTCATATAGCTGTCTCTGGCTTGCTCTCTGTCTTTATGTCTGTCTTTCTCTGATTCTCTTTATCTGTCTCCCCCCCCCCGATTCTTTGTGTCTCTTTGCATCTGCTCATCTCTGTTTCTCTTTGTATCTGTTTCTGAATCTTTGTCTCTGTATCTCATTCTCTGGGTGTCTGTACACACACGTGTGTGTGTGTTTCTCTCTCTGTGTGTACTCTTGTATTATAACACTGATAACAAGTCACCACATCTAGCTAGCAGGAGTGAAGTTTATTATGACAATACTGTATACTTACAGACCTGAAGCTAGAAATTTCATGGAACTCCATGGAGATACCAAGAAGGAAGGACTCGATTGTCGCAACAGCTTTCATGACCCATGAACCCCAGTCTTCCTCCGAGTGCCATCTTGTTCCTGTCCTACTCTGTCCTTACATAGTGACACAGATGGGAGACCCCCTCCAAGCACTCACTCCACCCCCTTCGCCTACTGATATCTCTAGCTTCAAAGCACATTATATTCTTCCATACCACAAGGCCACTGTACTTTCTATGCTCACTGCCTGGCATACACTTTGTATAATAGTGACTTTTTTCATCAGTTATAACTAAGCTCCAGTAGTAGCTTCTAGAAGATGACTTCCTTCCGCAGTGTGTACATAGCATGTGGCTCACAGGACACTGCATGCTTAATAACTGTCTCCTTAGTTACTCATAGTCTATCCCATCACTCACTCACTGTATAGCATTTACTACAGTCTGAAGGAATGCTGGCTATTTGTCATTTTACCTTTAAACATCTGTCCTCTACTGAAATTCAAGCTCCTTACAGAGGTGGGTTGGTGTTTGCATATACGTTCTCTGGAAAACAGGTTAGTCCATATACAAGAATTTCATGAGCTAATTGATAGAGTTCACACTTGAAATTTATCCTAATAGGAATGTTTGCCCCATGATGGTTAGCCAGCAATGCAAAGAAGAATATTTGAAACAAATTTCCATCCCGTGTCCCACCATTATTTCACTGGCTCCTTGAAGATGGAGCCGCTCTTTGTCATCTGCACTGTCAATACCTTGGCCAGTCAATGGCCTTTGTGGGATGAACACACACAACCTTTACCCCTTTACAGGGTATTCTTTTCTCCAAACTCTCAAATCATGGGAGAATTATTTTATCAACTAGAATAAGGTGCTTATGCCCGAACATGACAGCAGGCTACAGAGCAAGGTGGGAGGCACAGAAAGCTACCAGCATGGATGGGTAGAGCTGCATTTCCGGAAATGTATCATGATAACAAAACAATAGAGGACCCACAGGTCTGCATATCAGTCTTCTTCCTTGTTGGGAGCCGCTGGCCCCAGCTCCTCAAGGTGGCGCCAATATCCCGTGCTGGCCAACCCGCCTGAGTCAGTAAAGAGCGCATGCGTTTGGTACTCTCGCGAGACTGGTCTCTCCGCCTCTCCCGTGGCGTCATGTGGGATAATGAGCTGCAGCCTATAGAAAGATGACACGTCCAAGGCAGGGGCCTTTGGTCTATATAAAAGTTGGGCTTTCCTACCTCGTGGTCTCTCCATTTTATGTAAGCTAATGCTCTCCCTCATGGAGCATTAAAGCTTTACTGCAGAAGGATCCTACGTGTGTCATGCCTTTTCTTGCGGGCGAGAAGTGGGCGCGGGACACTTCCTGTGTGGGATAAGGCTCTTCCTAAGGGTGAGATGATTCCTTAACTGTGCGACCCCTCTGCTTAGGAGCACACTTTCATAAAAGCAGTATTATGTACTTAGACCAAAAGGCAATTAGAGCTGAGAAGTTGGCTTAGTCAGTAAAGGATGAGACCTGAGTTTGGGTCACTAATACAAAGCCTGTCATGAGGACAGAAGTCTGTAGCCAGATTTGGCTGGTATATATGTCTTGTATGTGTGTATATGTGTTGTATGTGTATATATGTGTTGTATGCATTGTAGATGGGGCTGGCAAGAAACAGGCAGATCCCTGAAGCTCACTGACTAGCCAACCTATCTGTTTTCATGAGATCCAGAGTCTGTGAGAGAATTTGTTTCAAAGAAGAATGTGGAGAGCATCTAAGGAAAATGCCTGAAGCTAACCTCTGCATTTAGCTTGTATATACATTGAGTACATATACACAGGCACATGAGAGCACACACACACACACACACACACACACACACACACACACACACACACATAAAAAAGTGTCATCATTGCTTGTCACTGGGGTTCCAGGCTACCGCAGCACAAATACACAAACAAATCAGCTCTCTCCACTGATCAAAGAGCTCTTTAGGGAAAATAATTTGCCAGGGAACAATATCAGTTCCTCAGGGACAAAGATGTCCTATTGGAAAACTTTCTTCTAAAACTCACTGGCTTTGTTTGAGGTTAGGAGTACAAAGGGGAACATCTAGATATAATCATTCATTGGCCAAACCATTAGCAAAAGCCCTGTGGCCAAATCCAGTAAACATACCCACTACACCCTGACTTGTTCTACCAAACCACATATTACATAGCCCAATGAAAGTAACAAGCCACTTTTGATGAATAACCCTATTTTTAATTTTGCCCTTGTCTGAGTATGTAGTAATAACAAAGATGATGCAGAGAGCTTTTATAATTCTGCCCTGTAGGTTAGAGACTCGGCATGGTAGTTAAAATCCAATTCTCTCTTTCTTTCTGAGAGTATAATCAAAGTGCCATGTCCCTAAGTGGTTGCTTTACTGCCTGGTGGAATATATCCTCTGTCTTTCTTTTCTTTTCCTCCCAAAAGGGGACTTTCCAGCAAGTTCTCTTGGTCAAATGATCGTGGCAAAGTTTTGGAGAGGAGAGTGATGCTCCGGCATACAGGGGTCTGCAGCTCAGCAGTCTTGCCTGCTCTGCTGCCCTATCCATCTGTCACCAAGTCCCAGCTAATTAAACTGCAGCACCTTCTCTTTGTTTTATTGATTGCTTTCTGGGCTCTTGCTGGAAGTGGGTTTTCTTGTGAATTGTGGTCTCCTGCAAAAATCTGTTAACACAACGATATTTGAAAGTATTTTCACCCATGCCCTTAGAGCAGGTTGAAACATCTTACAGCAAAGTCAAGTATCTCAGAATGGGTCATTTGCTGAAATTCCCCACAATAAACTTTCTGCCTAAGACAGGAGGCTAGGTGGGCCTGACTTCCACACACCCACACTTCCTTCCAGGTACCTGAAGATTAGTGACCTCTCTCCTAGTCCTGGGGCAGTCAAGACTTGTCATTAAGTACACTTTCCAAAATATATCTGTCAGGCAGTGATCATTTTAGGAGAGTGCTGTAAATTCTAAGCTGGAGCCTAAAGAGAATCAGTGTTCAATTACTGGGAAGGTTCAGGAGTTGACAGCAAAGTAAACTTCTCCAGCTTGGGAGGAAGTCTGCTTCCACAAAGACCTCTGTGTGCGCTCTCTCTTTTAACTGCTCCAGTGCTGTTCTTCTAGAGAAGCCCACTTTCCTTACAACATACAACAACAAATGTAAGTTTAAGGAACCCCCGCTTTTCTAGAACATACATCTTCAAGGAAACAGATGATGATCAAAAATCCTTAACCAGTAGGGATACATGGGACAGGAAAAAGTAAAGCAAGCAATAGAATATTGAGGGATTGGTCTCCTCGGTGTGTGTGTGTGTGTGTGTGTGTGTGTGTGTGTGTGTGTGTGTGTGTGTGTATACATGTGTCTGCTTATGTATGTCTCTATGTATGTGTCTGGGTGTGTGCGTTTATGAATATATATGTGTGTATGTGTGCACATGTCTGCTTGTGTGTGTATGTCTATATGTGTGTGCCTGTGTGTCTATGTATGGCTGTGTCTGCACATGTGTGTACGGGTACATGCACACGTGATATGCCTGTGTGGAGGTCAGAGGTCAAGGTCATCTATCACCTATCACTCTCCATCTTTTCTTTGTTTGATGTCATGATGGCCACTCCATGCCAGGAATTCTTATCTCTCACCCAGCACCATGTTGGGTTATCAAACTAGCATGTTTACCATGTAGCTGCTATGTTTCAGGAATCCTTTAAGTAGCCTATGGAAAATAAGGAAGGCTGATCAGCCGATTAGTTACAGTTCACACCGTTCTGACATCAACTTGACCAGCTGATCTCTAGTGATCAAGACTCAACCACCTGTTACCAGAGTAGGCTGCAGGTAGTTCACAGATCTAGTTCACTGTGCAGAAAAATCTTTCAACCAAACTTAGCATACTGTGGGAAAGGCTTTAAGCCACGCTGAATCGGGGTGAGCAGGAAGTTCTCTGGGCATGAAGCCATGCTGGAGCAGGCCATTGGGATTCCAAGAATAAGGTAAGGAGAGGAAGGTGGCTGGTGTGTCTGAAATAGATTGGGGGGGGGGCAGTTTGGTAAGGACTCAGTGTCACAGTAGAAGAATGCTCTATATGATACTGTAACAGAAACACCTGACAGATGTAGCATTAGGAAGGAAGGCTTTCTTTCGGCTCACAGTTAGAGAGAATAGTGCATCATGGAGGGGAAGGCACGGTGGCAGAAGTGTGCAGTGGCTGATCACATTGCAGCCAAGAGGTTCCAACTCATCTTCTGTTTATTCCATCACGGATCCCAGAATATGGAATAGCGTCGCCCGCATTGAGGATGTGTCCTCACTCCACACAATCTATAGACTCCCTCAGGGATGGATGTTTCCAAAGGTTTGCCTACCAGGTCCTGCTAGGTCTAGATCCTATTAGATTGGCAGTCAAGATCAACCTCACAGATGACAAGCCATATGGTGAGTGGAGACAGAGATGTGCACAATTCTTTTATTAAAAAATCTTATTCGTCAAATTTTTAATATTTTTAAATAACATGTATTTTATTTACTTACATACCAAAATTCTTTGACTATCACAGACACATTGCCCTCGTCCTGAGTGAGTTGGGCAGGCACTAGGACCCTGGGAATGGAGATCACAGGTCATGGTCTGTTTTTAAGGATCATTCTACACTGAGATCCAGCAGGGTGACAATGTACTGTAGGAGGCCAGTGGGAAACCTGGAGGTGGGGGGCGGGCAGGATCTGATGAGCTGGCTTACCTCCAGGTCAAATAAACTTCTGCTGGCAGAATCCTTCAAAATACAGACTAGGCAAGCAAAACCAGCGGATGCCCAACACAAGCTTAAAACGTAGCTATCTTCCATTAAACTAAGCAGCTAGTGCTAGCCTCTAGCCACATTCTCAAACCAAGAGTTGCAGGGATGCTGCTTTCTCAACTAGTTTCATCAAGACACCGTAGGTCCTCTTTTCAGAGCCCAGGGGTCCAAGGTGGAGGGATTTCAGGGGGTAGAAAAAGAATAATGGCTTTTCCTCTGCAAATAGCCGGCAAATGTTTGAGTTATGGATAACAATTAAGTCCTAATTGGCAATAATGTAAACCTCTCCTGAATGGATGTGGTAAATATTGAAACAAACGAGCTGCCATTTTTCAGACCTGGATGGCAGTCAATCAAAATGAAAAGCTAATTTCAGCCCTAGAGGCAAACCCTGTATTTTAATAGTGCCACAGAGCGGGAACAATAAATCGGCATTTGAGGTGAGGGGTTATTTACTTCCTTGTTACAATCCTTGCAATGGTAAGAGGCACTGGCCCCTTGCAAACTGAAAACAAGCCACAGCTTTGATCCAGAGCATAAAGAAACATCTGTGGAACTAGCCAGCAGCAGAGTTCAAAGGCAGCTGGGAGCTGAGAGAAAATGGCCCACCTTCCCAGATGTCTCTTTTTGGGAGAATGCCCTGTGCTATCTGGTTGCCCTCATAATCCCTGGCCAATGTAATTAATCGGGTCTTTACTGACAATCTGAAAATAATGTGTGCTTGTGTATGCGCACATATGCACCTAAGTTTCAGTCAAACTCCAAGCGAGCTTCAAAACTAAAGGTCTGAAATATTAATTTAGTAACTAATTTATTCAAGAATTATTAACTACAAACCATTCAATATCCAAGGTCTTTTTGTGTATGCCTGGGAGCCATCATTAAGTAGAGCTTATGAAGTCAATTTTATGTAGCTTCCATTATAGTGACAACACCAGATAGAAGTTGGAATTCTGTGTTATGTTCATAAACACACCTTCATTATAGGTCCACACATTAACTATTGTACCATTCTCTCACCTACAAATGAGAACTTCGGACACAGAGAGGTTGAGTGATGAGCCCAAGTTAACACAGCTGTACCTGCTGGGTAACATAAGAAACCAGCAGCAGCCCTGTCCCCTTCATGCTCCAGGTCTGTGTGTGACACAAGCCTTATCCAAAGAATGTTAGAAAGAAAGCATGTGGATCTGGGGGAGGGTGGCAATAATGGCCAGTCTAGCTTGAAAAATTTTATGATGGCAATAACATTCTACTATGGCCTGTCATAAAAACACATCTGTTTCCCTGAGTGACTCATCTGGCTGATTTGAGGACAATTGTTGGGTTTGCTCTTTGTTAAAAGTGACAGTTTGAAATCCTGATTTTCTTTTCTTATATTCATTTTCAGCCTTCCTCCCCCAAATCCTATTAAGGGTCGACTGAACATGGAAGGGCAAAATGGATATTTTCTAACACATTAAACTTCAGGTTCAGAGAGTGTATATAATATATCTGTAATGTTCTGAAGATTTCACATCTCCTGTGAGTCTGTCTTCATCTGAATTATTTATACATTTTAATATTTCAATAAAGTCAGTAGGATTTGCGTTGCTCTGGATCACTCACTCTCATGCTTAAGAAAGAAAATCAGCTTGTAAAATATTTAATTTATTAATCTTAACATATGGTGGGCGTCCTTTAATTGGTTTAAAATTACAGTTTAAGAAAAATAAAATAAAATCTCTCTAAATCTCTAATAGTTTTTGGTAGTAATCTCAGGACAAGGGTCTGCGTGTCTGCATAAGCACTTTGAGAATTCTCCAGAGGAGAGAAAGGTGGGGATGGAGGGAGGAAGGGAAGGAGGGAGGCAGTCAGTGAAAGAGAGGGAAGCAACCTTCTCAAGCAGTTTTCTTGATCACCCGGCAAAGGAAGTAGGAGCTTTCTCAATTTTCTGGAGACATTCCTTACTCAGTTCTAGCTCCAAGTTTCCAAATCCAGTTCTCCAAAGCCTCGAAACAACAGAGCTAAAGAGGTGTACATCCTAGTCAAGCATGAAAACATCTGGCACTCCACTCTGTGTCCCTGACCATGGGACCATTAGCTCTGTACATTTTGTAAGGCTGTTAAGTTAATATGCGAGGAACACTTAGAACAGTGGTACATGCAAAGAAAGACCTTTGTTTGCTCTTACACACAGCTGGGTATGTGTTGTGTGCTCATGAGCACATCCCTCTTGCTTCTGGACACTACTGCCCGAATTGGAATGGTTTAGTGCTGAAAAGGATGGTGCTGAGCCTGGGCAATGGCTCAGTTGGTAAAGATACCTGCTGCTAGGCCTCATGACTTGAGTTTGATGCCCTGGGATTCACATGAAGGAAGGATAGTGGCAACTTCTGAAAGTTGTATTCCTACCTACACACACACCACACAAACCCCCACACACATACACAGACACACATACACACTTACACACATACATACACAGACACACACCACACAAACCCACACACACATACACAGACACACATACACACTTACACACCTACATACACAGACACACACCACACAAACCCCCCCCCCACACACGCATATGTGTGTCCCCTCCCTCCACTGTCCTATCTTTTTTTCTTTTTTTTTTTTTTTTTTTTTTTTTTTTGCTTGAGAAGGAGGAACCTCGACTGACAAAATGCTTCTATCCTGTTGGCCTTTAGGCAAGTCTATAGGCCATTTTCTTGATTAATGATTGATGTGGGGGGGGCAGCCAACTGGAGGTGCTGTCACCCCTGGGGTCTATAATAAAGTAGGTCCAGTAAGCCACAGGGAGAAAGGTAATAAGCAGTGCTTCTCAGCGATCTTTTCTTCAGTTCCTGCCTCCAGGTTCCTGCCTTGACTTCCTGCCTTAACCTCCTTTGACGATGGATGTAACGTGGAAGTATAAAGTAAAATAAGCCCTTTCCTCCCCAAGCTGCTGCTAGCCATTCTGCTTGTTCCAGTAATAAATAAATGCCCTAACTAAGGCAGACACAAAATTAGAAGGAAGGGAGAGAGGAAGGGCAGGTCTCCCCATCTCCACATGCCACCATCTCCACATGACACATACTCTGTTAATAAAACCCCAAAACAAATAAAATATCATTTTGGCTTTCTTTAGTAACAGTAAGAACAATTTTTCAAGTTTGGTGAGACTGTTGGACTCCTTGGGCATCAGGAGACAGGAGGAAGCCCTCTCCATGAAATAGAAATGTGGAGAAATGCCTGGTCAGGGCAAAGATCTATACACAGCAGCAAAACAAGAGTTAGACCATCCTGTAATAACCGAACCCATTAGAAATGGCAGGTCACCATGCTGAAGAAGATGAAGTCCAGGAGAGGATTAGGGACCAAGTCAACTCATGAGGAGTAAAGAGACATTGGCTTCTATGTCACGGAAATCCCTGAAATGATATGGGTTTAAAATGGCCACAATTACTCACACTTTAAAGTATACCTTTGATTCAGCTAGTAACCCAGCTTAACAGAGGTAAGTATCTTCCCCTGACTCAGAGTGGGAACATTTGAGGACCTTCTGAAGAATTTAATTCTCGCAGGTGTTGGAGATAGAAGATGCCTCCAGAGGAAGAAGCCAACCACCTCATTTTGTAAAGAAAGAAAGCAGGACATCACCTCTGAGTACCTCAAGCTTTGATTTGAGAGAAACGGTGATTGCTATGCAAATGCAGGTGCCGAATAAATCCACCAAGAGCCACATCAGCTGCACCTGTGTTCCAGAAACCCAACCCTTGCAAGGCTTCTTATTACCTATAGCAACGCAAAGGCCTCCTGCCCACATCTTTCAGAGACCATTCCTCAATTCCCATCACCACAGTGGACTTGGCATAACCAGGCTCTGTGGAGGGATCCACTGTAGAACAGACGAAAGAAAAGAATAAACGGGAAGAGCGTGAGAGACTATGCTCTCCAGATGAGGTCTCGGAACCCAGCCATCAGAATGGTAAACACCTTCTGGGCACATTAGGGCAGCAGGCCCTAACTGTGTCACACCGTCATCAGGAAGGACATAGATTTTTGGGAAAAAGAACAAAAAAACAAAACAAAACAAAAAAAGAATACCCCCTCCTTATCCCCTCCTGCATTGGGCCCTGGAAACCTGCACATGGCAGATGGGAATTTAAAAGAAGTGTGAGGATTGCCTGAGGCACTTCTTAATTTGTTATGTGTCTCCATTTGCTTCCCCTGTTTAATGGTTCACTTAGTCATACTTGAGTCTGGAAAAATGAAATCAATCTCAAAGACGCCCAAACTCTTCTGAAACTAATTTTTGAATTAAGGTGATTAGACACAAATGGATCGGGGATGGGTTCTACTGCTGAATTCATACCATCTGGAAGATTCCATCAATGCTGGGGAGGCTATGGTAGGAAAATTAAACAGATGGCGAGGAACAGCAAATGCACAGGTATTCATTTTTGGAAGAAGTAAGTCATTCGATATTTTCAAAAATATAAATTAAAAATTCTGGGGAAAACAAAATTGTTGGATATTCACTTATGTTTATATTCTTAATGAATCTTACGAACCCCATATACACCAAGATTTTGAGTCATCACCTTGCTGACACTAGGGCTTCTAAAGACTGGATTTCTCAAGATGGCAATAAAGCATCAGTGAGATGTAAGGACAATGCTTTGATTTCCCCCAAAGGTCACAGCTAATACATGTTATTGCTTATGTCTTTGTGTCCCTTCCTTTCCAAGCTCAGCCCAGCGCTGTCATAATCCAACACCTCCCATGTAGTTTTTATTTTATAGTTTTAAAGGGACTTGGGGGACAAACATTTCATTGGATAGCCTCAACAAGCCAGAAGGTCACCCAGGCTGGGGCACACCAGCAATGATTTGATCGCTAGAAACATGTTGAAGTCATTATTTAAATCCAAGCAGATCTGCTTTCCTCTCTCACTATAGGCTTCAGAGAAAATTGACGATGGAGAAGAGAAACATGTGAGTGCATTTACCATAAATACAAGCAACAAGATAAATTTTCTTAGTGTTTTTCCAAGCAGAGGGTTTTATGGCATGTATTTTCAAAACCGTGTTTTGTAATTCTAAAGTGAACACGAGTCTTGGGGATAAAGATTGGAATCCTAAATTAAGACTAAGGGAGTCTATGTAGACTGAGGGTGGTTGCTGTGAACATGTTTGTCTTCTGTCTATTGAATATGGGAAAACATGAGGAGATGCTCAAACACATAAAAAAGAACTGAGCACAATCAAATTTCATCTCACTTGGAACCTTTGCCTCATATTTCATTCACAAGCTGTAGACATTCTGAATCCTTCTCTTGCTCGTTGATTGAGAGAGATGTTGCACACTGAAGCACCTGAATATAAAAGAAAATTTAGGTCTTTAGGATTGCTTCCTCTCTTTGCAAAATCCCTCACCTAACTTAGGATTCCTTTCATCAAGGCTGAGCCGGAAGAGATATGGGGCTAGAGCCTGCCCTTGATAAAAACTGAGATCTATTTTACCTTGATCTTTTCAAAAAAAAAAAAAAAAAAAAAAGTCATAGCTTTCTGGTTCCACAGTGGGACTCAAAGGCATTCCAAACCTCATTACATAGACAGGCTTAAGTGATTTGTCCAAAATCCCATCACTAAAAAATTACCAGGAGTAGATACTGACTACCCGTTCAAGTCCAAGACTAGAAACGTCTCAGTTCTGCTGTGCTAGGAAACATACAGCCTCTTTCAACTTGGATATAGCCAATGGCATGCTGAAGCCAATGTTGTGTTGACCACAAACTTGACCCAGTCAAGGTGTGATGGTCTCTCTCCACCCTCAGATGTCCCTCCATTTTATCAGGGTAGAATGCAAACACAAGCATTTCCTGCCTCAGTTTGACCCCTGTGTCAATTCCTCTGTTTACCTGTACATGTTCATTCATAAATGTATATGGTTTTATTTCCCCACATCCTTTTAAATCCAGGAATAAACATTAAACCCAGACAGAATTCTGGGAATGAGACCAAAGTGCTAGAGATAGACAGCCCTGCCAATGAGAGTTTAGATTTTACAAAAGGGGAGAGAAAGACAGAGGGAGCAAAAGAGAGCCAGCCCCTCCTTGGTCAGAAGCCCAAAGGATCTCAGGATCACGATGCAAGATCAAAGGACTAAAGAATAAAGCATGAATATGAGGGGCTCATGGGGCCCTTCCCTTCTGCTGAGTTGTTATTGGCAGTTGACAAAAACGCTGGCAAAGAGAAGGGAAGGAGGGAATGAAGAGTATGTGTGTAGAGGGGGATGAAGTTGGAAAATTGGCATCTTGGACAGGTCCAGGCAGGAGTTGGAGGGGGACAATGGGTATAGATATGATCATGATACATGGTAAGCATATATTCAAAAATAATAAATTTTAAAATAGTTTTAAAATTAAAAGACTATTTGATTAGTGACCATAGGCAGCCTGAGTGTGACTCCTTTGCACATAACTGTTAACACTGCCTGAGAAAAACAGCTTACAGGCAGGAATACTTAACACTGATTCAGAGTTCTAGAGGTTCAGGGCATAGCCTACCTGCTAGAATGGCATGGCTGTGGAGATCTGTCCCCTCTCCAGATGACCCCAGAGCAGAAAAGCACATTCCAGCATTCCTTTGCTCTGTGTTCCATCCAGGTTCTAAACACTTAGGAAGAGGCCACCTCCATTTAAGCCCAGGTCCCTTCCTTCAAGCCTGGGTCCCTTTCTTCAAGCATGGGTCCTCCTCCTCCTTCTTTTAATCCTCCCTGCAAAGGCCTTCCTGCCTGGAGATGAGCTTTACCATTCCCAGAAGTGACTTTACCTGCAGCCATGTTGATAATGATAATTAACTATTGCACTGTCCACATTCACATCCCAACTCTGCTACATTCCCACTACCTGGCTTTGGGAAGAGTATTCCTTTAATTAAGTCTGCTTTTCTTGCAGGGCTGTATTAATAATTAAAGGATATAGTGCATTGAAGCCTAGCGCACAGTGAGTGCCTATTTTGAACAAAGCATGTAACAATGTTGGCTGCTATTATAACAGAGACCCTTTCAATCCACCTCTACACGACCATATAAGAACTTCTTTCTCTTTTCTGACATGTTGTGATTTATTCTAGTTCCTTCTAGAGTTCTTGTTCTGACTGCCCTCCATGAAGAAATGTATATGTTGTATATGTATGTATTTGCTCATATATGTACATGTTCGTGGATGTATACATGGAGATGCACATGGAGGCCAAAGGTCAATGTTGGGTTTTTCCTCAGCTTCTTTCCACCTTATTTTTGAGACAGGCTTTTAAATTGAACCTGGAGTTTCTGGTTTGGGTAAAACTAGCTGTATGAACTCCAGGAATCTGCCTGTGTTGGCTCCTTCCTGGAGCTGGAATTACAGACATGGCACAGCCGTGTGCCAACTTTGACATGGGTACCTGAGATCCCAATGCAGTTCTTCATGTTTTCACAACACAGCCACTCCTGACAGCCACCCATAGCCCAGAGCTAGAGTTTGTTAACAGACATCCCCAACTACCTCATGTGAATAGAGCTCCCAGGAGACTATGTGAGTCTTTTGTCCATTTATACCAGTACCATCATGCAGCCCCTTAAGCCAGGCCTCTCTGTGCTGTGGTTAACATCTTCCAGTATGAAGAGCCCAGAGCAGAAACCTCCAAATTCTCCCTAGAGGGTGCTGCAATGTAGACATAGGTGAGAAAACAGCCATAACAAACACCACAGAACAGAGGGCCCTCCCTCCAAAGAGTCGGAGAGTTAAGAGCTTCATTGCAGAGCATGGGGCCTATTGCTCAATGCAAACTAACGGACTTCTTTGCATCCTTTAAAGGAGTGGGAGATACTGAATACACTGTGGAAGAGCCCACACACAGTGAAGGGAAGCTATTTGCCTCATGTTGTTATGGCTGTGAATTGTACCTTTTAATCATTGGAGTCTCTAAAGCGCCTCCTCGACTTTAAATTCCTTTTCATCTGTGTTTCGGATTACTCCTTTGGATCTCCCAATCCTTCTTACAAGACTGAATATATTAGTCGTTTATAATAGGGCATTTAAACACCCTCTGAACATTCCTACCAATCTTAACTTAACCTCCTCTCCCAAAGCAGCCATAAAACTAATAGGAAGAATTTAAATTTCCATCTTTTCCTTCCCAAGTGGTACCTTTCCAAACACCAATTTTGAGTTAGAGGTTCAAAACAAAAGTCACCTATAGTTGGGGAAATGCTTAATCAGTAACTCTTGTTTGTAATGTCAGCACTGGAGAGTTTGAGACATGAGAGTCCTGAAACTCATTGGTCCACCCAGCCCAGTCTACTAGGCTACTTCCAGGTCTCAGCAAGAGACCCTATCTCAAAATCAATGTGGAGAGAGACAGAGCAAGCAATATTCCAAGGTGTTCTTGACCTCTACACACACATACATGTGTACATGAACCTGCACTCATACACAGATATATACATGCTACTGTAAACAGTCCTTCTCTAAAGCTGAATAGTGTAGAATTCATTTTATAAAACTTTAATATTTACCACTCACCGAGCAAATACACAAGCCT
This sequence comes from Phyllotis vaccarum, assembly GCA_033318265.1. Classification (NCBI taxonomy): domain Eukaryota; kingdom Metazoa; phylum Chordata; class Mammalia; order Rodentia; family Cricetidae; genus Phyllotis; species Phyllotis vaccarum. Next base: position 198,728,263 of record JARWLC010000001.1, read on the forward strand.
GCATCCAGTGCCCTATGGTACAGGGGTTTCCCGTGGAGTGATATTGCAGTCAGGTTTCTGTCTGTCTACTTATCATACACAATAGAAACCTGAATATTCACTGAGAAATCTGAGAAAAGATCTCCTCTTGGCCAAAATTTTTTAAACTTTTCTTTAAATAAAAACAACAGAGAAGATTAAAGAGAACCCGTGAAATTGATTAGATAGGAGAAATAATTTGTTTTCGAAGTTACTCTTAAGACAACTTCTAGCTTCATTTAAAATCTAACCAATGGGGCTTTGGGTTCCTCGCCAGTGTCTCCTCAGCTCATCACATCCTCTCTCAAATTTCCTGAGAGACAAGACATTTACTTTCCTTGGAGCTTGCCCTCTGTGGTTACAGCAATGGATGTAAATGTTTGCCTTTCTTACTGTCTCTCCAGGCCACTGCTCCGCTCCCCAACCACTGTAAAGTCATCATTGCCAGTGTTTTATTAACTCTCTAAGATGGGGCTTTTCTACCACACTGTAACCAGTTTCACAGATGAATCTGAACAGTTGAAGTGAGGTATAAATGTGAAGACAGGGCTATAATAGATGGAGGTTTGCTTCTAAGCAAAATCTTGTGGTGTTTTATAAGCATGACACCATGAGAAGCATCTTAATTTAGTAAAATCACCCTCACTTGTATGCAAATCTCCTGCATAGATTGTGTCCAATTCACTTTCTGTAGCTGTGATAAACACTCTGACCTAAAGACTTAGAGGAGGAAGGCATTGTTTGGATTTACAGGTGATAACCCATCACGAAGGGAAGTCAGGGCAGGAACTTGGAGGCAGGAATTGAAGCAAAAGCCATGGAGGATGTGTTAAGTAGCCCGGTTCCTCTAACTTGTCTAGTTACATTTCTTATACAGCCTAGGCCTACTTGACTAGGAACAGCCCTGCCTACAGTGGACTGTGCCCCACAGCTTGCCCATCCACCAATGGAAGCAACCCCTTAATTGAGGTCTGTGTCTCTAGTCTGTGTCAAGCTGGGAGTAACTAACCTGCACAGACTAGTTGTGGATGGGTATTTTGTTAAATGTTGAGGGCTGGCAACATGGCTCAGTTGCCACCAAGCCTAACAGTCTGACTTCAGTCCCAGAACCCAGCTGGCAGAAAGAATGTACTCTACAGAACTATACAAGTCATTGTCTGACCATCACAAGTGCAATGACATCTATCTCCCTGCGCATCCCACCCTTAGTTAATTAATTAAAATTTGATTACTTATTTAATGTAAGAAGATTAAACTTAAAAAAAAAAGTGCACATGAGGACCAGCAAGAGGGCTCACTGGGCAAAGCAAGCCTGACAACCAGAGTTCAATCCTTGAAACTCTTCATGGAGGAGGAAAGCAGATCCCTAAAATTTGTTCTCTAGTTTGAACCTGAGTGCTGTGGCATGCCTGTGTGCACTCACAGGAAAGAAATCCATAAGTGTAAGTAACCCTGGGCCTCTCCCAATGCCAAGGTGAACGCTCATCACCACACAGAATTACTTGCATCAACGCTGACTAATGTTGATTCTTCTGTTTCTCTTATTGCAAGTGATTGCGTCTAGACGTAAACTCTTGGGTTCCTCATTTTGTGATTACCTCATAGGTCACCACTTTCAAGTGTCATGATTTTGTTAAAATTCTGTCTCTGTTTTCACTGTTGTTTCCCTCTAGAGTGGAATGTAGGTGTCTCCACTGAAGGAGAGAGTGGAGTGTATACCAAAGCCCTGTCTGGTTGTGAAGATGATGAAGCCAGTGGTCACAGACACAAGATTTCAGAGAGACAACAGATATGATTTGGGGGAATCTAACGCCACTGTGTGCAGTACCTTTGGATGCTAGAAGATAGCATCAGATACCCTGGGACTTGAGTCATAGGTGATGTGCTGGGAACTAAACTCAGGAGCCCTGCAAGCTTAGCACCCACTTTCAACTGCTCAGTCATCACTCCAACTGCTAGATAGTCTGTTCTGAAAATAACCTAAGAATAGATGCCCAGTGTTCTCATTACCCAAAGTACCTAAGCAATGCATCTTACCAATTAGCTAAACTTAGTTGTTCCAGTGGGCATACATTTCACAATATCACATTGTATATGATAAGTTCACTTTATAATTTTCTGGTCTATAATTTAAATACACCAAGAAGAATCCACTCCCCATGTGTTTAAATAAGAGCTAAAGTTTTTCCACAAGTACAGCTCCAGGAGTTCGGCTTTCAGGAACTGCAGTTGGTTATTAGGAATTTCTGAAGTCCCTTTTGTTGACCACCTTTCTAAAGTTGAAACCTGCTAAGCACAGCTCCCCAGTAAAGTAAGTAAATCCAGCCTAGGCTGGAGCCTGAGAGGGTGTGTATGTTATAAGACTAGACAAAGAAAGAGGGGAGGGAACCAGAGGTAAGTGCTTAGAATGGGGAATTTTCTCTTTGCATGTGTGAGCTAAAAGACTTTAATGTCACCCAAGTGGAGATGTTTCCTTTGATTTACATCATTTGAATCCATCCTTGGGGCAAAATGAAATCATAAATATGGTAGTCCCCCCTCTCCCGTAGTTTTGTTTAGCAAAATGAATGACAGTCCCGAGCTTCTATCTCACAATAAAGGATGCACATTGCTTACTCAAATTGAGCATTCATCCCAATTTGAACATTATTTTTTTTTACTTATGCATACCCTGCACCCTGCCATATACCCAATTTCTGAATACTCACAAATGAATGTTGACTAGACTGTGAAAACACCCGCCAGAGGTTTGAAATACTGAACACCTCACACAAGGCTTAATCTCAGGCATTACCATCACAATCAAACAATTATGCCAGCACACCATAGATGTTTCCTACAAGTCTTTTCAAATATGAATTAAATAGTTTTCATTATGCTGCTTTCAACTCACAGAACGAGGCAGCATGCTGCAGCATTACCTCTTGGCCCCTTCTTCTTGTTCTAAGTTCTAAAGAATAAATGCACAAGAGGCCTTTGAATTACCCAATAACACTCATCATCCTGGGCTGGGAATAGGTCAGGAAAGGTTAGGACTGTATCTGTTCACTAGAGGTATATACATAGATGTGCTGGTCCCAAGCAACCATTTATATATTTATCAGAGTTGCTTTGGATAAAATAAATGTCTCATTACAAGATTTGGCTGGATGTAGCCAGAGTAGCAAACTAATAGAGCCTAGGAATTGGAGTCCGTATGAAACTTAAACTCCAGCAGAAGAAGCTGGACACTTGATTCAGATGCAGGTCAGAGGAAGGCAATGGAAGGTTTGAAGAAGCTTGCCAAAGAAGACAAACTGAATGCAGAATTCTAATGGCCACCACAATGTTGCTGTGTGGAGATGTAACAGGTTCTCAGGGTGGACCTCATATGGTTGAGGTCAATGAGCATTGTGATTGAGGTTAGTAACATGCCACCATGAGGCTGCCTGAGACAACAGCCATCTCCCTTCTCAGGTGAAGAATCTCAAGCTCATGTTTCTTGGTTCCTATGTTGTTGGTTATTGTATGTGTTGTGTGTGCATTGCACATATGTGTTACTTCATGCTAACCCCTTCTTCTCCCTCTGTATTACTTATAAATGAAGCTGATATTTATTCCTCAAGGTGTGGCTTTTTTTTTAATTCATCTTCCTAGCCAGGTGTTGTGGCTCATGCCTGTAATCCACCACTTAAGAGGGCTGAAGAGGTAGGATTTCCAAAACCCTGAGGCTATCCTGGGCTACATGGGGAGTTCCAGTCCAGCCTGGGATATAGAGTGAAACCTTGACTTGAAAAGCATACATAAACAAAAAAGGAGAATTCTTCCTTATGACATTTATAGTTCTGCTGTCTACTGAACACGGTTCTGGAATTGTATGAGTAGCTCACAGAAGCCTCACAGCAGTTGGCTGGAGACAATATGTCACATAGGCAGAAATAGATGCTGTGATGATATATTATATATTTAATTAAAAAAATAGTCTGGAATAACAGAGATAAGAGCCAAGCCATGAAGATCAGGGAGTGGTGACCCACACCTTTCAAGACTAGCCAGGCGGGACAGAGAAACTTCCTACTACAGGATACTTGCTAAGAACTCAGCCATGGTTACACAGTTACATGGACCAAGTTAGGAGGACTGGTACCCAAGCAGTCTGTCCCTTCTATCATGTTCCTTGCCTGTATACTGTATGACCAAAACAGATAGTTCTTGAATGAATTAGCATAGTTGTGAAGTGACCTTGCACTTCTCCAACATTTTCTGAGATACCGAAGGGTGTTACCAAGGCCCGAACCCTACTGAGCACCTCCTGTATAGAGGAGGTAGCTACTGGTTTAGAAGTATGGCTGGACCTGCACTGTGTGGAAATATTACTGTCACTAAAGTAAGTAAACATAAGATTTCTAATAATGATGGCATGGGGAAGAAGTATCAAGAGTCAATTAGAAAGCCATAAAATTAAGGACAAAGGAAAATCCAAGAAAGAATTGAAAAGGGTTCCTTTTGGCTAAGGACTTGAACCTCTTTTTGCTTTTATCAATTTCAGACCAAAGACTCTAGCCAGGCCAAAATAAATGCCACTCCCAGTTTGAGGGAAAGCTACATTAGTTCATGTCAATTTCCTAAACTGCCTGAGATGAGCACATACCTTGACATTTGTTATGATCTGAATATAGAATGTTCTCCCTAGACTCATATAGTAAACTCATGTTTCCCAGCTGGAGCACCATAGTAAGAAACACCTTTAGGAGGCAGGGTCCAAGGGACTCAAAGAAATCCAGTGTCAGAACCTTCAATGTAATTTCTAGGCCCTCATTTCTGTCTTAATCTCTGTGTCCTGGTTCTCTCAGAAGAAAGAACTTCCCATCACATTTCCTCTACTGTGAACTGAGCTGCCTTGCCATGCCATTTCCACCAGGTAAGCTGTTACTCTCCTGAGAAGTTAGTGAATCCTGAGAGGGTAGTTCCACAAGAAGATGCCCAAATGAGAATGTTGTGAACCAGTGGTGGCCATGGTAAAAAGACTGTAGTAACTGAAATCATATCAGCTCAAGTTAAAACTTGCTTGGACCATCTATGTTGATGTGACCTCATCCAAGATAATTAACTTTTGTCTTAAAATTAGCTTTAAAACTAGAAAAGAACACACCACTTAGCTGTTTGAGTCTTAACTGATTGGCTGCCAGAGCACTAGAGTAAGGCAATAAGGAAATATAGTTAATATAATTGGCCTTTGATCAAAGAAAGGATATTTTAGAGACACATAAGTCAATGCATCTTAGCTTCTCTTCTTAGAGACAGAAAACTTAATATTTTTGCATAAATTTTGGTGGTACTAGTTAGCTTTTAGCTCCAGCTCAGTAGCTCACAAATTATGCAAGACCATGAGTTCAGGAACCTGTATTTCCATACCCATGTTGTCTTTGTTAGGGTTGCTATTGCTATGAAGAGATGCTGTATTTCCATACCCATGTTGTCTTCATTAGGGTTGCCATTGCTATGAAAAGATGCCATGACTATAAGGACAACTCCTATAAAGGAGACTGTTATAATAAGGTTTCTGGACCCGTTCAGAGGTCCCAGACCTACAGAACTGCAGACCCAGACCCTTAGCCGCCCACCGCTGCCCACCCCCAAAAATGATTCAGATGCTTATATTAACTTCATGCTGTTTGGCCTATGGCTTTAGCACCTTGCTAGCTAGCTCTTTTATTTTAACTTAACTTATTTTTATTAATCTGTCTGCCATGTGGCCCGTGGCTCATCCGGGTTCCTTATATGTTTTTGTTGTTTTTTGTTTTGTTTTGTTTTGTTTTGTTTTTGCTGATGGCTTGATCTGATCTGACTCCACCCTTCCTTTCCTACCTATTCTGATTCTCCCTGCCTATTTTTATATGGTGCCTGCCATAGGCCAAAACAGCCATCTCTGTCATTTCTAGATTTTAGAAGTTTCTTGCACTTCTTTTATTTAAAATATATTAATATAAAATTATTATTTATTAAAAAAAAAAACAAACTAACACTCACGATAACAGACTATAGCTTAGGAATACACTTGGGAGATGAATGGTTTAAGTAATGATCCAGTCTCTCAAGAAGGCAGGAACAAACCAGGCTCTCAAGATCCCAGCAGCCCTTCTTGAATGGGGCTGGCCACACCCCCTTAGAAGCCTAGGACCCTGGATAAGTGTCTTCAGACCTTATCAGCTGACACCTGAATCCTACCACAGGAGACTATTTCACTGTGGTGGCTCACTTACAGTTCAGAGGTTTAATGCATTATTATCATGCTAAAAAGCAAGGCAGCATGCAGTCAGATGTGGTGCTGGAGAATGAGCTGAAGTTTCTTATAACTTGACTCACAACACTGGGTATAACTTGGGCATATATGAGACCTCCACAGTGACACATTTCTTCCAACAGGACTACACCTACTCAAAAAGGCTACAATTTCCAATAGTGTCTTTCTCAGGGGTTGGGGTGCTGTATTTTCTTTTACACCACCAAATTCTACTCTCTGGTCCCCAAAGACTTGTAGCCACATCATCGCAAAAATGCATTCAGTGTAACTTCAAAGTCCCCATAATCTATAACAGTGTCAAACTCACTTAAAAGGTTAAAGTTCAGTCTCTTCTGAGAGACATACAGTATTTTAATTGTAGTCCCCTGTAAAATCAAAGTCAAAAAACAATTCACATACTTCCAACATATAATAGCAAAGGATATACATTACCATTTCAAACCATAGGAAAGGGGACATAGTAAGGAAATAATAAGTCAAAGGAAGATTGAAAACCTGCTGAAATAACTCCAAACTACATCTCTGTGTCTGATGTCAAAGCATTCTTCAGATCTCCTTTTAAACTTTTCAAATGTGACTGTAACACACTTCTCTGGTTCTCCTCTTTGTTAACAGCTCTCCTCAGCAGGTATCCCACATCTCTGGTCTCCAAGGTAAGTCAGGCTTCAGCTTCCTGCAATGGCCTCTGTAGGCCTCCATTCAGAGACACCCCTGACACATGCCTGCTGTCAGCTGCTTTCCCTAGGCTCAGAGGCTAATTCCATAGACCCGTTCTTCTATTCTTATCTTTAAAAGTACACAGCCAAAGCTGCCAAGTTCTGCTGGCGACTGGGGCTGGAACATGTCCCCTTATTAGAACTTCATCCGCTTTCTGTATTTTTATGGTTAACTTCACTGTCTAAGCTTGACTGTTCTGGAACTGTTGGAGACCTTAGCATAAACCAGGCTGGCCTCAAACTCAGAAAGCAGCCACCCTCTGCCTTCCAAGTGCTGGGATTAAAAGTGTGAAGTGTGTCCCACCACCCTTGCCCTAAGCTTTTCTTTAATTCCTTTTAATAAATTGGAAACTGTAGTTCATTCCTCAATCTGTTTATCTCCGTGATCATAGGATTTCGTTCTAGCCCACTTTCTTATGATCCTTTCCTCTTCAAATTTCATACTTCATTTTTTGCCCAGTTTGCTCCTTTTCATTATAAATATTTTTAAGAGGGACCACTAGTAACCACATGACAGAGTAACTATTACACTGTTTTGAAATTTCCTCTGCCAGTGGAATTAATCCAAATAATTTCACTTTAGCATCAGGCAGAGTCTTCAGACAAGGGCAAAAAAAAAAAAAAAGTCACATTCTTTATCAAAATAACACAAGAATAATATCTAGGTAACATGCTATGTATCACAGGCAAAATTCTCCTATGAAATCTCTTGAGATAGGCACCCATGTTTAAATCACTCCTAGTACCACTGTCTTCCATGCTTCTACAAGTACGACCCATGAAGCTGTGCCTAAAGCATCTCACTGCTTTCCTATCTCAAAGTACCAAAGTCCAAATTTCTCCAAACAAAAACATGATCAAGTTTTTCACAACAATACCCCAGACCCTTTTTGTTGCAGGAGAATTGTTTATAAAGTCAGAAAATGTGCTAGAAGCCTCAGAATTTTATAAGAAACACCATGTTAACAGCAAGGGTTTGAAGAAAGATTTTTCTTTCACTTGGAAACGAGCCAAAGAAATTCTAAAGAAATGCCCTACTTATTTTTTGCATAATCAAACTTCACTACCTGCAGGAAGTAATCCCAAGGGTACTTAAAGAAATAAAATTTGACAAATGGATATGTTTCATGTTACAGAGTTTAAAAAAATTGAAGCATATGTACCAAACCATAGATACATATTTAGGATTTCAATGGGCAACTGCCTTGAACTCTGAAAAGGCTGACTCTGGAACCACACATTTATTAGCCATTATATCCATCATGGGAATACATGTGCAAAATAAAACTGACAGTGCTTCAGCATATGCCTTTTTGTAAAATAAAGTAGTTTTTTGCATGTTACAGCATAAAACATATTACATGTATTCCACACAATCCCACAAGGTAAGCAGTTACAGAAAGATCTAATTGTACTTTAAAATATATGCCTATTAACAGAAAGGGATAATAAAGACCCAAAGGATAGATTAAACAATGCTTTTAAATTTTTAAATGTTAATGAGAAAGGAACAACAACTACAGAAAAATATTTGATAGTAGGGGGAAATATCTCTGAATTAAATCAGCCTATATACTTTAAGTATGTATTGACTTCAAAATGGAAACAAGATTATATGTTACATTGAGGAAGAGATTCTGCTTTTGTTTCCACAGGGGAAAATAATCTAAGGATACTATAAAAATTGACAAAGATTAGATTTGACATGAGAGACCTCTTGATTAGGAGAGGTGATAATTCATAAAAACAGGATGGTGATTCAACCTGTCAAAAAGAAAATTTCCCAAAATTAATGTTAGAACAGGGTTTTGACTTTGTCTTTCCAGAAGAATAAAAACATCCAACTAAAGAATTTAAAGACCACTGAACATAAGACATCTAAAGAAGGACAAATTACCCAGAAAAAAAAAACCACCACAAAAAATAATTTGGCCTATTTTTAATTTAAACAGGATAAAATTTCATAAATCTTCCAAAATGTTTGTTTCTTTTATCCTTTACAGACATGTAAGGCACATGGTCTTTTGTAATACTAATTCAATTAAAAATTAAAGTTGGTTTTGGAATTAGAACATGGTACTCTCTTTCTCTACACCCAAGTATGCTTATTAAAGGGAAAACCAAAATTTATTTCTCATGGCGGAAGAGCCACCTAGATGAAACAGAAGAAAACCCAACATTAGGGACAATTCTATTGCAACTAATCTCATAATCCTTTGGTTTTATTTTGACTTTTTAAAACTTTTCTTAAGGTGTTACAATATGGTTTCCTGGCCCTGGGTGCCAGAGGTCCAGACCCACAGACCTGCTACCCCAGACCCCTTAGCCACCCACTGCTGCTTAGGCTCCCCCTAAAAGGACTCAGACACTTATATTAAGTTCATACTGTTTGACCAATGGCTCAGGCACATTGATAGCTTGCTCTTTCATCTTAACTCAACCAATTTTTATTGATTTGTCTGCCACGTGGCCTGTGGCTCTCCTGTGTTCCTTACATGTTTCTTCTTTGGGCATCTGGCTCAATCTGTCTGTGACTCCGCCCTGCTCCTCCTAACTATTCTGATTCCCCACCTACTTCTTCTATGGTGCCTGTCATTGGCCAAAACAGCTCCTTTATTTAACGATTGATATTCACAGCATACAGAAAGACATTCCCACATCATCTCCCCGTTACTGTCTAATCAAAAAGGAATGTTTGAATTTTAACATAGCAAAATTACATATAACAGAATATTAAGCAAGAATTACAGTTACAATACCTAGTCTATTTGTATTTGTATTGGTTATCACAGATGACTATTAATCTGCATTTCTTAATTATACATTATAATTTTAAATGAGTTACATAAACATCATACCTTAAACAAGAGTAGAAAAATACATATAGCATAACAAAATTGACCTTAAATTTGTATCAATAAACCAAAGTCCATACCACTGTAAAATATTTTGAGACAGCTGAGTTTTAAAATAAATTCAATAATCTTTTGAAAATCACTCATATACAATATCTCCTTTTTCTTCTTAGAAAAATATTAACTATGACCATTAACCATTTATAATGAAAACAAGTATTTATAAACATTATTTTGGGAATTTGAGGATAGCTTTCCATTACTACTTCCTGCTGATTAAGGGACACGGATAATCTTACAGATTCTTGAGACTGGATCATCTTAGTCTGCAGCCCTGAAGCTGATGTGATCATCTCTTCTGATGAGAGAATTTTCAGGGGGTCTTAGTTGATGAAACCCTATTTACCTGGAAGCAATCCATAGGTACTCATTAACAGTTAAAAAAATTAAAATAAAACACAATAATAACCATAATCTAGATTCTGTGTCTATTTTCTATTTTATGTGGCTTATTATATTTTTATTCCTCTATTTCTCTTTTTTACAGACTTTCTCTACTTTCTTTCTTTTCTCTCTGAAGCCTATGTACGTTTTACACACATTGTAACCTATTTACAGGTCTTTTTATCATCTGAATCTGTTTTATTGTGAATCCTTAATTATTTTCAACCAGAAGAGCTTTTAAAATACTCACACTCTCTTAAAGAAACATAGTTTTTTCAGAAAAAGCTGAGTCAGAAAGTTGTCTTAAAAGGGCTGTGTCTCTGTTCACTGCCAGCAAACAGCAGACCCAAGAAATGCTGCACTAAGAAACCATCTTTGACTCTATTTCCTTTTTTGTTCAATGTAAACATAAACCTTAAATCAATCACATGCTACCGAGTCTTCTGTGAGACCTCAGGAACCAGCCTGATTGCAGCTTACTCTCCCAACGACCAGTCCACCGCCATTTTGTCTGTGGCATAGATGCCATACTATCTCTGTACAATGACCCACTTCAGATACACAATTTGGAAGCTGCTTTGGCTCAGTTTCTGTGCTCTAGAAAACTTTATAATCTTTTTCAGGCTTTTTGTGGGTGCTCGGCCCACATTGAGACTTCATCTGTTACAATATGGTTTCCTGGCCCTGGACAGCCAGAGGTCCAGTCCCATAAACCTGCTACCCCAAACCCCTTAACTGCCCACAGCTGCTTAGGCCCCAAAAATAACTCAGACACTTATATTAATTTCATGCTGTTTGGCCAATGGCTTAGGCACATTGCTAGCTAGTTCTTTCACCTTAACCCATTTTTATTAATCTATCTGACACATAGCCCATGGCTCACTTGTGCTCTTTACATGTTTCTTCTATGGGCTTCTGGCTCAATCTGATCTGACTCCACCCTCATTCTCCTAACTATTCTCATTTTCCACCTACTTCTTCTATGGTGCCTTTCATGGGTCAAAGCAGCTCCTTTATTTAAAGACTGACATTCACAGCATACAGAAAAATATTCCCACATTATTAAGATATAAATATTATCTCAATTAATAAGATTAATATATATTTAAGCTTTCTGTTATGATATTAACAGTCATATAGAATACTAACTAATTCTAAATATAGGCTTCATCTAGCTTCCTGTACATGATTTCAGGCTTGAGTCTGAAGTAGATAGTTAAGAAGCAAGTGTATACAAGTGTATTTAATAAACTATGGCCTTTTAACATCTTCAAGATCTGCTGCAAAGGACATTTAAAATGCTAAGTTTTCTGCAGTGAAGCATAAATATTTCTAACAGTGACTGCTGTAGTCTCCCAAAAACTTATGAGATCCCATAACAAAAAACTTACCTGGATTGTGGTGATGCGACTAAGCTGACAAACACCATCCAAAGATCAGTTTTGGATTATAAGCTACTCTGGACAGGTGGTTAGCTAAAACTGTCCAGCCTCACAGACTACTCCAATAAAGACTTCAGATAAGCCTTGTACTTTCCCATCACACAAAAACTGGACAACAGATAGCTCTCCCATGACTTGATCTTTATCATTTTTTTTCAGGGTTCCCTAAAGATTCCATTGCCCCCAAACAACAGGAAGTAATTTTAAGTACACAACACCCACATTCCTAAGAGGTGCAGTGGGTAGGTTTTGGTCGTTTGTTGAATGATTGTCATCATTTGGGGGGTTGATCACAAGTTGTTAACGGTCATGCTCAGGAAGGAAACTAAGAAAAGGAAATTAGATTCAGGGACCTTGTTGTAAAGAAAGGGGGATATAGGAATAATATGATAAAAGGTAGATTATTGAATCACTTTCAAACTACAAAAGTAACTACTAGTCTCAAATGTTTTACATTAGTATGGATTATTGTATACGGATACAAGTTTAAGGTTTTTTGTTGCACTGTATTTCTGTTTCTGTGAGTTTGCTTCTAATTGCCTTCAGCTGTGCTGTTAGGTCTCTTGTGTGAGATTTCTCTACGTTTGTCATATAGGTATCTAGTGCTATGAGTTTTTCTCTTAACACTGCTTTCATTGTGTCCGGTAAGTTTGGGTATGTTGTGAATACCTTTTCATTAAATTCTAGGAAGTCTTTGAATTCTTTCTTAACTTATTCCTTAACCCAGAGCTGGTTCAATTGAGAGATTTCAGTTTCCATGAATTTGTAGGCTTTCTGTGATTTTTGTTGTTGTTGAACTCTAACTTTAGATCATGGTGGTCTGATATGATACAAGGAGTTATTCTCATTTTTGTGTATCAATTGATATTTGCTTTATGACCGAGTATGTGGTCAATTTTAGAGAACATTCCATGTGGTGCTGAGGAAATATGCGTATTCCTTTATGTTTGGGTGTAAGGTCCTGTATATAGCTATTAAATCCATTTGGCGTAATATCTGTTAGATCCCTTATTTCTCTGTTGAGTTTCTTTCTGGTTGATGTATTCAAAGATGAAAGTAGAAAATTGAAGTCTCCCACTATTAGTGTGTGGGATTTGATGTGAGGCTTAAGCTTTAGTGGTCTTTCTTTTACATATGTAGGTGCCCTTGTGTTTGTGACAAAAATATTCACTATTGAAACTTAATGTTGGTGGATTTTTCCATAGATGAATATGTAATGTCCATCCTCATCTCCTTTGACTTTAGTTTGATATCTATTTTGTTAGATATTAGGATGGCTACACCAGCTTGTTTCTTAGGACCATTTGATTAGAAAGTCTTTTCCCAAACCTTTACTCTGAGCCTGTATCTGTCTTTAAAGTTCAGGTGTGTTTCTTGTATGCAACAGAAGGATGGCGTCTGGTTTTGTATCAATCATGTTAGGGTATGTCTTTTTATAAGTAAATTGAGTCTATTGATATTAAGAAATATTAATGACCAATGATTATTATTTACTGTTATTTTTGGTTGTAGCACATGACATGTATATTTCCCTTCTTTGGATTTTTCTTCTGTCAGATTATTGACTGCTTGTGGTTTCATGGTTGTATCTAGTTTTCTTAGGTTGGCGTTTTCCCTCTAGTGTTTTCTTTAGGGCCAGATTTGTAAATAGATATTGTTTAAATCTGGTTTTGTCTTGAAATAGCTTGTTTGCTCCATCTATGGTAATTGATAGTTTTGCTGGGGTATAGCAGTCTAGGTTGGCAGCCATGGTCTTTTAGTGTCTGCATAACACCTGACCAGGATCATCTTTCTTTCATTGTTTCCATTGAGTAGTTGGGTACTATTCTGATGGGTCTGCCTTTATAGATAATTTGGCCTTTTCCCCTTGCATTTCTTACTATTTTTTCTTTGTGCTGTAGGTTTAGTGACTTGTATATTATGTGATGAACAGACCATTTTTGGAGGGGTGGGGTCTATTGTGGGATTATGTTTTGTTTCATTGTAAATAATTGTCCCACCTACTGATTTAATAAAAACACTGATTGGCTGAAGTGTGGATGGGGCTACCAAGCTAGGACAACTCTGGGGATAGGAAAAGCAAAGCAGAGATGCCAGAGAGATTAGTGGAGAAGCCACGATGAGATGCCAGTAAATGCAGAGGAAAAAAGTTAAAATGATGCTCTAAGAAAAGTTACTACTAGTATAAGCCACAGGGCTGAACAAGATAAGAATCATGGGCTACTCTAAGAAATAAGAGTTAGCAAGCTATATGCTTGAGCCATAGGCTGATCAGCATAAAATTAATGTAAGTTTATATGATATGTCTATATGTCATGAATAAAGGACTGTTATAGCCATGAATAAAGGACTGTTTTAGCAATGGTAACCACTGCAGAAGAAGTAGGTAGGGAAATTGAAGCATAGGTAGGAAAAGGATGATTGAGTCGAATGAGAAGTGATCCAGCTGCCCAAGATGCAAGATGTAACAAAATAGGTAAGTCACAGGCCACATGGCAAGACAGATTAATGGAAATGGGTTGAATTAAGATAAAAAGATAGCTAGCAATGTGTCTGAGACATAGGCAGAACAGCCTGAAATTAATATAAATATTTGAGTCACTTTTGGAGGGATAAGCAACGTGGGCAGATCCAGACCATGGATCATAGGCCAATCAACATAAAATTAATGTAAGTATCTATGTGTTTCTGTTGGACTGCCGGTCTGCAGGTCTGGACCACAGGTCAGACAGGACATAAACTTACTATTATAAGGGTCTAGTCTATTTGCTGTTCTGTAAGCTCCTTGTATCTTTATAGGCATTTCCTTCTTTAGGTTGGGAAAGCTTTCTTTTATGATTCTGTTGAATATATTTTCTGTGCTTTTGAGTTGGTATTCTTCTTCTTCTTTGATTTCAATTATTCTCAGGTTTGGTCTTTTCATGGTATCCCTGATTTCCTGGATTTTTTTTTTTGTTATGACTTTTTTTGTTTTAGTGCTTTCTTTGACTGGCATATCTATTTCCACTGTTGAATTTTCTACTCCAAAGATTCTCTCTTTCATCTCTTGCATCCTGTTGGTTATGCTGCATCTGTAGTTCCAGTCCATTTCTTTAGGTTTTCTATTTCCAGCTTTGCCTTAATTTATGCCTTCTTTATGCTTCTATTTCAATTTTTAATTCCTGGAATGTTTCTTTCACCTGTTTATTTTCTTTATTTTCTCTTAGAGATTTGTTAATTTCTTACAATTTCTTGCTTGTATTTTCTTCTATTTCTTTAAGGGATTTTCATACCCTCTTTTATAGCTTCTATTATCTTCATAAGGTTGTTTTTAAGGTCATTTCCTTCTATTTCCTCTTCATTGCTATGCTCAGGTCTTGATGTTGTAGAACCACCAGCTTCTTCTGGTGGTGTCTTGTTGCTCTTTGTGTTGTTATATGTGTTCTTGCACTGGCATCTGCCCACTACTTCCTTTGTTCACTCTTTGTTCTCTTTTTATTTATTTATTTATTTAAAAAAGTCTTTTTCTGTATATTTCCCTCATCCCCCTCCCTTCCCTCTTCCCAGTCCCTTCCAGTCAGCCTTCAGACTCTTTCTCCTCATCCCCTGATGCCTTCCCCAAAAGGGGCGAAATGTCCCAAGGCAGGTCAGTTCAGTGTGGCACATCCACTCCAGGCAAGTCCAATTTCCTCACCCCAATATCAAGACTGGGTTGGGTGCTCCTTTTCAGGGAATGGGCTCCAAGGTGCCAGACCACACACAGAAACATGTTCTGATCCCACCCCTTGAGGCTCTATATACTGCCTAGGCCAATTGACAGTTGCCTACCCTTGGAGGGTCTAGCTCCTTTTCCCTATGGTCTCCCAGTGGCTGTTCTTGATTCAGTGAGCTCCCCAGACCTTCAGCCAGCCATCTCTGTGTGACTCCTCATAATCCCTATCCTCTTGCTCATACAGACTCTACTCCCACCCCACACCCAAACACTCTCAGCTGGACCAGGAGCTCAGCCCAGTGCTCAGATGACAATTAGGTTGGTCATTCATTTGATTATAGGGAAAGTCCTGTTTAGACACCCCTCCACTATTGGCTGGAGACTTAACCAGGGACATCCTGTGAGTTCTTAGAGGTTTACCTAACATCCTATCTCCTTCCAACCCCACATTGGCTTCCTCTATCAAAAATCCCTTTTTTTTTTTTTTTTTTCCTCCCTCTTTGTTGCTCCTCTCACTGCTAGTCAACTCTTAGCTCTTAGTCAGTTATGGGCCTGGGGGCTGTGTGTCTCCAAGAATTGTAGAGGTTGCTCTTAGTAGGCTCTTAATTGGCTATAGGCCAAGGAGCTGTGTGCCTCCAGTTGTCAAAGGAGTTGTTCTTACTTGGCTCTTAGTTGGCTGTCAACTGTATACCAGGGAGCTGTGAGGTACCAGTTTGTCAGTGTGTCTGAGATTTTATTATACTAGAACAAATTAGGTAATCATTACATCTAGCCAACCCCTGTTGCAGTGCGGTTTCTTTGGTCACGGGCAGCCAGGGGCCCGGACCCACAGACCTGCAGCCCCAGACCCCTTAGCCGCCCGCCCGCCACCCAGGCCCCCAGAAATGACTCAGATGCTTATATTAACTTCATGCTGTTTGGTCTGTGGCTCAGGCGCATTGCTAGCTAGTTCTTACATCTTAAATCAACCCATTTCTATTAACCTGTCTGCCACGTGGCCTGTGGCTCACCTGTGTTCCTTCATGTTGCTCCTTTGGGCTTCAGCTCGTTCTGCCTGACTCCCCCCTGCTTCTCCTACCTATGCTCTGATTTCTCCTCCTATTTCTTCTATGGTGCCTGTCATGGCCCAAAACAGCTCCTTTATTTAAAGATTGAGATTCACAGCATACACAAACGCATTCCCACATCAAACTCCCTTGCTATCAACTTCTGTCTTGAGGTTTCTATTGCTGTAAAGAGACACCAGGACCATAGCAACTCTTATAATGAAACATTTCATTGAATCACTCATTTATAGTTCAGAGGTCTAGTCCATTATCATCATGGCAGGAAACAAGGCAGCATGCAGGAGGACATGCTACTGGAGAAGGAACTGAGGGGCCTTACATCCTGACTCATAGGTAATGGGAAGGGGTCTGAGACACTGGGTGTGTCTTGAGCATATATGAGCTCTCAAAGTCCATTTCCACAGTGATATACTTCTTTCAGCAAGACCACACCTATTCCAACAAGGCCATACCTCCTAATAGTGCCACTCTTTTGGGGGGCCTTTTTTCCTAAACCACCATACATGGGGAACAGTGATCTTCAGCACAGCTTTGCTCTGAGCATCATAGACAGTTATTGTTATGATGTGTCTTATACTGTGGGTGCTCTTTTGTGCATTTTAGCTGTGAATATTGATGATAACACTATATTCATTTGGAATCCATAAAAAGTAAAGCTTTCCAGAACTGAAACCTTTTCTACTAACTCAGCTTTTAAGTCTCTATTTATCTGGAAATATGTAGGCAATGGGGGTATGCCATGACCACAGATTTCCCAACATTTAGAATCTTTCAGTTCACAAAGAAGGAAATCTGCTTGGTCTCATAGTCCTCTATTTGCCTTTGTCAAAAGCTGATTTATCTGAACAGTTCGGACATCTGTGTATTCACCTCTTAGGCTCTTCTGTTTCCCTCATCAGCCAGTTGGTGCCTTTTGTTTGCTTTGTTGCTTGACTGTTGTTTTTTGGAGACGGTTTCTCTATGTAGCCATGGCTGTCCTGGAACTGGCTTTGTAGACCAGACTGACCTCAAACTCAGAGATCTGCCTGTGTCTGCTGGGTCTAAAGGTGTGTGCCGTTACCACCTGGTTTCTGTTTGTGATGGTGGCTGCACTGCCTCCTTGGTCTCTTTGCCTGTCGCATTACTTGACAGCAATAACTTATGACAGGAAAAGGCTCCTTGGGTTCACAGTTTAGGTGTCAGCCATAGTGTGGAAAGCATAGTAGGACAGCACAGCTGATTGTGGCGCATGTGACAGAGATTGTTCATGTCCTAGGAGACCAGGAAGCAGAGAATAGTGTGAGTAGGAGTTGGGTGCATCCTTCAGAAGCCCAGTCTTAATACGCTAGTTCTTCCAGCCACGTTCCATCTCCTAAGAGATCCAGAACTCCCAAAAGTAGTGTCACAAGCTGGAAACAAACATTCAAACTGTTAGCCAATGTGGCACAGGGATTCACAAGTAGGAGAATGTTCAAGTGAGCAGGGGGGTACGACGTAGACCAGGAGTCATGATAAAAATTTATCTCTGACAATATATCAGCCCCAAGTTCAAACTTGTTCACTTGTCAGTTTTTGCAATCTCAACTGAGTTTGCAAATTTTAGAATTAAAAGTTGATTTAAAAATTAAAGAAGAAGCCAGCATCTATACATTTTTTAACAGTGTTCACATTGGCCAGCATAGAACCTAGGCTACGGGTGATATATTGTCTTTCTGTGAAGGTCTGAATTAGATGACCTTCACTTCTGGATTCTAAGATAGAGTAATCTTGAGAGATTCTCCTATATTTAAAGTGTGGATAAAATATCTTCCTGGATCATGTCAGTCTAAACTGTACGAGATGGTCCTCATACCTCCTCAGAGTTCAACCAGCCTCTCCTCAGCATAGCCTTCCTGGTGTTGGCAGGTACTGGGTCAGTCTTTACTAAGAAGCCATTAAAATTAACTGAATTGCTCTGTTAATTATAAGCCCACCCTCAGAAGGCCTCACTTTAGTGACCTGGAATGTAACAGATGGCTGCTATGGGCCACTTAGCATCTCAACACAAAACACATAAGGTAAGAATAATTTACCATGCCAGTCTGGGTTTTGTGAGCTTTGCTTCCAATCTGGAGTGAAATAGTCATTAAAACTGAATTTATTCACCCATTTCTTAGTGCTTTGAGGTTCAAAGAGTACTCACTTCAACCACCATGAAGCCTCTTTCTTTTCCCAAAGACTGTTTGTAATCAGAATAGAATTCTATCACTCCACTCTTCCCTCTTCCCAGCCCCTCCTGGGCTCCCCACTCTCAAATTGATAATCTCTTATTATTATCTGTTGTTATGTATGTATACACACAAGGAATACAACATGCTGATCTGTCTCTACTGAGAATCTTTAATTATTATCTTCATAATTCCATTACTGTCATACTATATCTCATTGAAGATGAGAAGTCCTTGTCTTTACTCTTTTTCTGTTGTGTAACGGATTATTCCCTCCACGAAATGCCCATTTTTTTTTCTATCCTGTTTTGTAGCTATACAAAGCAGAACTATATAGAAACATGTAGATATCTTTATTTCCTTCCATTTCTATCGTTACTGACTGGAGACAGAAAATAAAAAAGCAACACAACTAAATAAACAAACAAAAAACACCCACTGCCTCGGTTTCTATTCCTGTTGCTGTAATTTTAAAAACACAGCAGTCCAACAACCTACAGGGAAATGAGTCATTGGGCTCACAATTCCAGGTGACAGTCCATTATTATGAGTGTGTGTAGGGTAGGGGGAGACCGCGGGAACCTCAGCTCTCTAGTCACTTTATAGTCAAGAGCAGGGAGCAAGGAATTAAGGGATGCCTGCTAGTACTGGGCTCACTTTCTTATATAATCCAGGCTTCCCTGCCTAGGGAATGTGCTCCCCACATTGGAGTGGGTCTTCCCACCTCAATTAAGGCAACCAAGACAATCTCTCACAGACATGCCCACAGGCCAATCTCAGGTCACTCTTGATTGTGTTAAATTGACAATTAAAACCAAGCACCACACCTGAATGTGACAGTGGCATATTAGGAGGCCTCACTGTTTAACAAATTGCAGAAACTTAGGGAAAAAAAATGATGAAAAATGTCACAGGAGTCAAACAACAGACTCATAGTCCCTGTCTGATTTTTGTGACAGGATGCAGTAGACAATCCCGCCTCAGAGGAAGCCATTTGTAATATGAAAGCTCATTTCTTTTGGTCATCATGGAGACCAGAAGATTTAACAGGGCCTAGTTGTTGAAACTTGACATTTTAGTTTCAAATAGCAAGGAAGTTCTTATATTCCTTTGGGGGTGAGGGTATATGTGTATACTGGTGGATGTATTTGGGGAGGGGGGCATATGTGTATGTATGTACATATGTGTAAAGGCCAGTGATTAACCTTCAGAGTGCTATTCCTGAGGAACTGAATGTCTTGTTTGATGAGGCAGTCTCTCACTGGGATTGGGATTCACCACTGAGGGGGTGGACTGGCCAGGGATTCCCCGGAGTTCCCCCATCTTTGCCTCCCCAGAGGTGAGATTCTAAGAACTTGCTACAATGCCCAGCTTTTAAGTGAACGCTGGAGACTGAACTCGGATGTTCATGCTTTCAGGACAAGCAGACAGGCACTCTGCTCGCTTAGCTCTCTCCAGCCCCTCTTGTATTCTTAATGATTTTGAAATGTCCCCAAAGACTTCCATCCAGATGATAAATTGTCCACAATCTTTTGTGCCTGGATCCTAAGTGCATATTCTATACCAGGGTGCAGTGTCCTGAGCAGTGTTCAACACTCAGATTCCCAGATGCTATAACTGAGAGACTTCACCAACACCATGACACTGACTTTACAATTAGTCACTCTGGGAAAATCCCAGTACTTTTCAAGGAATATAACTAGTGCCACACACCTGTGTTTGTCTGTCCTCAGAACTGCATAGATACATATGAATGGGTGTCACAGCTGGAACCCACAATGTACCCCACAGGCTCTTGTTTCCAGCACCTGGTCCCCAGCAGCCATGGCTGTTTGGGAAGGCTGTAAAATCTGAGGAGCCTTAGTCTTAGATGCAAAAGTAATTGACAAGGAATTGGCATTCAAAGGCTATAACACAGACCCTGGTTCTGGCCTCTCTTTCTGCTTCCCAGTCATTCATCATGTGAATGGCCTCTACCTCCTGCTCCTATGACCACAGACTGAGATGTCTCCAAGCCTTTCCCAGAATGATGCCCTGGGATCCTCTGAAACCAGGAGCCAAAAAAAAAAAAAAATGAAAGCTTTCTTTCTTCAGGTTGTTTCTGTCAGATATTTGGTAACACCACTGCAAAACTAACTCACAAAATAGGGAACTCTGCAGACTGTGTAAACATTTGACTCTGTCTTCTAGCATATGATCAGCTGCGAACGTGACTGTATTGGACTGTGAATTGTTTTGTTATAAACCTCAAAGGGTTCCTCTCATTTCTGGTTCAAATTATTATAAAGACTTTCCAGTTTCAAATTATGTTATTAGTAGGTTATAATATCCATGAATTCCATGTCATAAGAGAAAAAAATGTACCCTATAAAAGCCAATATTCCTTGGGATAGAATTGTCAGTGTAGCAAAATTAATAGCAAACATCTATGAAACCCATACTATCCCATATCTTGTTTATTTTCTAATAATCACTGGCACACCTGATTAAAGCCCAGGGGCTGAGGCGATGGATCCGGGAGTGAAGAGCTTCCTGAATAAGCATGATAGTACACTTGATCTCTGGCACCCATGCACAGAGCTGGGAGCAGTGGCCTCTTACCGTGTCCGGTTTCTTTGTGGGCCGAGTCTTTCCCAGGCGAGGGCGACGAGATTAAACAATCTGCACTCAGGAGTCATTTAGGTTCCATCATTCGGGGGCTCTCCACAACACACTGAGAGACTCGAGCTTTATTCAGTACATCTTATCTCTTAGACCTGTCTGTCCCTCCCTCGCTTCTCACCTTTTTTCTCTCTCTCACACCCTGCCCCCTCCTCCGGGCACACCCAAGGTCTTGGAGGATCTTGAGAGGCTAGCACTTAGCAGGTGGCAGCATCTATAGTGCAGGAAAGCTTGTTTTAGCTTTTCCCCCTGTAAACATAAGGTTTTAGTCCTTAGGGGAGAATGGTGAGCCATAGAGGCCAGAATGGCACTTATTCAGGAGACAACAGCCTCTGTCTATAATCTCAACATTGGGGAGGCGGAGGTGGGTGGATCTCTGAGGCTCTAAAGCCAGCCATGCCTAATCAATGCACTAAGAGCTGATGACAGACCTGTCTCAAAACAACCAGTAGCAAGGTGGGCAGCTCCTGGGGAACAATACTCAAGGCTGAGCATGGCTCCCGTTTTACATGTGCATAGATGGACATGTGCTCCTACACATACACACACCACCACCACACAGTTTGTGAGTCCCTGCTGGCTTGGGAAATAAAATAATTTTTAGAATGACACTATGTTGTAAAAATTTGAACTATGAGCATCAATCATACTAAGAACTAAGTACCATTATGAGCAATATAATGAGTGCTACTGTCATCTTTAGAATTTGTCTGACTGTGGCCAAAATTGCCTTCACAGATATTTCCACAAACCCGGTTAGTGGGACAATGGTTCCTGAACATTTGAAAATGGACACTAGTTCACTCACACTATAATAAAATCCTGTTAGATATTCTTATTTTATAGAAGCTGTCTTTACCTCTCCCTTCCTCCCCCCTTCCTCTCTCTAGGGCTGTCCTGCTTGTGCGAGTTCTTAGAATATAGTCATCCACAGTTTGGGTTTGTGGTAGCCTCTAGCATGCAGAACATCACCAGAATGCAAATCCAAGGTCCTATAAAAGTTTCAAGACCTTGGAGATTATTTAGTAAATTATTGACAACTCTATTGTTTGAAACACTTGCTAAAAGTGCATATTTAAGGAGAAACACTGGATGTGGAGTCTCCCTGGCCCTGACCTATCAGTCAGTGTGCAACCTTATCTTCATAAAACACTCTTTGAAATCAACAGGAATTCTGCTGTTCAGGGAGAGAAGTGCATGCTTCCAATAGTAATGTGTGTGACGCCAGCTCCTACGTGTCACAGAGGGACTCCACGCCACCCCATCAGACTACAAAGTCAGGAATCCAGAACCAATCAGCTGGTTCTGTCTTTCCAGTCTCGCATATAACTCATGAGACAAATCCTTTTTCCTTTAGTGAAAATGGCAAAATTGTACAAATGCCAGCTTCAGATACGTGGGCCTTCAAGAAAGGATAATTGCCGTTAATACTCAGTTGTTAGCCACAAACAAGCAAGATGCCACTATGATTAACAAGTAGAAAAACAATCCACTGTGATATTGCCTTGAAATAAAATGTGTCTGCCTTTGTGTGTGCATGTGGAGGCCAGAGGTCAATACTGGATTTTTTCCTCAATCATGTGGGGGTTTTTTGTTGTTGTTTTCTGAGACCCAGTCTCCCACTTAACCTGAAGCTCACTAGTTGGCCAGCAGGCTCCAGGGATTCTCATCTTTCTGTCTCCCCAGTGCAAAAGTTGATAGGCATGCACCACTATCAAGGCTAGTGTTTTGGCAACTTGACATAAACTAGCCTTATCTAAGAAGACAAACCGCAGTTGAGAAGGTAGGTAGGTCAGACTGTGGAGCATTATCTTGATTAACGATTGATGAGGGAGGGCTCAGCTCACTCTGAGAGGTGCCTTTCTTGATAGTATAAAGAAGCAAAGTGTGCAAGCCAGGAGGAACAAGCCAGTGGGCAGCACTCCTCTTTGGCTACTCTATCAGTTCCTGCCTTCGGGTGCCATGTCTTCCTGCTCTGACTTCCCTCAGTGATGGACTCTAGTTTCCAGGATGAAATAAAGCATTTCCTCCCTGACTTGTTTCTGGTCATGATTTTTATCACAACTTTAGAAAGCAAACCAGAACAGTCACCATAATAGCCTCGTTGGTGAGAGGGTTGATGAGATTTGAACTCAGATCCTCAAGCTTGAAAGATGAGCACTTTACGTACTTTAACAACACATCTCAACAAGCTATTAAGATAGCACACTGAAAGATGAAACACCATTAAAACACCTACCCTCAACCTTATTGTAGAATCATCTCACCCTTTGTCTGCAATAGTATATAGAACTAGAGATTAAGGCCAGGGCCTTGGGTATGGTAAATAATGCTTTACTCATGGGGTAGATTTCCAGCCTTTGCAATACTACTTTTAACATAACTTTTAGTGTTTATGTTAAAGTCTTGTGTTTATCTCCTGTGGTTCTCACTCCTAACTGAAAAGTCTCCCTCAGTGAAGATTTCATCTATCACATTACTTCCTATATCCATGTGTGAGTGTGTGTGTGTGTGTGTGTGTGTGTGTGTGTGTGTGTGTGTGTGTGTGTGTGGCTTCTAATATAGGATAATTATTTGGTTAAAAGAAAATGCACCTGTCAGGTAGGTCATTAGTTTTAAGTTAAGGGTAGCTGTGTATAAACATAAAATATTGGAAAGGAATACAGAATCTAGACCATGGTTCAATATCAGAAGCACAACTTCAGAAATGGCAGACTTAGGTTATATAGCACCCAGTTAAAGCTTCCAGGTCAAGGGAGGTATCAGGGTTCTCATCAACTTTACAGCTGGAGAAGATAAATAAAAACCCATGCTTCCCCTACTCGAAATTGCTCCCCAATGGGAAGATTCTGAATACAAAGCATAATCCCCTTTTCAGCCTCCGCACTCCATCCTGTTTCAGGAAACAAAAATCCTAGAGATGGAGCATCTCAAAACAGAAAACACATCTTTATCCCTCGACAGGAGGAGATGAGGCAGGAGGACATTCCCTGAGAGAAAAAGAAAGGCTGTTTTCTATGACGCTAAAGATGGGATTTTTTTCCTCCTTATAGAGTTAGAAACATGCTTGGATGGAGATACCGCTTCCTGGAGAGAGCTGCTTTTGCAGCATTTTTATTTGTATTGAAGTCTGCATCAAAATTCACCTTTGCTAGCCAGGCATGATACATGCCAGAAATCCCAGCACTCAGGAGGCAGAGGTGGCAGGAAGATCAGGACGCAAGCTTATCCTCAGCTACATACTGAGCTCCAGGCTGGCCTAGGCCAAGTGTGTCTTATCTCTATCCTACCCTTCCAAAGGAAGGAAAAAGAGAAATTCTTCTTGCTATATATTCAACTGATAAATGGCCATGAGCAATTGATTGGTTTGCCTTGTTTAGAAATATTTAGTGTTCTTTAAAACATCAGCAAATATAATCAGCTAGCCCTATATTGCCTGCGCTTAATTTATACTGAAAGATGAGACAGTTTACAATTTTAATTAATAAAATTACTACTTCAGAGCACAAATAATAATAAGTACAGAGAGGCTTATCCAGAAGGGCAAATGTGTTACTCAGAATGGGCATTCCATAGTGGTTTACAATATATATACTGAAAGGAGCATCCCCACAAAAATAGAAAAGATGCTACTAAGTTCTATAAACATATTTTATTAGGACATTTAGAATTTAGACAAGGTGGTCACACGGCAAGAACTTGGTTGTAGTAAGACATCACCATTCTAAAGTAATTTAAGTATATGCAAACTAAAAACCCAGTTCCACCTGTATTCAGTTCCTTGGCTCTTAAGTACTGTAACAAACAGATAAGAGGTATACACAAAGCTCACACAGCATCACTAACTATCTTTGAGGAGACAGCAATCAGTCTAGCCAAGATCAGAGCTTGATGAAACCAAGATTAGTAACTTATGATAATGTGTCCTTTTACTCTGTATTTAAAGTTTCCCATAACTTTAAGGAAGGCTCACAGTGTGTGTGTGTGGGGGGGGGGGGTTTAAATCAATGTTTATTATGCTTTTCCTTCAATACCTCTACCCTAAATTTCAACACCTCAGTTTCTGCTTTATCACTATTTATAACTCAGGGTTTGATATATTCTATGGGTCACGTTTCATATTCACACTATCTTACTTTTTGTGTATATTCTATTTTTCCTTTTATAAGTATGAAAGTGGCATTGTGTATTATAATTCTTTAAGTTTTCCTAACACCTGTACATAAACACAATAATTTCACCAAAAATTGGGTCCCTGATTGCAAACCTGAGCAGTAACAAGGGAACACACGTGTGAACTACACCAGGCTGACATCTGACTGACAGTTCATTAGACAGGGGAAGGTTACGCTCTCCTGACCCCAAACGACGCATGTGCTCAGAGCCATTTTGTTCTCAGCGCAGGAAGCTGAACAGCCCCACTCCATTTCCCTGTAGAGTCCAATAGAAACACAATGCTAGAGAAACCTCCCCCCTCCAGAAAAAGAGCTGTAAATCCTGCTAACATCCCCCGCATCTGTGAAGCTAGAATGATTCTCTCCAGATGAGCTTTAGAAAATAATGTATCGATTTCTGATGGCAATTTATTGTTTGTTACAATCAATTGTGCTTATGCTATGGCTTTAAATTTTGTCTTCCCCCCTCTCACTCCTGGTGGTTGCGATTATAAAGCCAGAAATGGAGAAAGCTTTAAAGGGGTCACTCTTCAAATGTCTGCCATTTAAATGGCATTGTTTGCAGTCACAACATTTCTAGACACTCTGGTCTTTTGGGTAGTCAGTTTAAATGACGCAACATTAAATAAATGCTAAGAATTAAACCATAGTATCCCCTGTCCCTTCAAAGAAAACCAACAGTCACCATCAACCCTAAACTCACTCTTCCTAGAACACTGAATAAAGGGGTCAGTAAGCAAGGGTGGGGTGGTTTGCTTAATAAAAGTAGCCTGAATATGCTACCACACAAGGGTAGGAATGATGACTCTGTGTGTGTGTGTGTGTGTGTGTGTGTGTGAGAGAGAGAGAGAGAGAGAGAGAGAGAGAGAGAGAGAGAGAGAGAGAGAGAGAGAGAGAGAGAGGATGAAGGGGTTCGCTAGAGCAGTGGTTCTCAGCCTGTGGGTCCTGACCCCCTTGGGTCAAATTATTCTTTTAAAGATGTCACCTAAACCCATCAGCAAACACAGATATTTACATTATGATTCATAACAGCCATAAAACTATAACCATGAAGTAGCAACAAAATATTTTATGATTGGGGGTGACCACACATGAAGAACTGCATTAAAGGGTCAAAGCCTTAGGAAGGTTGAGAACCACTGCTCAAGGATAGAATCAACTGTGTGTGTGTGTGTGTGTGTGTGTGTGTGTGTGTGTGTGTGTGTGTGTGTGTGTGTATGTGTGTGTGTGTGTGTAAGGGGTAGGATTTATTAGATTGGCTTACACAGTCTAGGGTATCTAACAGAGGTGGCCTTCACACCTTCACACTGGCAAGGCCAACAACTACTGGCTGCTTGGTCCATGAGGCTGGACTCTCCGCAGTGCTAATCTTACCCTGAAGGCCTAGAGGATTCCTAGAAAAACACTGTTCTCAAGACCATATTGGAAGACTTGAGAAGACTTCTGATGTCACAAAGAACCACTTCAACAGTGGTAACTGCAACAGCAAGATGCCACCAGGTAGATGAACTTGCCAACGCGACTTGAAGGAAAGCAGCGAAAGGAGAAAATGTTTCCTTCTCTTACCTAGGCTACCCCAGAAGGGCTTTCCCAATTCAAGAAACCTGATGAAGAAAGTCCCTCACAGGTATACCCAGAGGCTTGTCTGTTTGTTAACTCCAAATCCAGTCAACTTAACAACCAAGTTTCACCACATGTGATCTCTACTTACTTTTCTTTTAAAAAGGGGAGGGGGAGGCTGGAGAGATGGAAGAGTGAGTAAAGTCATTGCCTTTCACCCTCAAGGACCTGAATTCAATCCTAAAAACCCAGGTATTTTATGACAACAGAACGAAGCAAGAACATTGGGTGGACAGTGCAGGAATCAGCTTCCTGAAACCTAAGCATACCTTCTATTTACCTGGACGTAGATCTGGATTGTGGAGGGGGTGTCTTAGGAATGTCTGTCCCTCTTTCCATCAGGTGGAACATAAGAAAACTGGCAAAGTTCTTTAAGAATAATCAAGAAATAAAAATAAAGAGAACTGGCCCCTTGATAACAACCTAATTCTTTGGATGAGAAAACCTTGAATACCAGCTCCAACCTGAAGATTCTCAGCATAAAAACTATCAACCAGATTCTCACCTATTTACTTATTTTCCCTTAAGTTGGTATGAATAGGACTTCCATACCCCTCAACCAAAAGTTCTACTTTGGAGAGAATAACTTTCTGAAAAATACCAAAATTTAGATATAAATTCCAGCATTTAAGCAATAGAGGTAACCAGCTGGATTACTAAGACTCCCTATACTTTTAGGAAAGGGATACTCATTGAAATTTTGTTGATCCTAGGCTATGTCTCTTCTAGAAAATTCTACCTATGACCTCAAGTGTGTCAGTAACTATGGATATTACATGTCTGCTTTAGTCACTTGTCTATTGATATGATAAAACACCATGACAACATAACCAAGTCAACTTTTACAAGGAAGAGTTTATTGTGGGCTTACAATTTCCTATGTTTATAGTCCATGACTTCTAGTAGGGAGCATGGCAGTAGACAGGCAGGCATGACACTGGATCAGTAGCTAAGAGCTTATGTCCTGATCCATAAACATGAGACAGGCCATGAAACCTCCTCTAACAAGACCATACCTCCTAAATCTTTCCCAAACAGTTCTACCAACTGAGGACTAAGCATTCAAATATATGATTGTAAGGGGGTTGTCTTAGTTAGGGTACGTTATTATGAAGAGACACTATGACCATGACAACCCTATAAAGGAAAACAATTATGGTGGCTCAAATTAGGTGGTTTAGTCTATTATCATCATAGCAGGAAGCATGGTGGCATACGGGCAAATAAGATGTTGGCTACATCTTAATCAGAAGGCAACAGGAAATGGTCTGGGACACTGGGTGGTATCTTCAGCATAGGAGACCTCAAAGTCCACCCCCACAGTGACATACTTTCCCCAAAAAGGCCACACCTACTATAACAAAGTTGTACCTCCTAACAGTGCCACGACCACTCCATGTAAGCTTGGGGGGCAATTACATTCAAACTACCACAGCAGCCATTCTCAATCAAATAGCCACTATGTAGTTATAGAGATTATGAAGAGCCAGTCATGAATCCTGGTGTGTGTGTGTGTGTGTGTACATGCGTGTGTGCGTGTATATGTGTGTGTAAGAGAGAGAAAGTGTGTGATTGTGTGTGTGCGTGTGAGTGTGTGTGAGCATGCATGTGCCCATATGTGTATGCACCTCTATATACAAGGATTATTTGGCAATAAAGCTATATTTTAAAAGATCAGACAGAACATCACATCAATAAACCCATTGTGATTAAAAACAGAAATAAAACTAGGTATAAATTTAATCACAACCCCTGATGGCACAGCGTTAAATCCAATCTCTTATCTCTGAGGGATCATAATATATATTATATAACTTGGAATAAGAGTATGCTTCTCCTTCTTAAAGTAAGCAATAAATAAGCCTTGGTACTCTGTACCAGTTATTAGCTACTGGTTACACAGCTCAAAGCCTGACTTCAGCAAAGTCTCTCCACACAGCCTGAGAATTGCTCACTTAGAGACTGTAAGAGAGAAATTAAAGGTCCTCCCCCAAGTTTCAAAACCAATTTTTGAAAGAAATCAAATCAGAGCTATCCATCACCCTCTTCCAAAGCTCTCATAGAAGACAAACTTATTTGCTAAATGAACAAAATTCAAAATTCTTCCTGGAACCATTCATGCTAATGCTATTACATTTCTAGCCAGAAAAATAGCATCTGGATATAATGCTATCAGTCTCTCCTATTGGAGTCCACTTGCACTGGCTGGGGAATTCCTTCATAACAGAACACCATCTCCTGAGGACTGGAAGCTGTCATGTTTGGCATTGTATATAGACAGCAGTTAGCAAGGTGCTTGGTGAATAAACCATACTTGTGAAATAGTTATTGGGTGAATAAATGAATCTGATAGCTGTCACGTATCATAAAGAAGGAAGATAAAATTCATAAGCAGGTAATTCTGATGTGACTCTCCTACTGCTGCTGTGGTCATAGAGAGAGTTTCCCCTGGTTCCCTCAAGCTCTGCCTTAGCTCTAACTCACCACCTTTGCATGCATTCAGGTCCTGACTAGAAAGCTGAGAGACCCTGAAGTGGATGAATGGGGTTTTTCAAGTGATGACTGACATAGGCATCCCTGAACATCTTCCAGTCTACATCCTGCTTCTTACAATGGCATAACCCCCTTTCACCCACTCATGAGTGGACGATCACTCCAAACATCATCTTCTCACTCACGAATGGATACCCCAGTCACCCACTGCCTTGCTTTGACTTTGCATCCATCTTACACCTGTTCCCTCAAACCACTCCCAAAGGAGAAGTTGCTTCTGTAAGTATGAATCCAAATTTTGAGACCCATGGACTCTATTATTTTTTAGTTCAATGTGGCTTTGCAGATAAATACTCTGAAATGCAACCATGCCATGTATTTTTAACAACTTTTTATGAGTAAGATTTCTCGTGAGGAAATGGTGTACTCTTCCATGTTACTCTCAAGACCTGAGCACTGCTCCATTTCCGAGTGCCAGTTTTTAAGCACATTTATGTAATTTAAAAATAAGTGTTCCCTCACTTATAATCAGTACATTTTTTAAACCTGGGGTACATTTTAAGTGTGTAAAGGACTTAAATGTTTCAAAATAATTTCCATTCTGGGATCCATTAAACAACAGACTACACTTGAGCAGAGTAATATGAAAGACATCGAGTTTCATTGCATAAAACCAAAGTACCCAGGAGGCTACTCTGAACAATCTAAATTTATTCATCTGAGGAACTTTATTGTTTAGAGAACAAAGGATTGTCTTATGGGACTTCCAAAGGATACTGGGTGAAGCTCGATGTTCACTGCTTGGTTGGTGGGGGTCATGTATTGGCAAACGAAGTATTTCATGTCCCTCTGCATGGTCCTTGCCTCTCCATTAAGTGAAGGAATCTTTCTAGCAGTGAGTGGGCATAGAGTTGAATACCTCTGGTTGAAAGCACAACAGTAACAAGGCAAGAAATCATCTGACAAGCATTATGGTTGTGGTACTGGGTGGGGTCACTTGAGTGAGACCTGTTTTACTTCTTCCAATTTCAATCCAACAGAAATCTTTTTCTTCATGGTGAGCCCATAAGAAGCTTGTGAACACTGTAGTAAGAACACTGTGTGACCATCCAAACCCTATGGACTGATACAACTTCATCCGATTCCCTTATCTGTTTAGAAGAATCAAGAGATACCTTCCATTGCCTCCTACACATGGTCTTCTAACACATCCCTTGAGGTGTCCCCAATGACACAGAGGGTAATGTTTAATTGGCCTACGTTTATGACTTAGAAAATGAGGGCAATTTTATCTGACTGCTCCTTTGGGTTTTCCAAAAATACCATCTTTATATGCTCGCTTAAAATCTTTGGGAACCAACTTGAAGAATATCGCCATCCAAGAGTAACTACAGAATTCTTGGAACTGACTGTGAGGGAAAGAGAGAGATTGTTGCTCAAAAATAATTCAGAGTATCTTGAATTGTGAGGCTCCTCAGGACAAGATGTTAAAAATAAACCATGTGAATATGAACCTGAAACAAGAACTCAGTATGGTCTATAGACACAGTAAGTTCATAAGGTTCAAACTAACTCGTGCTAATTGCCCTGTGGGTTCTTTTTTCCAGGGGAGTAACTATGAGTTTGAGTTGGCACACCCCAAAGGAGATGAGATAAGGGTAACCGTTGTCACACATGAGGTAGATTTTGTTTATTTTTCCCTGGAGATGACTTTTACTGCTACATGCACACGCACGTGTGCGTGTGTGCATGCATGCATGTGTGTGTGTGTGTGCATGTGTGTGTGTGTGTGTGTGTGTGTGTGTGTGTGTGTGTGTGTGTGTATTCACAAAAGTGATTCCTCTCCATTGCAGCAAACCTGGAACATCCTGAAAAATTAATTTAAAATAAGCACAATTGTATACCAATAATATTAATTTTCATCCAATACTTTCTTAGCTGATAGGTAAATGAATGGTAAATAGGTAAATAGAGATGATAGATAGATTAATGACGAGTATGGATAATGACTTGCTTTGATTAGAATATTATATCATACTATCAGGAAATGGTTTTTTCCACTTATTTTCACAGGTTGCCATGCTGTGAGCATTTCTATAGCTTCTTAGTCTTTAAAACAAGATTTCTAACAGTTTCATAGTACTTCATCATGTGAGATTGCTGCAGAATTGCCAGAATTTATTTAGCAATTTCCCTATTGTTAGAAATCATTTTTCATACTATCATAAGCAAA
Source organism: Phyllotis vaccarum (assembly GCA_033318265.1). Classification (NCBI taxonomy): domain Eukaryota; kingdom Metazoa; phylum Chordata; class Mammalia; order Rodentia; family Cricetidae; genus Phyllotis; species Phyllotis vaccarum. The sequence continues at coordinate 198,760,147 of JARWLC010000001.1, forward strand.
TTTCAAATGAACATTCTCCTCCTGAAATTCTCCTTGAACACTATGGGTTACTTCTCTGAGCTAAATTCCTAGACGTGAAATGACTGTCACAAGGTTGAACATTTTACATGCTTTTAAGTGCTTGAGATTCCTTTCTAGAAAGGCTGGACACGTGGCAGTCCCAGGAGCATAACCCCTTCTCCATTGCCCTGTCCACTTATCTGCTCCAAGGCAGCTGATTATTGCTTGCTCTTGACTACTTTTTAAATACAGAGGTGGCAAGGGGACATACCCTACTATGGAAATATAATGATGAAAACCCCCCTTTGCTTACTGACAGTGTCCTCATACACACTGCCATAACAGTCTTACAGAATCATCAGAGGTTACTATGCACTATACATGAGTGCACATGTCTCCCAATGTTCTCAGAACAACTACAGTCTCTCTCTCTCCCTCTCCCTCTCCCTCTCCCTCTCCCTCTCCCTCTCCCTCTCCCTCTCCCTCTCCCTCTCCCTCTCCCTCTCTCCCTCTCTCTCCCTCCCTTCCTCCTTTTCTCTTCCATTCCCTCTGCCTCTCCCTCTCTTACACACATACAAACACACATGTCAAAATAATGAATTTTTAGATTTATTTCATGTATAAGTGAAGTGTGTTTGAGCACACATGTGTATATACTTCAAGGCAACCATGCAGAGGACCGAGGACAATTTGCAAAAGCCGGTGGTCTCTGCCATGCAAATCCTAGGAAGATGTGGCAGTCTTAGGCATGGCAACAAGCTCTTTATCCATTGGACCATCTTATATGCCCAAGACGAGTATTTTTGTATACAGTTATAATCTCAATGTCTTATTTCATGTTTTCTTTGTCATTTTTCATGAATTTGACCCACAGAGTCCATATTTAAAAGAATAAATAAATAAACTAAGCACTGGAGAGGCCAAAAAAGCCAAGATCCCTAGAGCTGGCTGGCTAGCCACCCTCGACAACTTGGTTAGGTCTAGGCCAGTGATAGACCATATCTCAAAACAAAAAAGGTGATTAACCCAAACTTGCTCTTTGGCCTCCAGCTGCATGTCCATACATACACACAACAGCTCACAGTTTCTTTCTTAAAGTTTAAATTTTCAAGTTATCTAGCTTGCAAACCCATAGTTTCTTCTTTTGGGGTGAAGAATACAAGCCCTGAGTGAGGTCTGCAGACTAGAGATCCAAATTTTTCTTACACAAAATTCATCCACCTCCAGATCTTTGAAAACACTGTAAGACTTTAAAATGTCTAATGTAACATAATTTGAGACACCTAGGCTTTGGTATTTATTTTCCACGTTGTAACATCTCTCACATGTAAGTTGAGACACCTAGGCTTTGATATTTATTTTCCGCCTTGTAACATCTCTCACATGTAAGTTGGCAGTGATTTTTGGCCAGCTGCCTTCCTGATTATTTTTTTTTCCTCCAAAAACATTAGATTTTATTCTCAGAGAAGATAACTCTCTTTTTACACTCATAATTTGTTTACATAAATATTTAATTAAATTATGTAATTACAATAGCAAGCAAAATAACCATTGAGATTCTTAAGCACAACAAAACTAGCATGTGGTAAATGCAGAGCTTAAGTGAAGTGGGCAGGACTAGAATGTAGCTTCCTGGCCAAGTGTGTTTAGTGGGCTGGGGGAGGAGTTATGATGTCTTACTGAGAAAATAGGCAAAGCATTAACCCAGCAAACTGGCTGACAGTGGATGAATTAGTGGGGATCTACTTGCCTTTTACATTTGAGTATTCCTTCCAACCACAAAGTAACAATATTCCCCAACATGGTCTCCAATTAAAGTTGACCTGCAACCCCAAAGCAACAATGGTCTCCATCCCTCAAGCAGTTCTGTGGTGAGCGGGATGTAAGAAACATGGATGTGTTGTTTTTTCTATCAAGCCCCCTTTCAATGTTTCTCTATTATAAACATCAGATTCATGGGGACTTGAAGACACAGAAGCCATTTTTCCAGTAGTATCCTATCAAACCACGGATTCACTGTTTCATCTGGTGCTCACCTAGAAAGGACACAGCTTCCCACCTAGAAATCCCTGGCTATGCTGAGTCCATTTCCAACATGATGTTTTCCTAAAAGACTTTCAAGGACAGTGTTCCTTGAAGATGATGTTGGCCTTGGGTACTGACCTCGACACTTGACCTGACAGAATACGAATATATTAAAATGGTTTTTGCATCTAAAAGATGCCAGGGTTTTGCAATCAGGTTATTCATCTATGGATGAGACACTAAAAGAATTCCTAAACAATGTTCAGCATTGGCCATACTCTGGCATTTTCAGAAATTTATCAGTCACCCCTGGTCTCATCTGATCAATAAATTGCCTTCTCATCTCCCCCCAACCTCTACTAAAACCAGCACAGTGCTTATATAATGCTGTTCTAAGGGGATTTATTACTAAATAATTGAACAGCATCGATCTTAAAACTGAATTACCAGACCCGGGACATTTTCTTCATGTTAACAAAGACTGACTGATTCCCATCGAAAGCCAGGCCATTACTATATCAAATACTTTGGGATTCCTGGTTTATTGTGAAGTAAAGAAATACTTTTTCATAATCATTGAAACCTGAGATATCACCATTTATTCCTTTTTTTCTCTCTTTGATTTTATGTGAGGTTGTTAATAATGTGGCTCAGACAGCTGAGCAGTTTTTCACTCTCTTCAGATACTAGAGGGGCCTTGCCTCTGAAGACAGCAGCTATGTCATTTTTCTAGTAAATTAATATCTTTAAAAATATACGCAAAACTAATCTTTCTGTTTGCAGACAGAAATACTGTGATGCATTGCTCTTTTATCTAGAAAGGAAATATGTTAATATGGTCCTGAAATATTTGTTGAGATCCTACTGTGTGACTGACCTATCATAGAAGCCAAAGGCACAAAACAGAAAGAACCCCCATCCTCACATGAGTGGGCAGGAAAACATACATAACTTCAGAAAACTTCCCCACGAAGAAGCATGCAATATTCGGGACACCTGTTCAGGACACGTACCCTCTAAACTCAAAGTGCATTTAGCAGTTTCACCTAGATGTCCCCAACTTCTCTCTCAACAATCCTATAAAACTTGTGAAGACCCATCTTAGAAACTGAATGCATTTTAAATTTTAAACTGTATGTGAATCTTTAAGACACTTTGGTGAACAGTACCAGGATTGTCTCTGTACCGAGAACACATAGGCTTCTGCATTATGGTCTGGACCAAATGTTCTACATGCTGATTCCATTTGCTAATAGCTCAGTGTTATTTCTGCAGATTTGAGGGTTAGTTTAACTGATTAAAAACAGTGAAACACTACTACAAACATGAGACTGGCAGAGTCCACACCTCAGGGCTCCCAATCCTGCCCTACAGAGCAGCTCCACATGCACTCTCACACCCTGGACTGGAACACAGCTCAGCAGTAGAGCATTTTTCTTGTGCATATAAAGCATTGGGTTCAAATCCAGTACATTTAAAAAATTATAATCTTGGTCCTGCACTCAAAACTGTTGCCAACTCCTGGCTTAGAGGATACACTGATTTTTGGACTTGTCATAAAAACTGAACACACATGGACTCCCAACACTGTCCCCCATGTGCCCCCAACACTGGTTCCTCACTACCTACCACTTTTATTTTGCTAGGAATACTTCTGTGGCACACTGATCCTGTAATCAGTCAAACCTGAGGTGTTTGAGGTTCCAGAGACAGGAAACACCACATAACCTCCAGGAGGCAAAATTCGCCACACATTCCCTTCCCCATTGCCTGCCCTTTGCCACCACATGTTGCTCTTGCTCAGGGGCTCCCCACTCATCTGGAGCAGCTGTCAGCTTCTTGGACAGGAGGTGGAGGCTGAAGGGATCCAGGTTCCTTTTGGAAAGGGTAAGTATCCTGAGAGGAGACTGCATGGGTCTTAGGCAGCAGGAAAGGTCCAAAAAAGCAATTTTGATGTGCTATCATCACTGGCTGAAACCGCACTGAAACACCCATGATTAAAAACAGGACTTTTTTTTTTTTTTCTCAGCAAAGAAGGATGGGTACCACTGACTCTCTGTCTTGTAATAATTAACTATGCCACGATTACTGACCCAGTCTTCTTTAAAGTCTATTATCTTACTCATGTAATTTTTGTCAATAATTCTGATATCTTAAATATGACATTCTGATATTATATATTAGGATGACAGAGTATCTGAATCAGAGTTTTATCACTACAATAAAATGCTTGAGGTAATAAAGTTATAAAGAATATGCTTATTTGTTTCTTTGTTTTGAAAAAGCTGATCTCAAATTAGGTGGATCTGTTGCCTGGGGCCTCTGGTGGACATGTGGGTAGCAATGACAGGGAGGGTATAATAGAATAAAACTCCTTACAACCTGAGCCAGGGGTCAAAGGAAGAAAAACAGCTTCTCAACTCCTTTAGAGCATGCTCCCAGTAACCCAAGGAGCTTCCGTTAGGCTACATCTTTTAAAAGTCCCATTGCTTCCCAATAGCACTAAAGACCAAGCTACTAACATGCAGACCTCTAGGGGCTACTTATCGAAGCCAGACCACTGAGATCTGAGGTCCCTGCTCTCATTTACTTTCTGTTGCTGTGATAAAACACTGACCAAAAGCAGATTGGAGAGAAAGGGATCATTTGGTTCATAGACTATGGTCCAGCCTCACAGGAAGCCAAGGCAGCAACTCAGGGAAGAGCTTGAAGAAGAAACCAATGGGGAATACTGCTTACTGTTTCCTCAGTGATCTTTCTTATGAAGGCTAGGCCCTGCTGCCTAGGGATGTTGCCACCCACGGTGGGCTGGGCTCTCCCACACAAATTAGGTATCAAGCAAAATGCTTCACCAATGCACATACAGGCCAATCACTGATGTGTGTCAAGTTGGACTGTGCTAATATTGTGATAATAGCCTGTCAAATGTCATGCCCGAGGTGTCCTCATTTCTGTGTCTTGTCCTGGGCCTTGCAATCACTAGCCTATGTCTAAAGTTCCCATACAAATGAGCAAATTAGTTGGCGAGGGATACAGCTCAGTTGGCGAGAGGCTTGCCTAGAGTGAACAAATCCTGGCTTTGTTTTCTGGCACTGTAAGAACATGGAAGAATGGGTTTCTAACCTTTGGTCATAGATGAAGGAGGATCTTATAAGGCTACATGCCTCTTTGAGGAGATGCAAACAGTTAATGGTTGCCAGAAGAGGGAGAGGCATTTTCAACAGTGGTATAGACACAGGTAAATTGCTCATACCCCAGCAGATAGCCTCCATCCCCTGCTCATAAAAGCAATGCTAGTCAAAGCCATCGGATGACAAAAAGAGGTGTGAAACTAAGAGGTACCCTTGATGGGAGGGAGAAGGAGTTCACTGGGAGTCGGAGAGGGTAAGTAAGATCAAAATACATTAAAGAGACCTGTGAAACTTTCAAAGAATAATTGTCTTTAAATAGTGAGTGAAGCATGCCTGCAATAGTCACCCTCAACTTTATAGCAAGTTCCAGGCCACCCTGGGATACATCAGACCTTGTCTCATAAAATAATAATAAATAATTTGAATAAGAATGTATGAACTTCAGATGTGGAGTGAGCAAAGACAGCAGCCCTCAGCCTTCAGATTTTAGCAGAAGTCTTGCAGTGTATGACAGCCAAAGCTCTATAATGCTTGGCATTTTCATAATGAAAAAGTGAAATTCTCCCAGGGTTAAAAATCTACACATTTGACATGAATGGGAAGACTCTGGCTTCATTTGTTCCATTATAATAGGAACCCAGTGCACCTCTCTCAAGGTTATGAGCAAAGTAAAATTACAATGCTATAAACCTGTCACAAGAGGGTAACTCCTGGAATGTGTCAGTCAGCAGAACCACTACAAGACCACAAATGACAGTCTAGGGAAAGGCCTCTAGGTATTTATGGGAGGCCATCCAAAACCATATTCTATGATTTAATAAATTCATAACAGACCCCAAACCTGTGAAACACTGAATACAATGCTTCCTATAAAAAGTCCCAGAAATAGGAAAAAGCAAGTCTGAAGAAAATACCTCATCCAATTAAGTACCTATTGACAACATTCCCAGCATGCCTTGGAAGGCCAGGATTAAACTCCTAGTTACATAGTGCCAAGCATCTACCACATGCTGGGACACACATTCTAAGCACAGAGCATGGTGGATTAATTCACTACACACAGGAACTGCACAAAACCTTAGCTAATATCACCTCCTCTGGGATACAGGAAGAAACCCCAGGCCATGAGATATGAAGTAGCCTCAAGGTCACAGGTCATAAAGCCAATGAGTGGTGAGCCTGTAATTCCAACCCTCACCTGTGCTACAGAAGCACAACTCTCAGCTAAACAAGACACAGCAGAGAGCCCTGTGAATTTGCAGGCTCTCCTTGTTTCCTTCAGGATGTCTCCAGAGTGACTTTATCCATTTATCAGTAGGATTTCCTGTCTATTAAATCTAGGGTCATTCAACAGCAATTACAGCTCCAGAATCCCAAACTCTTAAACATAGACAGGCTATTAGCATATCTGGTTCAACCTGGTGCCTTCATTTCACAGCCGAAGGGTTTGGGGTGCAGAGGTTATAGCTTGGCAGCGTCATTGGAATCATTAATCTGCTACTTGCTTTAAAAAAAGAGAGGACTGTTTCTTGATTTTTTTTTTCAAAAAAAGGAAAGACTGAGGCAGAATTCCATTGTTAACAATGAGAGAATTGTTTGTGACCTGGAGCTAAAACTGGAAAATGATTAAGGCCTTCTGAGTAAGTGTAGAAAAAAAAAATGTGCCCTAGATACTCATGCAGCTGTGTGTGCATTTCAGGTGAACATCTGACCTCAAATCTTCCATGGTTTCCCATGACAGCAGAGCAACCCAAATGGACAGTGGAAAACATCTAACTTGAAGGTTCCTCTTGGGGAAATAATATCTTGTCAGAAGTAAATTCACTTATTTGTTTACTGTTACTTAGACCTTCCAGTAAATTTACTATTTTCACACATTGTATTATAATGAGACTAAGACATTTATAGCTAAAGAAAATTGGCTTCTCTCCTTTTTTCTCACAGTAAGTTCCATGTGGCTAATATACGTTTAAAGTTCAAGAGAACATTAGAAAAAGCACAGGTGACTGGGTTAATGTGTCCTCAGATAAGTAGGCATTCATCTCAAGCTGTGTCCGTTACTGAGGGCAGGAACTTAGCCTCTTTGCTATCATTTAAAGCACTGGAAGGAAGCACATAAATGACAGCAAGCCAACATGCTTTGCCCAGAATGAGCTTCTATCCCTAAATCAGGAAAAAAAAAAGAATAATCCAAACCAAACTCCCTCCCAAACATAAAGGTGCTCGGTGGGGATGGCAGCATCTTCTCAATGGCATAGTGCAAATAGAACGGTGTTCTCTCTCTCTCTCTCTCTCTCTCTCTCTCTCTCTCTCTCTCTCTCTCTCTCTCTCTCTCTCTCTCTGTGTGTGTGTGAGTGTGAGTGTGTGTGTGTGTGTGTGTGTGTGTGTGTGTGCATATGTAAGAGAGAGAGAGACAGAGACAGGGACAGAAAGGAGGAAAGTCTAACATGGCTGACATTTTGTATCTGTCTCCTTCAGACATCTCAGTGTCATCTTTTATACTGTTCTATTCTTGAGGTGATTTGCATTACTTCATTCTCAGTAAGATTTGAGGTCATCTAGGAGACATAGCTCTATGTCTATGGTGGTATTTACAGAGGGGTTGAATTTATATCATCCTTAATGTGGCTACCAGCTTCCCATCACCATCCTGGCCTCAATAGAAAGGGGTGAGGGGATCAAATGCTATCATTCTTCTATCCCCAACTCATGGACTCATGTGACCAGCTGCCTCGCACTCCCATCTCTGTAGGGGTATTGTGTTGTTTCATGGTAAATAATTGTCCCACCCACTGGTTTAATAAAAAGAGCTGATCAGCCTCAGGCCCAGACATATCACTTGCTAGCTCTCTACCCTTCATCTAACCCATGTCTCTTGTTCAGCCATGCGGCTTGGTACCTTTCTTTAGAGCAGCATGGTTATCCTCGGCTTCCTCTAGCTTCTCTCTGGTGCTCTTCTGGCACTCTGCTCTCAGAGATTTTCTTAGTCTGGTAGCCCCGCCTACACTTCCTGCTTGCCTTTGGCCAATCAGCTCTTTTTATTAAACCAGTGGGTGGGACAATTATTTACCATGAAACAACACAATACCCCTATACATCTCCTGACTGTGGATTCATTCAGACAGCTGACTTGCTCTCCTGACACCCCAGTTGGACCTGTTTTCACTACCATAACTTCTCCACCTTCAATCTCTGAGGTAAAATAACCCTGCTCCCTTAGGATGTTTTCACTGGGTATCTGTTACAACAGTGATAGTGACTAACAGGCATGTGAAGGTTTCTAGTTGTTTTTCCTAAACCTACAGTCACTTCATATTCCTGGGGGGGAAATGACTGATGAAGAAACATCCTTATTAAAATGGATGAAAATAACTTCCAAGCAGAGAAGAACCTAAGGCAGATCAGGTCTATGTGATGGCAAGATGCCCCTGGAGTAGGACTCCTCAAATCACGGGAAGCAATTACTATTCCCCTCAAGAGGGGGCATCAGTAAGACAATTTCTTCCAACAACGTGTTAGAACTAGAATTGAGGAAAAGGATGGTCCACTTCATGCCTCACATGATTGTACTTAATTATATATGCCTCTAACCTCCTGCCCAGCTCTTTAAAAAAACCAAAATCGTGATAGTGCTTCAAAGATGGACCCAGAATCACTTTGTATTTCCCTCACATGGAGATAAATTTCTTTGTCTGTTACTATCAACCATGTCCTTACTTAGTATTTGGAATGAGCTGTCAGCCCTAGTCAGCTAGAGCACCGGGACAGAGGCCCCTAAACTCAAGTAGCAGAACAAGTATGTGGAGCTGTATTATCATCTACACTGATGTTTAATGCAGGGTAGACACCATAAAGCTGGAGACCTGTGAGCTGGCCCTCAGCCAGCCCTGCTCACTATATGTGAACGATGTCGTGGATATATACTACAACAATTTGAGTGTTTAATTTGCTTTATATTCCTGGTATAAAACATCATGACTGAAGTATCATGGGAAGAAAGAGCTGATTTTATCTACAGGACTCAGGTCCCACTCTCTCATTGAGGGAAGTCAGGGCAAGAACTGAAGGCAATAAACTGGAGACAGGACATGAAGCAGAGGCCAAGGATGGGTGCTGATTATATTCTTGTTCCCCCAACTTGATTGGCTTGATTTTTTTTTTATCACCCAGTGCTGTGAGATAGTCTTTCTGTAGGCTGTGCATGTCTTGCTACCATTGGTTAATAAATGAGCTGTTTTGTAAAACATGAGAGATGGAATTCCAAGAGTGACAGGGAGAAGAAAGGTAGAGTTGGGGGAGATTCTGAGAGCTACAGGATGAGAAAGATATAATAGAACATAGGTAAAGCCATAAGACATGTATGATACATACATTATAGACATGAGCTAATCTACCACAGAAGAGCTAGCCAGTAATAGCCTAAGCCATAGACCGAACAGTTGGTAATATTAAGCCTCTGGGTGATTACTTTATAATTGACTATGGGATCCTGGGAGCTGGGTGGAATAGAGAAAGACTGCCTACAACCCAGGACCACAGTGGTTTGGGCCTTTCCACATCAATATAATCCTCAACTAAGAAGATGACCGACAGCCTTACTTACAAGCCAATCTGATGGGGACATTTTTTTTTTTTCAACTGAGGTTCCTCCATCTCAAAATCTCTAACTTATGTCAAGTTGACAAAAAAACAACTGTCATAGCAAGTGTCCCTTAAAGGTCTGATTGGGAGAAAGATGGTGGAAAATTCAGGGAGTAGGTGGGGCCTAGTGGAGGCTGGAGGTCTTTAGATCATTGAAGATTGCCCTTGAAAGAGATTAACACGATGGTATTCCTCTCCCTCATTCCCTTTTCCCAATCCCTTTCCTGTCATTTTGGATGTTTTCCTTTTCCACAAACCCAGTATTGTCATCAGCATAGCTACCAGAGGCCCAAAATAATGGTTTCAATTGATCTTTAACCATATGCTCCAAAACTGTAAGCCAAAATCAATCTATCTTTTATCTTCATAAGTTAGCTGTAGGGCTAGAGAGATGCCTCAGCAGTCACGAGCATTTATTGCTCCTATAAAAGACTAGAGTTTGGTTATCAGTACCTGTGTTGGTCAGCTCATAACCACCCTTAACTCCTGCTCTAGGAGACTCAATGCTCTTTTCTGACAACTGTGAGCACTTGCACATATGCGTACCTATCTTCACATAGATACACACAGTCACACAAACACACACACACACAGAGAGAGAGAGTAAGAAAGAGAGAAAAAAGAGATGAACAGACATAGAGAGAAATAATAACATAAATCTTCTGAAATTAATACATGAGTTACCTCTAGAATTAATTATAGTGAGGGAAGGCTGACTGACAGGTTCAGGTGGAAAATGTATGTGTAAGCCTTGAGATGAATATCTGAACTACTCTGTTAGACTGAATCATATGAAGCTGAAAAAACTCAATTACTGTTAACTTAAACATTTTGATGACTTCCTCCACTCTCCTGGATTTAGCGTCTGGACTTTAGTTCACACTGAATTAAAATTCCCCAACAAAACCAGGAGTGTTGGCCACTCCACGAAGAAGAGTTTATTGACAATATCCTATTTTTCTTAGTGTATCTAAGACATAATGGAATACTAGAAACACAGTAGACACTGGGTAAGAATTTGATTAATTGAATAAAGTCATACTTCACAAAATGAAATCATTTGGAAGGAGGAGGGGGGGAGGAAAAGGACACGACAATAAATTAGTAGACCTTGTTTAGGTATTGGAGGTTTTGGTGAGTTTAAGACCTGGTTGCTATGTTTGCCACATGATTCCTCCCTTGCCCTCCTGAAAGTCACTCAAGAGCTGCTTTTCTCTGTTCATTAAACCCGAATTTATTAATTTGGCTTAATTGGCTTATTACATTGGAGGTGACAGATATCCAAAAACCAGGGATTCAAAACTGATCAGTAATGTTATAAATTAAATTCTGGGATGGGCCAGTATGTCATTTTGTGCAGCTTGGTCCTGGAAACATGACTGGGGCATCAAAGGAATGAATAAATTGTATACACCAAGGTAATGAGAGATGCACATACAGAAACACTATGGTCAGTTGGGCTATACTCATTCTGATGGAGAGCACCTACTCCACAACCCAGGGGAGTTAGCTGGTCCCATAGAAGGTCTCTATAGAGGAAGTCTCCAGTTGCAATCATACTAGAGGAGCAAGGGGAAGTTGCTAGTTTTGCACACACTATTCTATCATTCAAAAACACTTGTGCATAGGCCAGAGGAAGATTTTTCCAGGCTCACAAAAGTACAGCTTTGCTGTTTCCATAAGTCTGAGGCAATGGGGTCTCTGGCACATCCAAGGCCTTGTCAACAATACATATTCACTCTAGACTTCATCTGCTTCCCACAAGCCAGGTAGAAGATTTCTTTTTTTCTACAAACTAAAAAAAAAGTCAAAAAGAATTTTCCAACATGATTATTTTAGAATGTGTAGCTGGGATAGGATCAGGCCATCCTCAGAAAGTGCTCAGTTTTATAACCCACTGCTCTTCCCAATCATTTATTTTTACTATTTCTCTGGCTCACTGTGAGTTTCTTTTTCAGTACTGGGGATAGAATACAGGGTCTCACCCATGGTAAGCAGGTGTTCTGTCACTGGGCTATAGCTTGCATTAGTTTTGCTTTTTAATTTTTTTAGACAAGTTCACATTAATTTGTTCAGGCAGCTCTTTAACTTACTCTGTCATCCAAACAGGCCTTGAACTCGTGGTACTCCAATACAAGCCTCCAAATTAACAGGGATCACAAGCCTGCGCCACCAGATCTGGTTCTAATTTCAAAGTTAAAAATTAACTTTGTGGTCTTGATAACAGAGGGTGACTACCAATAAATCTAAATACCAAAGTGCTTCTATCTACATAGCTTTTTAAAACATAGTTTGGGTGTAGAGGAAAATCGGGTTTGTCAGTATCACAAGAGCAGACACAAGAAGGCAATGGCCCATCTGTTCTTTTTGTCTTCCCAGCCTAGCACAAAAGAATTAGTTAAAAAACAGGAAATGGGAATGGAATACACCAGATGGACAGAGCATTCTAGGAAAAATTAAGCAATGGTTTTGGGGAGGAAAAAAAAAAAAAAAAAAAAAAAAAACCTCTATCAGTTTATTGTAGGAGAAGCTCAAGAATGATGTAGCTGGAGCTAAAAGAAGGGTTGGGGTTTGGAAGGCTGGTTGAAGGGAAAAGATAAACAGAAGGAAAAGCAGATAATGAGCTGGGCACAGGTGATTTCTACAGTAAGGATCTCAAATATTCTTCCACTGTGGGAAGCTACTGTCTGCAAACTTCATAGTCTGCCACTTGAGCTGTAAAGTCTGGAGAGCAAAGCCATCTTAAGAAAAGTCCATGGGGGGTGGGGGGGCACACCAGTAAAGGACAAAAAAACCAGAAGACCCTTGCCTCAACACCTTTGTAGATGAATGGCTTAAATATTCTCCTTTGTTTACTTCTCTTGCCCACTGGACACTCAACACTCAACAGCTGACATTTTCAGTGAATTTAATCACATCATCCCAGTCAGGTGAATGTAGATGATGGAGGAAACACATTAGGAAACATCACAGAAGGAATGTCAACTATTTTTATCTCGCAGTATGGTTCTGTTTTTAGACTCATCCATTTGTAGCAGCTTTGATTATAACTCTTGAATGAAAAGTTAAATACTTTTTTAAGGGAAAGGTATGTGAGTATGTTTGGATAAGACAATTTAGAGAAAGGTGCTCTTATTTCTACACATGGCTCATATGTGAAATATTTGCAGTCTCTGCCCTCAGCAGTAAGTTATTTAACCTTTCAAGGAAGTTTTCGTGTAGAAAGAAGTAATTATGTATAATCAGATTTAATTATGTTAAGTAGAAGGCAATACAAGGTCCTTGCCAATTATGCTAGTAAGTTGCTTGCCTGGCCCTTCTGAGTATGTCAGCAAGAATTCTTCTGGCAGAGGAGAATTCCATCCAAGGCTATTTCCCAGATAAAAGAAAGATGCAGTGGTCTTTTAAGTTAAGAACAAATGTGGTAAAGAATCGCTCCCATATCTCAGTCAGCTATTTTTCTCTCAGATTCAAGAAAACTCAGTGAGACATTCCTTATAATGTCACATCCAAATTCTAGAGGTAGAAACTCTCTTTTGGAAATGCATGTGTCAAGAGACAGTCTGACTAACACAGTACAAACAAGTGTCTTAAGCTGGTTCGAACAGTTAGCTCCAAAACCACAGTGATGCACAGGTGAATCCCAGTGCATCACCAAACAAAAGGAACAGGAATAAAGATGTGGGAAAAGTGTGTGGGGATGGAGGGCTGAAAGGACCATGGTGGCAGGCAGATGAGGGGGGTGAGACTACTCAATATGCATTAGGAGTATGTGTGAAGTTGTTTAAAGACAAGTAAATAACTTTTATTAAAAATAAATTAATGGATTTTTAAAATATTTGGATAGCACATTTTTCTTCAATTTCCCCTATCTATTCATAGATAAGAGACTAGGTAGATGGGTATGAGAAGAAATGTATAAGCATTATGTTTTGGAATTGGGCATTCTATACAAGCAAAAAGCATGCTATCAATCACCCTTAACTATAGAAGTACAGAATTCTAAGAGTGTGCATATCATTCTTATTTACTATTAAAATAGACTGCTCCACTAAAATTCCTTATCATTGACCTAGATCAATGACCTAGATATTAACTTGACTTATGCAAAAGTAGATGCCTATGTGGGGTAGCCTCCTGATGGGAGTAAGTTTAATGTCACTGGGACAAAGAGATATCATGGCTATGTGTGCAGGACCTGAAAATATCACAAGTATAACTGAGATAAACAGGAGGTCCTCAAATCTACCCTAGCCCCAGACTTAGCTGGTGGGTTTTGTTGGGTTATTGTTGTTGAAGGTGAATTGGAAAGTCTACTAAAGGGATTTTAATTCAAGTTTAAGTAAAAGGGCAAAGGGAAGAGTATCCAAGAAGAAAGGCAGACTTACCCAGGCTGACTGTGGGCTCTTCAGGAGGAAGTTCCCATTATGGTTTTGCCTTTGAATCCCTTCCAAGAACATCAAATCATGACAGCAGCAGAACCTCAAAAATCTCTGGATTTAAGGAATCCCTGGAGTTGAGTCCTGGGGCTGAATTAATATGGCACTTATTTATTGTGCCCCTAGGTAGACCAGATGTTCCTCTAAGCAGTGGCTACTAAGTAGGGGATGGATGGACTAGAGTCCATTGCTGGACTTGTCCCAATTGTGTTCACATGTTTCAACTCTCTTACTGTGAAACCACAGCTCTTTGTTTGCAGTGACAAGAAGCCAAACTAAAAAGCAGCTTCTACTTGAAGTAAAAATCAAGACTCATAACTACTCTTCTTGCTGAATATCAATGTTAATGATGACAGATGGGTTGACAGGGGTAGGATCCTATGCTAAGCACTATACAGACTATTGTGGAGATATTTTCAAATACATTAAAAACAGTCAGAGATATCAGAAGACAGATTCACCTCCTTTTTTTTTTTTTTTTTTTTTTTGAAACAGAGTTTTCTGTGTAACAGTCTTGGCTGTCCTGGAACTCGCTTTGAAGACCTGACTGGCTTTGAACTCACAGAGATTCTTTTGCCTCTGCTTCCCAAATGCTGGGATTAACAGTGTGAGCCATGGCTTCTGCCTGCTCTGTCTTTCTATTCCTGCCTTAAATATGTTCTCTGCTCAGTTAAGGCGTGGCACCACCACTCTCTGCCTGGGAGCCTGGAACTCCTTCTGTAAACTAAAATGACCTGGACCTCAGATTGGATTAAGGTTGTAGGTCACCACTCCCAGGATATTCCCTGTGCTGGGATTAAAGGTGTGAGTTACCACTGTGTGATCCTCCTAGACTGACAGTGGGTAGATCCCTCTGACATCTCTGAATGTTTTTAATATGTTTGAAAATATCCCCACAGACTATATTTTATTTTCTTGTACCAACTCATTTCTAAAAAGATTTATTTTTAATTATGTGTGTCTGTGTGTGGATACGTGCATGCATGAGTCCTTCTAGAGCCAGAGAGATAGGCAGTTGTAAATCACCTAATATGAGTGTTGGGAACTGAACTCAGGTTGTCGGTGAAAGCAGTGTGCTCCCATGCTTGGCTGCAATATTCTTTAACCAGCTTGGCAGCTACACCTCAAACTATTCCAACAAGATAAAGTGTACAAATAAGTTTGTAGATGTTTTTGGTTTCTTTTTTTTTATATTTGTTCTTGTGACCAATATAATTTATGCTTGCTACATGACAAACATTGTTCTGGATATCAGACATTAAGGGACTTGTAAGACCAGAGTTCTCTGTACAAAGAGCTTACATTCTAGAGAAGGAGAAAACTGGTAAGAAAGTAAATACAGAAATAAATGAGATCATTGCACTCAGTGATGAGACCATAGAGGAAAAGGACACAGCCAAGGAAAGACTGCCAGCAAGTGACAGTCGGGACAGACTCCAGGAAAAAGGAGAGCTTGAAGTGGACCCCGGAGAAGCAGCTTAACATGCAACAGGCTGGGGCAGCAGCAGTGAATGGAATAGAAGAGTTCCCAGGAAGTCCTACACAGTGACAAAGGAAGGGGAGAAAAGAGCTTTAAAGAGTGTTAGCTGCAAAGAGGTTGTAGCAAAGGCTGCAGTGGACCCTCATCAACTGCCCTGAGTGGAGATGTGCAGAAGAGCTCAACTGCCCTGGATTTGAGATTTCAACTTTGCATTCTCTGTCTCTCTGAACCTCATACTGGCCAGCTACCCTAGAGGAGTAGACAAGAGCATCCATAAAACAATTCTTTACATTATCAATAAAACTGGAATGCATTTGAAAATTAGAGGCACAGGGCTAGCAGTGTAACTGAGCTGCTAAAGTGTTTGACCTGCTATCACATTGACCGAAGTCTCACCGACAGAGCCTATAATTGGGGGAATAGCAAGGTCAGGTGATATGTATTCATATTCCCAGTGCTGCATAGGCAACGTTAGGTGGATCTTTAGGTTTCACTGGCCATACAGGCTAGCCTAGCCATCATGGTGAGTTATAAGACAGTCAATAAGAGACTTTGTGTCAAAAATCAAGGTGTACAACTCTTGAAGAACTACACTAAAAATTGACCTTTGTCATCCTGACAAATACACACCCATGGGCATCAGCATTCACCCACATATTTGCACCCACACATACATACATGCACATATGAAAGAAGTTAAAAGACATCCTTTATAATGAGTAACCTTAACAAATAGATGCCCAATGTGTCCAAGACTAACTAATGTAACTGTAGCTATTCCCTGCAGCCACACTGTAGTCTGAATTCCTGAGAATGCTATAGAAGGTGAGGGTACTTATTGGACACGTGCTCTCCTGGGCCCCAACACATGTAGAAAAGCCTTGTCCGACTCTCCAAGAGAGCTCTCTAGAAAAGAGCATTTCCCATGGAAATGAGGTGCTGCAGTCTACTCACTGATCTGGCTGTTGTGTCCCAGGGCCCTCCTGGGCATCCCTCTTCATCAGTCTCCCACTGCCTTGAAGCCTCTCATATTGAATATCAATACTGCAGTGGATTTTGCAAGCACTAACCTGATTTAGAGATGAAATGGAAACAGTTCCATATCAGCAAAAACGTTAAAATTACATATACCAAGACTCCAAGCAAGGAAAGGAAAGTGAATAAAGGTTTTGAATTCCCAGGAGAAAGCTGAGAGTGAGGCAAGGGGGCAGGGGGTAGGAATTGGAAGAAAGATTCAAAGGGAGGAGGGACAGAGGGAGGCAGTTCCATAAAGACTCAAAATAAGTACAACAGGACAGAATTTAGGCTGGGGATGGCATGGATTTGAAAACAGTCTATCAAATCTTCCCCAATGCTGCCATGTACTGTAGACACAGAGCTGAACAACCGATGGAAACACAGACGGCAGAGAATTCCTTGCAAGAGACTTAGATTAGAATTCAGGGAGCCTTGTAAGTAAACTCAGATGCAGAAGTGTGTATGTCGGGGGGGGGGGGTCTGTCTGTGTGTATGTGTATCTGTCTGTCTGTCTGTGTCTGTGTGCGTATGCATGTGTGTATCTCTGTGTGTGTCTGTCTATCTGTCTGTGTGTATGTGCATATGTGTATATCTACCTATCTGTCTGTCTGTCTTTGTCTGTGTGCGTATGCATGTATGTATCTGTGTGTGTGTGTCTGTCTGTCTGTGTGTGTGTCTGTGTGTATGTGCATATGTGTATCTCTGCCTATCTGTCTGTCTGTGTCTGTGTGTGTATGCATGTGTGTATCTCTGTGTGTGTGTGTGTGTGTGTGTGTGTGTGTGTGTGTGTGTGCAGCCTTTCCCTTGGGCTTGCTCCATTCCTTGCCCCAGCTTTCCTCAGCACTCAATTTTTATTTCTGGTTTCTCCATCATCCTGGGGTTTCCACTGAAGCTTAGGGCTCACCCTTACAGATTCTCAAATTGCTCCCTCAGGGACTTCCTTTAGGGAACATAGTCCTGATACTCACTGTCTGGCCTATTTCTCCTTAGAAATATTGATACACAGCTCCATGACCCTGAAACTCTTGTATTCTGTATCCCTAAACAGCCAGCATTAATCAGGCGGACAACACCAGGTACTAACACCAGTGGAAAAAATATACAGACACCCGCAAATCATGGCTTGTGTGGCCTCTCAGTTCCCAGGCAGCTGAGCCTGGAAAAACACTTCCATGGACAGCCCTGTAAAATCAACAACTCTGCCGTTGTGCTGGATTGCATGAGATGTATTGAAAGCATCAGAAAACATGAACTTGTCTCTGAGGGGCTCAGAACGCAGTATCTCTCAGAAGTATGTTATCAAGGAAACAGCCATTATGTACCTGCTTTTGGGGCTGCCCTGATTGGTGGCTGTTCTTTATTGAGGTTTTGATCATCGATCATTGCCTGAGACCTTCTTCCATGACAGACACTCCTCCTAGGATCACAGAGAACCCTTTCAAATGAACACCCTCTCCACCAAAGCAACTCAGACACTTTAGCCATTTAAAAAGTTCTTCTTACCTAGTTCAAAGAGTATAGCCTCCCCTCTTTTGTGATAATCATATTACTAAGAAACACACACTTAGTATCAATTTAACACTTTTCACCTAAGTGTCCAAACTGTGTCATTATATAGTCCCAAACATTCCTCTGAAACCATTGGTTTATGACTGTCAAGTCTGCTGATGGTCTAATTTTTCTACCTATGAGTTACAAAATAAAATCCCCTTTCAAGGATAGAAGCCTGTCCAGTACTGTCTCTCTGAAATTTACTTAAATGTGACCAACTGTAGCTCCCCTGTGACCTTGGGTAAATTAAACCTCAGTGTCCCATTGTTAGCTGGGCTCATCCCAGTTCATTCTGGTGAGCTGACCTGGTAATCCCTTTCATCTTCAAACACACACTGGTCCAGATGACACATTTAATCATCATTATGATCCCCAGCCCCTACCAGTTAAGACTAAAAGACTTCCCATCTTCCTTAAAATTCCAGGTATGGAGACTCAAGCTTGGGAAAACCAACCACTCATGGGCTTAACAGTTTTGCACACCTCTGCCACCAAGCTGTAAAGAGTCTCCGCTTTCCTAGCTGCCTTCAAAAGCTCTTGCTTGCTTCCTCTACATCCACCAGTTAATTCCCTTCATCCGAAGAAGAAATAAAGAACATGACGGATGAAGTACGGCTCTGAGCCTGTGAAACAAACATTCTTGGGGACAAATAGCACAGAAGAGGCCCCAGAAAGAAAACTTCAAGGTTTTGAAATGTTCAGGAGAAATGACAAGACACCCTTTCAGTGGGATAGTTATCGTATGCAGAGACGTACCCCTTTCTTTCGACTATTTTCCAGCTCTGTGGACTAAGGTTGATGGCTAGAAAATGAGAAGGATGCAAGTCTTCCCTCTCTAGATCCACATGAAATCTTCTCGGAGTTGTGGAAATCGATTTTTCCTTCCTCACTGTAGAACATTCCAAAATGGGACTATTTACCAATCTATATCAAAAGCCCTAATCTGTAAAAGAATTACACCTTGAATTTCCTCTTAAGAAGCAGCAGTGAAGCCTTTACTGTTTCCCTCATCTATGACTTAACTAAAACCTTTGCTAGGTATTTATGTTATTTCTGTATGAAAAGCAGAATTTTGTCCCTTTTTTGGAAAAAAAAAAATACCACTTAATGCCCTGGATTCTTGTTTGAAACAAGTCAGCAAGCTGAGATGAGAAGACAGAGAGAATGACTGACATAAGGACTCCATAAACATGTGCCACTACGGCTTCTTTTTGTCTGCTTCCAGATCCCATTATGACACAGAGGTGGACCACCATCATGGGTCTCCAGAACAATTGTGCTACTTTAAGCACAGAACACAGCTCTCCACAATCTATGGTTTCCTCCCTTGGTGTCTCAGCCTTAGCATTTTTCCCAGGGAGAAAAGCTGAGAACCATTTATGTGCATTTTGCATAAAAATGGCAGAACTGAGTGGGATTTGCACATTCATTCATCTGCCAGACTTGGACTAAAATATCACCCTTCAAAATCCCAATTCAACTAATTTTGAGTGGCTGGCCAAAATTGGGGTCTGTCACTGCTTTTCTCAAATGACATCCAAACAGCTTTCTGGATGTATTCAGTCTCCTGGCATCTGATTTACTTTATGCTACGACAGCATTCACTAGTGACAAACAGAAATTATGCAAAGGTCTCATCATTCCCAAGCCAAGCAGGTGATTCCATCCATTGCTCTTTGTTCCCAAGGCCCTCCACTGTCAGACTCTTTCCTCTGCCTTCTGAACTTTTGGTCTCAAATTCCCTACCCAGCTCTATTGTAATCCCAGAAAAAGCTAACAGACCTATCTCTAGCCCTTTAATCATAATAATGTAACAATATTAGGGATGCAAAACTCAGTCATAGGATCATCTAGAGCGTTTGACGGGCTCAGTGTTATAATGGGGATGTGTGCACTTCTAGTTCAAAATGGGCAAAACAGGAACAGTGACTCAGAAGTTAAGGGTGCTCAGTGCCCTTGAGGAAGACATAGGTTGGACTCCCAGCACCCAGATCATAACTGCCTCTCTCTTCAGTTCTAGGAGACTCAGCACCCTCTTCTGGCCTCTGTGGACACTGCAAGAATGTAGAGTACGTAACTGCACCCAGTTGACACACGTACACGTAGAATAAAAATTTCACTCTTTAACATGATCAAGACTTTCATATCCATAGCACAGAATTGTAGGGCCCAGGAAAGTTACACACACACACACACACACACACACACACACACACACACACACACACACACACACACACAAGCTTTGGAAATGCCTCTCTGATTGTCTCTCACTGCTTGCTGCTCTGCTTTCTATCACCAAGGTGAATCTCAGAAACTGAAAGTTCATCCCCAAAGCAGATTACAGGACTTAACCCTTCTCTCTAAAATGAAAACTATAATTGAAAAAAAAATCCTAAAACTGTTTTCTATTCTTTTCTCATATTTCTCTCTTGGACCTAGCCCAAAGAAACTCTCTGAACCTTGTTTTATGGAAGATCATAAAATCTCGTTATGGTTAGAATAGGACATGTCACTTATAGCTTCATGTGTTGAACCCTTGGCCTCCACCCAGCATGTGGTGCTGTTTGGGGAAGGGTTCTCATTGGAAAAACAGGGTTATTGGAAGCATTACTTAAGTCAAAGTCCCTTTGAGCCTCTCTGCTTCCTGTCTACTATGAGATGAGCTGACTTTTCTGGGCTTCCCCAGTGCTGTGCAGCTTCTTCTTGGACCCAAAGTAACGGAGCCAATCAACTGCTGCGGAACAATCTTTTTGTACAATACAAACACGTATTACTCCCATAGATAAATAAAGAGCTGACTTGATGTTAGCTAAGTAGAATTTGGGGGGTAGAGGAGTGCTGGGAAGAAGGGCTGAGTCTCAAGTGTAGTGAGCCAGAAACAGAAGAAGCAACATGTGAAGTTCAAAACTGAGGTAAACAAGCCTTGGGGCAGCACATAGATGAATAGAAATGGGGTAATTTAAGTTGTAAGAGCTGGCTGGAGACCAGCTTAAGCAATGAGCCAAGCATTTGTAAGTAATACTAAATCTCTATGTGGTTATTTGGGGAGTGGCTAAAGGGACAGAGAAATCTGCCTACACTCAACCATGGCTCAAATCTTTGAAACTGTGAGGCAAACCAAATTATTATTCCTTTAAGTTGTTTTGCCAAGCATTTTTCTTACAGTGCTGAAAAATCTAACTAGAGCCAGAGTCAAAAAGTATTCCATACCAAACACTGGAAGAAAGAAGAAATTCTCTACTACACAGATGCCAAGATAACTTGAATGGTTAGGTCACCCTCTGCCTCTTTGTCAATCAACAAGTACTACATCATAGCCTTTTGTTCAATCACATCTCTACATGCTCCTGCTTTATGGAATATAAATCTAACGAAGCACAGTTAAACCCCAGTCTGTGGATCTTCACACTGGAGGCTCCCTTGTATATAAAACTTTGAAGAAGTTTCTTATGGAATTAAGTTACCTCGCTACATTGCCTGATGTTATAGGGTTGTTAGGCCTGACCCTTGAGATTAAATTAAGGCAAAACCCCATGAACATGCAGGATCTATCAGACTGCACAAGACATACAGCCTTGAAGCTGCATATTGGTTTCCCTGATTGCTCATGTACTCTTAGCCTGAGAAACATGCATTGCTTTCCATATATCTGCCCCATATCAAATCTGAGAACGTCCCATTCTAGCCCCTCCCTCTTGCTTCTGTATTTCTTTCTTGTCATTAATGAATCATCACATACTTGGTACCTTAAGACAACACACATGTATTCAAGCAATCCCCTATAGACAAGGCTTCATGATCATTCTCATTTGGCCAAAATGATGATGTCAAAGACTGGTTCCTTCTGAAGACCTCAGATGAGCTTCATTTTCAGCTTCTATAAGTGTCTGTCATTCCCTGATGTGTCACTTTCTGCATCTTGGAAGTGGTCTCCCTCATTTTAGCCTTTAAATGTCACCTTCATCAAACACAGCTGGATAAACTCAGACAAGCTCCCAAAGCAACATCTTAAACTTGACAACATTTGCCAAGTTATTTTGTATCATACATATTAGGAGATTAGGATGTGGACATATTTGAAGACAAAGAGGGGATATATTGTTCTCTCTTACCACAGCCTCTAAAACAGGCTATCACAAGACTAGCTGAAGCAAATGGCCCAGATATGGCAAGGCATCTGAGAGCCATGGGCACTGAACAGCCAGGGGATCTCTATGCATCAGTGGGCTCTGCTCTGCAAAAGGAATGCATGCCCATCATTCTCCTTTAACAACAATATTTTGGAAACCCAACTTACAAGAGAAGATAGACTGTAGGGATAGGGGAAGAGAAGGAAGGGATAAAGGTCTAGAAGGTTGGGTCAAAGATAGGAGGAAATGATGTGGGGTGTCTTTGTGTATGCTGTGAATACCAATGGATAATAAAGGGATTATTTTGGCCTATGACAGAGCAGCTTAGAAGCTGGGGGGAAATCCAAGCATAGATACAGGGGAAAGAGGGAGGAGTTGGAGAGATGTGATCCAGCTGCCCAGGAAGCAAGGAAAACTGAGTGCAGGTACAAGTCATGTGACAAGACAGATGCATAGAAATGGAATGAATTAAGATGTGAGAGCTAGAATGCAATGAGCTTGAGCCATAGGCTGAGCAGCATGTAATTAATATAAGCACCTGAGTCATTATTTGGGACTAAGCAGCAGCGGGGTTGTGGGTGGTTCAAACCTCGGAGTTAGGCCGGAGCAGACAGGTCAGAACTTCATACAAAGGAAAGTGAGAAGAGAGAGGAGCAGTTCCATAATAAGTCTTCACATTGTTGTTGAAAGTAATTCCATTTCAATAGTGGAGCCTGGTGCTGAGGGACTAAGACAGTATACTTGAGTGTGAACAACTCATCCCCTGACAGCCTACAAGACTGAAATAGGCTTACCAGACTTAGCACAGAAGGAGAGAGTTCCAAGCTAAGTGAATGCTAGATGAACAGATAGTCTTTTAATATAAATATATGCCATGCAATAGTATCTGGAAACCCTACTTAAAGACTAGCACCATGGGACATTCGTCCTCAAGGCCAATTCACTGATTCACACCTGGATGCAGTTATAATTTACTGGACATGCTAAGAAGCAACAGAGCGTCCGTTCACTACTTTCTTAATATGCCCATTTTTCCCCCCTGGGCTCTCCACAGGGAATGAGCTCTGCCAGCCACAGAGGGCATGACTATTCTTCAAAGTTCAGTCAAGGTTGAGAAGAGGAACTGCCTGTCCTCCTACCCAGCCTGGACACTAAGAGTGGAAAATGAATGCCATTGGTTAACCCAGTGTTGATTGCACAGGGATTCCTAGAAGGATGTACTTCCCCTCTGGTGGAAAACAAGCAGAAATAATCACACTTTCCACCAATCACAGCGATGCACTCTGAATCTTAATCCAGGTCCCACTACAGTTATTTATTGCAACGAATCATTCCTCACATTTCCACCCCTCTATAAATTTTAACTCTGTTTCTTGGATGGGTGACCTCATTTCCAACAAGAAGTTCAGCTTTGCTTTATCGCCTGGTGATATGGATGATATTTGGGAAGCTATTTACAAAGTCTCAGTTCTTTTGAGAAGCCCTCTAGTTTATTCCTCATAAGAAGCATTTGTTTTTCAAGAGATCTGAGATGTGCCCCCAGTTCCCATCCTCATACACATCCAATTGTTCATAGTTAGAAATTAAAAATAAATGAAGCAGATTGAAGACTCCAAGGGCAGAAGACCCAAGTCTTGTGAGGCCATCCCTAACCTCTGTGTACATGGCCCATCATCAGGCCTCAATACAGATGTGTAAAAAGAAGGTTGTGAAGACCTTAGAAATGGTAGCGTCGGCCATCAGGGAAACTATAGTTCTGCAGAGTTGGAACTACCAATCCCAACTTTTCGCAGCTCTGTACTCTGATCATAACTAAAGGTAGCACAAAAATAAATCCTGATCACAGACATAAAGAGTTTGTACACAGAAGCCCAGTCAACCTCCCTTCCCCGTTGTGCAAATATTAGCCCTGCTTCCTCTTGTACACTTCCCTAGTATTCCTGACCTGCCGGTGCTATGTTTATTTACCTTAGAACTAGTAGTAACATCTGTTTGGTTTAAATGATGAGCTCACTCATATTTTGAGAAGTATTTTTATATCTACCAGATAACTACAATTTTACCTTTCAAAAATTATCTTTTAATAAAATCCTGTTCTGGCAGTACAACCTTATTAAACAGGAAAAATGGAAGGCTGAGAAGATGGTCCAGCCAACAAAATCCTTGCTGTAGAACATGAGGACCTAAATTCAGATCCCCTGCATCTGCATGAAAAGCTAGACATGGTGGAGCATCTCTGTAATCCCAGTGCTGGAGAGGCCAAGACAGGATTGCTAGTGTTCCCCAACCAGCCAGGCTAGCCAAGTCAGTGAGCTTCAGATCCCATGAGAGACTTTGTCTCGCACACTAAGGTTTGAGACAGATGCCCAAAGTTGACCTCTGGTCTCCACATGCACATACATGCTCACCCATACCTTTGAACACACACACACACACACACACACACACACACACACACACACACACACACACACACATACACACGGACTGGGGGAAAGACAGGAAGGTGAAGAGTGGGAGACAGAAGCATCCACGTTCTGCTCAGACTGACTGAACTTCAGGCAGGATTCTCACTGACTGGAGGCCTGCAGCTCTTTCCTTAAAGCATTTGCTTCAGAAAATTTGTGATTGTAAATTATTCCTTTGCCTCTTTGAGATGTCAATCTTCTCCCAGCTTCCCATCAGGTTTTCAAACCTTCAATGTTTTTCTCTAGAACCTGGGAGACCCCCTTTGAACTGGAATGGCCACGGGAGGCAGGGAGCTTAACGTAGTCAAGCACCAACTTTCAAGCCCTGATGGTCCCATCTCACAGACCCAGCTCCTGCCCAGCCTTCAGTCTCCTCTATCGATCTCATATAAAGAAGCGCTGAATAAAGTTGCTCATTTAACTCCATTCAGTGAAATTTTTCTTTGACAGGCAAAAGAAGGAGTGGATTGAAAGGGAAAACGTCAAAGCTATTCATCAACCAAATTTCAGTCAGTCCCACTTGACAGGTGAACATTGTCCATGTCAGTGAGTTTAGCTTCCAACTGGCCTGTGTGGGGAGGGGGGCGGGTAGGAGCCCCGGCACCCACTGCTTCCTCTGAGCTTCTAAACAAAAATAAATGCCTGACTCTGACAATGAGTCTCAAACCGCAAGTGTGTTTTACTCCACAGAAATCCCCCTGGGCCAAACTTGCCTGCGGCCGTTGCTAACAGATACGCCAAGGGCCAAACAACAGTTATGCTTTGCCTCTGAGTTCTGTAGTCCAGAGGCAGGTGGAGGATGAAGCTGCTCCATGTGTCACTGGCAGCCACAGATCTCTTTAGCAGACAGCCCTGCTCTGGATTTGTATTCTGGCCACGTGGGGAATCTAAGTACGCATCAGAAACATGCCAGCAACCACAAGCCGCTCTGTAAAATATTAATTCAATATTAGCTTTCAGGGAGGACTCCCAGGAAGTGATGGAGCCGTGAGAGCTTTGTCAAAAAGAGGGAAATGAACATGAGTGTAAAGACATCCAGAGTCAATTAAAGTTTTCAAATATTTAAATTACTCAGGGTGGGTATTGAATCCGCAAGTTAGTCATGCCATTATGACTTTGTAAACAAACAAAAAATGACAAGACCATTCCTTTAAAGACAAAATTATCTGAATTTAGTTTTATCCTCACAAAAATATGTAATAAAAACTATTTTCTATTGTGGATTTGAAGTTGTCAGATCAATTAAAATTCCAAAAGCACCCCCTCCCAAGTTTGGGATCTTTGAGGAAAAAATAAAATAGGTTTTGGTCAGGCAAACAATTTCTTGATTCTTGTAACAAATACATATTGAAAAACAGCTGGCTGAATTCAAGAGTATCTATAGGCACACATCTATATGTTAAACATGATGCTGACATTTACTGTAGCATAAAAGATGACTACTCATAGAAAAGACCACATAAATAAGTATTTAAATACAAACTGTCATGAGGCATTGAGAATGTGAAATCATTTACTTTGGTAGCTTATTGCAGAGGACAGTTAGAATTCCCCAGTCCCAGGCCCTGATGGCTACAGGCAGATGGAAGATAAAGGAATGATGGAGAAACCGACTAGGGTAGAGTGAGAAAACAGCCAATCACACACGGAGACAGGGAAGGTGCCATCAAGGTCAAGCAAGATTAATAGGTCAGACAGAAAAGCCTGTGTCTGGCGAGAAGGCTCATTGGGTAGAGACGTTGCACTCGGCTTGACAATCTGAGCTGGATCCCAGACAAGGAGAAGGAGAGAATTGGCTTCCCTGTTTGTCCTCTGACCTTCACATGCATACCATGCCATGTGCATGCCTCCCAAATGAATAAATATAGAAAAAATTAAAAGACAAACATACATATATCCCAAGTTGTCTCATACTCAGGCTACAATTGTGTGTGTGTGTCTGTGTGTGTGTACATGTGTGTGTGTGTGTGCAAATGTCTATGCAATGTCATATGGAAACATGTTGTTTTGCATGTGTTTGCTTGTGCATTTGTGGTGGAGAGATTCCAAAAGGCTGTGTGGATGGTGATCCTGCTACCGTGAGAGACAGAAGCAAATACAAGCCAAAACGTAGGAACAAGTTGGTCATGAAAGGTGCTGCTGGCTTGAATAACAGGATGGTCGTAAATACGGACCCAAATGAACAGAATCAAGCAAGGGCAGGAATATCTGAGCCAGTACACACTGAATAAGTAATCAAATCAAGTCAGAGCCCCAAATGTATGGTGTCATCATGGGGGACCCAAGTAGCACTTACAGGTCACTAGGCATTGCAGTCCCAAGGGCAATCACTTACCATTCAGTCACTACTTCCCAAGTTCTTTCTTTGCATTATGAAGTCCATCTTGAAAGCAGGGAATGGGCTCCCCATGACTCACTGCAGAGTGGCCACTGGAATCCCATGGGCAAAGTCCTGAGTTCTGGAAAATACAGTAAAACTTGATCTTCGCTGTGCAGATGCATCATCAGCTTCTGACATGAAGGTAGGGTTGTCTCTGCAAAGGGAAGGCACAGGCTTCTGCACAGCTTCTCTGAAGCATGTCACAGCTATAAACTTTCTTGTTCTGTTCCTGAAATATCTGCAGGGAATCAGTTCTTAGACATCTTGAGACTGGGATCTAGGAGGAGGCCCAGGAATCTTAGAATGATTATTCTAGAATATTCTGATCCATGTAATCCTCATCACAATTAAAAAAAAAAATCTCTGAACAGTCAGGTGAATTCAGGAGAATACTATACGCTTCAGGAAGGGTCAGTGACTTGACCTGGAATTATATTTGGAGTCTTAGTGAAGCCCGTGGGAAATGAGCCTGTTTGCAGATGGAGTGTGTCCGGGTACTCTACTCTATCCTTTTAAAGTCTATGTGCCCTCATCTGGATTTCAGAAGTTTAACATTTCCTTCTCCTTCAACTTCAAAAACTTGTTGATGCTTTTTCACACAGAAACTTTTTAACCCTAATTCTAGGCCATTCCCTGCAAAGAGGGTGAGTGTTAGGAAAAGAGAACGTTTTAATAACAACAAAAAACTTCCAGGTTGGCGTTCGATTCATGTCTAGTTTCTCCATTGGGTCAATGGACCAAGATAACATAAGAATTGCTAGATTCTGCCTGTGCCCTTTGTTAAAGCAGTAAGGTTCTCCCTGAGAATGAAGAAAATAGAAAGAACACTTCATAATCGGTAGGATTAGCCATTTGTAAAAAATCAATTCGAAGTTTTACAGAGTTGTATAAGTTAATAGATGCTAATTTAGGTGGATCTTCAGGGGAATCTTAGAAATCATTTCTGGGTCATAAATAGACTTATATGTTATAGACTCATGATACAAACCAGTCTACTGTGACTGTAAGCATCTGATAATCTTTCTAAACTTCACTTCTGTTATTGGCAAAATATGAAAGTAGAAATTATCAGAATCTAGCAAAAATTCTTTTAGGATTAAATCACATAAAATAAAGTACACTTAATGCTCCCTAATTTCATTGTTTTGCTTGGTGTTTTTACTGTCAAACCTTGGAATCAGACGATACTTGCTAAGCACTTTCTAGTAGTTGACATAAGTTATGAATAAGTCAGACACACATGAGCCAAAACTCTGAATTTATCAAAAAACAAAACAAAAAACCATATGTATTCACAGCACAGTTTGAGGAAAAGCTAACCCAGCATCCACTTGTACTTAAATACTCTTAGTGAAAGAGGAGCAGAATTGAAGGTCATCAGTGTAATGAGAGCATCTGCAAACACCTGCAGCTTTCAATAAAAAGATGCTTCAAAACCTCTACCCTTTAAACAATGCTGAAGGCTCCACAGTGAGAATATGGTTCAGGCATCCACCCAACAGAACATGCCTGAGACCACCTAGAGATGCTGTAAGGATACAGGAGTCTGGTCCCTTTACCTGGGTGATAAATTGAATGATGCTAAGGTGTTCTAATTTCACTTCTGTGGCTGTGATAAAATACCGTAACTAAAAGAAATTTAAGGGAGAAAACGTATGTTTGGTTTACAGTTCCAGGTTGCATCATCACAGCAGGGGAGTCTCGTGACAGGAGTTTGTAGTGAATAGTCTCACCCACCCACTTGCTCACTCACTTTCCTACTTGTCATAAGAGTTTCTGGCTCAACCTAGTTCCACGGTCCGGACCTGCTTGCCACTGCATTGCCCACCCACCCACCCACCAAACGACTCAGATTCTTACATTAATTATATGCTGCTTGGGATATAGCTCAGGCATATTGCTAGCTAGCTCTAGCATCTTAACCCATTTCCTTTAATCTATCCTGCCATGTGTCCCGTGGCTTTACCTATTTATTCACATCTTTGATACAGTTTGATTTCTCCACTCATACTGCTCAGGACTCTCCCTTCTCCATGCCTAGGGAATGGTGCCACCAAAAGTGGACTGAATCTTCACACATTAGTTAATTAATACAAGCCTGTAGATCAATCCATTATATATAGCCTTTCATAATGAGAGATTCTCTTCCTAGATAATTCTAAATTGTCACTGCAGGTAATAACTGTTCTTAACTTACAGATTTAATGCAATTTTACTGAGATTCCTAGTAAGAATTTTTCTTTTTTCCTTTTGTTTGGTTGTATTTGTCTATTTATTATTTACGAAGCTCTGGGTTCAATCACCAGCACCATATGATTTGGATGTGGTGCATAACACTGTCCCTCATTTCAAAAGTGGATACTGAATATGATATATAGGACCATCAAGAACCAATCACCCATGGACACCATTGTCTACTTGTTTCCTACATACTTTCTGTCTAGCTCTCAGAAAGAAAACAGTGAGCCCAAGTTCAGAATTCCTTTACCTTACCGTGGTACATAAGAGCTATACATTCATTAAAAGTCATACCTCAAATGTTAATTCTTGATTATTTCATAGGCTAGTGAATTGCAGCTGGATACACTTTGAAGACGCTATGTTGCTAGTCACTCAAAGTCATTTTCAGTGACACAGAGAATGTGTTACTAGCCTGGACTAATGGGACCCAAGTTGAACTGTGGTTATAAACACAGGATAAGATATTCAGTGGTTAGTGCATGGAGGCAATGAAGATAAAGGAAATTTTTAATGTTGAAATCTAGGTGGTGGACACATTATATTCATCATAAAGTTCCTTAAAGTTCCTTCACATTTGTGATATTTGGCTTTAGGTTTAAGAGTTTTGCCTAAAATTTAAATATACTAATATATATATATATTATCTTAGTTTATTAATATATATCTTAGTTTAGTAATGATTTTGCCTACAATTATGTATGTGAACTAGAACTATGCATATAAGGTAAGAAAAAACATTGGATTCCCTGAGTTATGGATATCTGTAAGTCACCAGGCTGTGACCTGGGAACTGAACCTGGGTCCTCTGCAAGAGCACGAACTATCCTTAACTACTAAGCCATCTTAGCAGCCCCTTCACTGACAGTTTTATAATATGCTAAAAATGGAAAGCATGTTTATCTTATATAACAATGGGTAGCTTTTCAAATAAGCTGTCATATAGTAATGTAGATAGATGTATTTTTTTGAAGATGTTACACTGTAGGGCAGGAGATCTGGACATATCTATATGTCCAGCTGTGCATGAGTGAGTGCACATAAAAGCCACATAGATATTACAGGCCATCTGCAAAAGGAATACACACTTTTCTTCCACTCTGTATAAACAACCTTCTTCATAAATGTTATTTAAATATTCATTTGATTTTCACATAGGGAAAGAATTCATATATGAACAACAGCTACTGTTATATGCTGTCTCCTACTGTGCTCCCACTGTGAGATGGGCATAAGATTAACCTTGCCTCACCACAAACAAATGGGAAGAAAATCTCCACCAGAATTCTGAGTCTTAAATGTAATTAAGCTCAGTTAACATGAGTTTGAGCTTCACCTAGAAACCATAGTTATCAAAAATGATAAGCACACTGGGAACGGCGTGAGTTTCTGAAACCTCAAAGCTCATTCTTGTGATACCCCTCCTCCAACAAAGCCATTCTTCCTAATTCTTCTCAAACAGTTCCTCAAACTGGGGGCAAATCTCCAAATGTACAAGCCTATGGGAGCCTTTTACATTTAAACCACTCTACTAGGGTACACAAATTTTCCACATCAGCATGAACTCCAAATGTTGAGTTTTGATTTTCTTTGGTCTGATAAATACAATACAACACAGAGTCACTAAGATCTCAGGTTCCTGGCAGCCAGACAGAAAAAGAATCCAGGTCCTCTTTCCTGCTCTGTCCTGCTGACCATGTTCTGGGATGCTCTACATGTAGTTTGGACTTCGAAAATTCCCTTTAAGAAGAACTTTATGACTCTAGAATCCAATGTCAGGTCAAGGAGCACCACTAGCTCCCCATTTTACTCACAGTTTAAAACCAAACACACCTGCTTCCTCCAGAGACTGTTTTCTCTGAGTTCTCTCTGGTGACTGCAAATAGCTCTGGTAATTTTTCCAATAAGCCCACTACCTGCCGTTCACCCTCCTCTCAACACAGAAGTGATTTGATTAGGTTATGCAGATTTATTTTCTCTTAGGTTTTAAGATCGAGTTAGCATTTGGGTTTTTTTTCCTACATCAAGAGTTAAACATGCTGACAATGGATAAATTATGTTCTTTTAACAGTTCATATAATGTCATCTAGAGCCATTACTGGCCTAATTGGGTTACTTGTGCTTTGGCTTAACATCTAGACTAGAATAAACTTAAAGGTCTGAGCACAGTGAGGTTAATTATGCTTAAAACCTTTAAGGCAGCTAGTTTGGGGTCCATTACATACACACGCACACGGGGGGGGGGGGGGGGGGGTGTGGCACACAGCAAGCAAAGAAAAAAAAAATCACCAGAATTCTTTGGCAAAGCAGTGGGTTCCCACCTTCTTCCTTGAGTCTGCCCAGCGGCAGCTGGAGCGAACAGTCATCTTACCCTTACTTCTCCTTGTGTTACCTTCTCCCAAATTATTTGTCCTTAAGAGCTGCTCAGCTCTCAGCTCTGCTGAAAATGTCTCCCCAGGGCCTCTGAAATTAAACATAAACTCCTTGCTGTGGCTTTTAAGAATTTTCTAATTTGGTCCCAATTTATCGGCACGGTAGCATGGCCCGCTACCCCACAGCTCCATCTTTAGCTTAATTAAAGTTACTTAAATATTGTGTCTGGAACTCTAGCAGTTTCCCATCTCAGAGCTTCTGCTAATGCTCACACTTCCCCCACCCCCAAAACGCTTTTCATTCTGGAATCTTGCTCACTGGTCCTCTTTGGTCAAAAGGAATTGCAGAATGATGTCAGGTTCATGGAGGGTGAAATGTCAGAACCAGAGCATGATCTAAATCTGAAAGAAACTGCATCACAGCCCAATATCGTTTTGATCATGAGTCTGCCTTGCATATAATTACCTAACATGCTGGGTGGTGGTATTCACCCTTAATCCCAGCACTCAGGAGGCAGAGGCAGGTAGACCTCTGTGAGTTCAAGAGAAGCCTGATTTACAGAGTTGGTTCTAGGACAGCCAGAGCTGTTACACAGAGAAACCCTGTCTCAAAAGTCAACAACAATAATAATAATAATAACAATAATAACAACAATAATAATATTGCCTGACATTCCCTGAAGTGAATGAGCCCATGGATTAAGGCATTCATTCAGAATAAGAAACTCTTATTAGACAAATAAGACAAACTCTTATTA
This sequence comes from Phyllotis vaccarum, assembly GCA_033318265.1. Lineage (NCBI taxonomy): Eukaryota > Metazoa > Chordata > Mammalia > Rodentia > Cricetidae > Phyllotis > Phyllotis vaccarum. The sequence goes on from JARWLC010000001.1 coordinate 198,792,780, forward strand.
GACAATATCAGAGTCCATGATTCTTGGAAGCACTTAGTGTGTCTTCGCTATAGTTCATCTCAGATGTGTAGCTTATACATGAGCCTTCCACCTGATAAGGTGCTTTGATCAAATGGATGTATTTTGAAATCATATCTCATCAGGAACACGTACAAAGGGGATCACATCAAGCCAGTCAAAGGGCACCTGGAGCATGCAGCTGACATAAAGCACCGCAGACTTCCTTCTGCTGAGTACTGTGCCTAAAATGTCACAGGCTTTACATAAAGCCTGTTGGTTATTTGTGAAAAGTGGAGAAGAGGACAGTGTAGGCTCAGCAGGAGGAACACAAAAATGAAATGAGTGGCTGACACACCAAATGTCATTGGTAGAGTTCAAAAACATCCTTCTCGTGAAAGAGCCTGACACAATGGAGCACTTGCTGCGTGAATCTATTAATAAGGAGACTTTGAACAGGAAGAACTGGCCTATTGTGATAGAAACTAGATCTGCAGCTGTCTCATTGAGGGAACAGGGAGTGGGCGAGAAGAATCCTGCCTAGAAAAATCTCTAGGGTGATGTCTATAATGCCTATCTTGATACAGTGGGCTTTGTGCTGCTGTGTGCACTTGTCAAAGGACACTAAACTGACGCCTAGAAGTTAACAAAAACATGTTTCTTGGATGTGTAAAATAAGGTCAGAGGATGTAGCACAGTTAGTACCATGTTTGTTTGGCATGTGTGAAGCCCTGGGATAGGCAGCAAAACTGGACACATGGCATACACTTGGTGGGGAGTAGAGGTTCAAGGTTATCATTGCCAATGAGTGACTTAAAAGCCATCCTGGGCTATATGAGACTCTAGAGAAAGGGGGAGGGCTGAAGAGAGGGAGGGAGGGAGGGAGGAAGGGAGGGAGGGAGGGAGGGAGAAAAGAAGACAAAGAGACAGACAGAATACAAATTCTAGAGCTGTCTCCCTGGGGCCTAAACAAACTTCCACATCCTCTGTACTTTGAGCCTGACACTGTTCCAATAGCATGCTCCATGATGCTGGGGTTTGTAGGTCCTACACATGGGTCTACCACTTTCTGGCCTTGTGGTTTTGGACAAGTTGACTAAGACCTCTAAATCTGAGGCTGTTTCATCCAAGTCCAACAATGATAACCATCATAAAAGCCCCATCAAGTCACTGTAAAAATCAAATGACTCACAGGGAACATAAAAATCCCTTGGTCCCAGGGACTAAGTGCTCAGTCATCATTCAATGGAAGGACCAGGTTTCGGCACATGGGAAGGAGAAATGTGGCCTCTCCAGATCTATGTGTGGTCTCAGCTTTTCTTTGTGGTCTGAGCAGGGATGTAAATACACATGGGGGGGGTCTTCAAATTTACATATTCACTTGTAAGATAGTTGGTGATAATCAGTATAGCTTGTGTTTTGGAGAGAAAGGTGTTAATATCTTAACCGGTATAAATGCATGACTTTGAGGGGGAACAGACTTCAGTCCTTGGTGTGCTACAGGGTCAAGGTGGGTTCACACCCTCCTGGTACATCACATGCTCTCCACAGCCTGGGTTCACACCTTCCCAGTGTATCACATGTTCCAAAGAGCTTGGGTTCACACCTTCCCAGTAAGTCACAGGCTCCAAAGATTTAAGTTTATTCTTCATAGAATTCCATGTGAGTCTAGAGGAGCACTGTTCAACTGAAATACATTATACATTACTTGGGATTCAATTAGGAACAAATATCCAATAGATTGTCTTATTTGGCTTGACTACTCATTCGCTCGTTTGTTGCTTCATCTGATGTAGAACAAGTTATATATATCCACAATTCCCCAAATCCACGAGGGAATTGGGAACAGAATAAGGCTCCTCATTTTGAATGCAGGATTCAATTGTCTCCTTTTACTGTGAATCACAGGAATAGAACTCAGGTCATCAAACTTGGTGGTACACTCACCCCTACCCACTGAGCTATCTTGCCTTACCTCATTTATAAAATCATTGTTTGTGAGTTGTGTTCTCTATTATTTCCATTTAAATACCAGTTTCTCCTAGTGAAGACTATCTCCCAAGGAGATACTGTAGTCCAGTTGGTTCTTCGTGTTCTCAGAATTCACCTTGATAAAGCTGCCCTTTCATGCTATGGACATTGTGTATATTCGTTACAAAAATCCCTCTTCTATCCTGTAAAAATAATTTAGTTTTGAAATATATGTATTTTGTTGTTATTTATGTATATGCACGTATTTGAGTGTGTATGCACTATGAAATGGCGGGTGGGGGCATGAAGGACAAGGACCATGTCAGATCCTCTGAAGCTGGAGTCACACAGTTGAAAGGCTGTGGCTATCAAATGAGTCAACCACCAAAAAGTCAGCTAGAGTTACAGATAGTGTTCTCCGCCCCTCTGTACCTGCCAACCTCGAAGCTTGTGTTGTTATTGCACAAGAGATCTGAAACTGAAAACATCAGTGAATAAAACGGAAAGGCTAGATGGTGGATGGCAAAGCGATGGCTGGAGCTTCAGCCCCAGTAATAGTCTCCAGGACTATTTCTTATGAGAGGACACTAGAAATTACTTGGGACATTCTTCCTGTTTACAACCTACGACTTGGGGGAGAGTTTGACCTATGGTGAGTAGAGACTAAGGAAAAAGTCTCAGAATCTTCAGGTCCCAAAACACACAACAAATGTGAGCCCAGTCAGTCAGTGGTGTCAAGGTAGAGGGACCTTAGTCCAGAAGGGAAGAAATGAGGCTTGACTATGTATACAGGACAGGTGATGCATGTGTGTGTTCATAATTGAGACTGACATTGTGTTTATTTTAGTCCACAACCCTGAAACAGAACTCTTGTAAGAACTTAGAGCCCGTCTATTTTGTCCTATGGCAAGGCATCATAGAAGCGGGCAGGAAATCTGAGCATAGATAAAGAGGAAAAGATCAGAGTCAGACAGAAACCCTAGCAGACATGGAGGTAAGAAGACAAAAATGCTGCTCTGAGAAAAGTTATGGAACCTTGTGGCTAAACAAGATGAGAATCATGGGTTAGTTTGAGAGCAACAGCTAGATAGCAATAAGTCTGGGCCATAGACCAAAAAGCACGTAATTATTATAAGCCTCTGTATTTCTGTGAGACTATGGGTCTGTGAGTCTGGACCATGGACCAGATAGGCTAGAAACCTCTTATCGCACATGTATGTGTGGTGATGTATTATATACTTAATAAAATTTGTATGGAATATAGGAGGATAGAATTACCCACAACCAAGCCATGAAGGTCAGGGAGTAATGATCCATGCCTTTAATTCCATCACTCAGGAGACAGAAATATGTCTGGATCTCTGAGTTCAAGGCCAAACAACCAGGCAGTGGTAGCACATGCAATTAATCCTAGTACTTGGGAGGCAGAGGCAGGAGGATCTCTGTGAGTCCAAGACCCGTTTGGTCTACAAAGCAAGTTCCAGGAAAGCCAAGACTGTTACACAGAAAACCTTGTCTTGAAAAAAATAAACAAGACAAAACAAAATATGGGTGGAGAGATGGCTCTGTCCTCTGTTATTTCAAACTAATTTTTATTAAATATACAATATATCACCACATGCATGTGCGTGCCCAGGAACGTGAGCATAGGTATACATGTGGTGTACATGTGGCAGTCAGTAATAGGTCAAACTTGGGTGTTGGTTTTCAGCTTCTGCTTTATTTGAGACAGAATTTCATTCTGTTTATCACTACCTACACAGGACAACTGGGCAGAGAGCTATCATGGACCTGTCTGTGCCTCCCACTTTACTGTGTCTAGTTTTATGTGGGTCCTGGGGGTCTGAACTCAAATTTTTATGTATGTGTGCTACTGAACCATCTCCCTAACCATAAATCTCTTTTCTTAAATGTCCACTTACTTCTTCCTAAAAACTGACACAGTTTATTACAACCCACCTACACAGTGTCATGGTCTGATTTACATTATCATTACTTCAAATGGATAAAGGCAGAAGGGTGGGGTAGGGAGTTAGTAGCTGGAAGTAATATTGTGTCATGTAGCTACATGATTTGAGGAGGCTCCCCAGGAGTCTGTGGCAACTGCTTACATATTATATTATTGCATTATATAGAGCCCTGAATTACACATAAACATAATTCCATGAACTGTACTTAACTTTAATCTGATTATTTTGAAAGCAACCTACCAAATGTTTAAATTAAACAGATATTTTATCAACTGGGGTTTCTACTAATTATGCTGTTGTTCCTATTAAAAATTATTCACTACAGCATCTGCTCCAGTTCCCGTTGAACAACTCTAAGTTTTGTTCACATGGTTTTATTTTTAAAATGAACTGTGCAATAGTGGAAACACATGAACATGCTCCACTAAAATAAACGTTTGTCTTGGAAAGACAAATTTACAGCTTTGGTAAATCTGGCATCAAACAAATTGTCTGGCTGATGAGCTGTGAAGTACCACCAACCAAAATGGAAACACACGATTAACTAGTCACTAGTCTGGTCCTTGTGACATCAGAGCTGCGGACTTCTGTTTCTCTTTCTTCTTTTGTGGGGATGGCTTGATGTCAAGCAATAAGACCAAGTTTCACTGAATTGTATGGCCAACCTTCAATAAGCAAATCTTCCATGTGCCCGTCATTCCTCAATAAAGCTGAAAAGAGCAAATGTAATAAACCACACCGGATCCCACATCTAAGTGCTGGGCTTTGGAAAGCAATGAGGCCTCAGCATGACTCATGATCCACTGTGGTGTGGGGGTGCTAGTGGGAAAGGCTTTGCATATAGAAGACTGGGGGAGGGGGTTGGGCTCTGCACTTTCTATTTGAACGTCAAGCTGCTATATATTGTAGCCTCAAATACAGCACATTAGAAAACTCCTAGAAGATTGGGGGATGGGAGGGGAGGCTTGAGACGAACTTAGTAGGGTAAATTAGCAAGTAAATTGAGGCCTTAAAATGGACAATGGTTCAAACCCAACAATATATGGTCAAGTTGTAACTGTTTGAGGCAGGCACACTGCTAGGACCTTCAGGAAGTGGTCCTTTTGTGTCCTCTCTCCCCTTGAGTATGAGAACATGGTAAAAAACAATGCTTTAGTTCTAGTCTACCTCAATAGAGTACTCGTACAGGAAGTTAGGCCAAGTTAGGCACTGTATATGTAGAAAGAGTGAGGATGAACTACGGTGATATACATGTTATAAAATTAGTCTGTTATACCAGGAGAATCAACCACAGAACCAAGCCATGAAAGCTAGGCAGTGGTGGTACATGCTGTTAGTCCTAGCGTTTGGGAGGCAGAGGCACGAGGATCTCTGTGAATTCAAGGCCAATCTGGTCTATAGAGTGAGTTCCAGGATAGCCAGGACTGTTACACAGAAAACCCTTTCTCAAAAAAGTAAAATAGACAGGACTATCAGTTACCAGAGAACAATAACCCAAAGCTTAGAGTCCATGAGAAGTTGTTCATTTGAGTCTCAGAAACATTGACTTGGGTGATCAACCTCATTGGAGTATGCTTCAATAGCCTGGAGTTGGACTCACTAAGTACAAACACCAAAGGGCTCCATGTAATATCAGAATGAGAACATGGCCTCAGGAGTATGAAAAATGATGGATTATCTGGCTGGAAGGTTTTTGATGCTTTCATTTTCCCATGGTGCTTCAGGCACACAGTTGCTCTGAGAACATCAAGCAGGAGGTGGGACAGCTGGATCAGTCAATGCCATGAGGGACTGCAATGCTCCCCTGGCTACAGTTTGGGAAAAACTGAAAAGTCTTTGCAGCTGTCATTTAAAATTCCAACAAATTCTTTAGATTAATCAGAAACTGGGTGGGCTTAGCCTAAATAGGCAAGTCCTTTAATGAACAAACAGAAAACCGACGCAGATTAATATTAAATAAGAGATTGGAAAGAAAATTCTAGACCAGATGGTTTATAGATGAATTTTATCATATGTAATGAAGAGCTGGGTACTTGGAAGGCTCAGATTGGAGGATGACAGATTGCAAGCTAAATGGGCCTACATAGCATGATCATAACTCAAAAACAAACAAAGCATAGTCCTCTGGGAGGAGAAGGAAAATGGGAACAACAACCTTACATAGTCTCCTTGAACTATTCTAAAACACTAGGGGAGGGAAATGTTCCCAAATTCATTATCTCAGGCTCAAATTATCCTGAGATCCAAATAGACAGGGATGCAATAAGAAGGGAGAATGCATATCAATGTCCCTGATGAGCAAAGGTGAAGAAGTTCTCAAAGAGTATTTACAAACTGAATCTAAAAGGCTATCAAAAATGTTAGGACATGCAACCAAGTAAGACTAATGTCAGGAATGCAAGGATGGCTTGTTATATACAAATCAATTGTCATAATACATGACATAACAGAATGAAGGACAAAGCTAAATGATCACCTCAATAAATCCAGCAAAAGCATTTCATAAATTCTAACATCCATGAATTATTTTTAAAAAGTTTCAACAAACTGGATCAACAATATGTCTCAATGGGATAAAAACTAAATTTTACAAACAAACAGCCAATGTCTTCAAGCATGGCGTAAAGGCAACTGAATTTTCTCAAAGATACAGTATATGCCAAGGAAATTTGTTTTCACTTATTCATCGGTATATTAAAAGTCTTAAATAGAATAATCAGCCAAGAAAAAAAATTAAGTATTTACAAATCTGAAATAAAAGAATTTTAATTGTCCTTATTTTTCAGACAACATGATACTGTAAATATAGGAAAACAAAAAGGAGAGGGAGGGAGGGACAGAGGGAGAGGAGGAAGGGAGGGAGGGAGAGAGAGGGAGGGAGAGAGACTGTTTGAATAGAAAATACATATAGTTCAGTTTCAGCATGCAATACACAAGAATTGAAAGTACTGTGATACACTCTTAACAAAGTCCCTCCCTCCAGTGATGGACCTTGCAAACTAGATGTGTTTTGCCAGAAGTATTTTCCTACATAATCAAAACCTCCTGTGAAATAATCCCATAATCCCATTTCTATCACCCTTCAGGCATCACATACTGGTAGTCACTGTATGAAGATTAGCTGAGAATTATATCAATAGGGAGGTTTTGTGCCAATGTCTAGCTCTTCAGTAGTGTTCATACTCTGTATATGCTAAAGCAATAAGGAGAAAACCGAAGCAAGAATATCCATACAGTATTTGCTGAGTAATTTAAGTATATTAAGTGACTCTGAAGAGAATGAAAAATGAGAGCGTATAAAAATGCCAAGAGTGCTTCTTTTCCCTGGGGTTTTAAGAGAACTCAGAGGAGGGAGGATGTTCTACAAAGAGTGATCCCACGCCGGAGCCATCACAGCAGACTCCTGACTTGCTCAAGGACAATAAAGAAATCAAACCCAAGGCTGTGTCATGACACAAGTTATGCAGCCATCTGTGACAGACAATGAGATTCCCAGGAGCCCATGCTTGGGAGAAAACTAAGGTAGGCTGGGGAGTAGGAGGAAAGGATACTCACCAAGTCTATTGTTGAAAAGTATTTCTTTTAAACAAACCAGCACTTTGAGTCTCTCTTGTCTGCTTTAGTCATTACCCCTTAAGTATAATATAACTTTGAAAACTGTTCTTGAGAATCCAAGTCATATTCACATATGTTTTATGAATAATAAAAAAGAATCTGAGTTTCTCTGTGTACATCAGGTACATGATGAGCACCATCTATGATGCAGGTTTTATAAGGACAATCAAAGCCTTACCTTGAGGAATGACAAATAAATTGATTTGGAAAAACATGACTTTTTTTTCACAAATAGGTGAGAGATACTCTAGAATACTAGTGTTTAGTTTTATTATACAGATACCTGAAGCCATAATAAAAACTAGATAACCTACATTCTGCATTTTGAGTAGATATGGTCCATGTATATTTCAATAGGAGAAAATATTATCTTCAACATTTCTATGCAAGGTTCCAAAGACAGATGTTAGGTGATTATAGATAGAATGGAGGAGTTGGGAGGGCCATGTACACATAAAATTATTCTGTGCTATATTCTGATGAATTAAGCAAAAGCCAAGGATTACCAATCCTTTCTCTCTCTTAAAAAAAAAAAAAGAATAATAAAAGTAGTTATGGCTTCTAATCACTCATAGCATCTAACTCTCCTGTGATGGGGAATATTCACTGTCAATTTGATTAACTTTAGAATCACCATGGAAACATCTTTGGGTGTATCCCTCTAGGTGTTTCCAGAAATATTTCAGCAAATAAAAAAGATCTGCCCTAAATGTGGGTGGCATCATCCTATGAAATGGGGCACAAGAATAAATATAAAGTAAGATGAGCACCAGCTTGCTTGAATTTTTATTCATGCTTTTGTGCATGCTTGTGTAGGTAGACCAAATGTCAATATCCTATGTCTCCCTCAATCACTTATGTTTTGAGACAACCTCTCCCATTGAGCTTGATGACAACCCAGCTAAACTGGATAGCCAGAGTTCCTGGGATCTAGCTGTCTCCATCCCCAATTCTAAGGTTACAGATATAACCCCCTATACCTAACTTTGTAGGGAAGATTAAGATCCTAACTCATGTCTTCATTCTTGGATAATGAGCGTTTTGCCTACAAAGCAATCTCTCCAGCATTCTTCCCTGTGTATTTTCTGACTGAAAATGCAATGTGACCTGTTGCCTCAAGCACCAGTCACCATGTCTTCTACACCATGATAGACAATATCTTCCAATGCTGAGCCAATAACGCTTTTTCTTCTTTAAGTTTCTTCTGTCAGGAATTTTGTACAGTGAAATGAAAATTATGGGACAAACATACTATCCTGTTTGATAAAATATGGTTGCCAGGCTCCTAAAAATCAGATATATTTTATTATCAACACAATTTTAAATGGTGTTTTCTTTAAAATTATTAAAAGTTTAAAGTATTATTCTGTTACATTGCCTCCATTCTTTAAAAATAGTAATATTTAGCAATAGCAGAAATATAATACCACAGTCTTAAGAACTCACACATCTGGATAATTCTTGTAGAAAACTGGTAGTTTGTTGTGTTTTTTTTTATGAAAATGTTTTAATGATGTTTATCAAATTCCTCCAGACAGAATCAACCTTTAACTACTTACTACACATGTAGGAATTTATACATGTTAAACTGTACCATGGGACAATAAAAGCATGCTCCTATGGGCAGACACACAACCTAGAAGTCAAGGAATATGGGAATGCTTAAATAGTGCTCTATCTGTGGGATGTCACACTGAATGACCATAAGGTGGATGTTTTCCAAAAATAAAGGCAAAGAGTGTAGTAGTGGGTTCTCGGGTCCCGGGCGGCCGGAGGCCCAGAGACCCACAGACCTGCCGCCCAAGCACGCTTAGGCGTCCAGCTGCCCAGGCCCCCAGAAATGACTCAGTCGCTTATATTAACTTTATGTTGTTTGGGCCTATGGCTCAGGCACATTGCTAGCTAGCTCTTATATCTTAAATCAACCCATTTCTATTAATCTGTTGGCCACGTGGCCCAAGGCTCACCCTTGCTCCTTACATGTTGCTCCTTGGGCGGCTTCAGCTCGATCTGCCTCTGACTCTGCCCTGCTTCTCCTACCTATGTTCTGATTTCTCCTCCTACTTCTTCTATGGTGCCTGCCATGGCCCAAAACAGCTCTTTTATTTAAAGAATGAGATTCACAGCATACATAAACGCATTCCCACATCACTTCCCCCTTTCTGTCTAATCAAAAAGGAATGTAAGTTTTCCTGTCCTGCAACGTCTCTCAAATAATGATCCAGAGTCTTAAATTGTAAATGTTGGCCAATAGCTCAAGCTTATTACTAACTAGCTCTTACAATTTAAATTAATCCATTTTTATTAAACCACATACTGCTATGAGGCTTCTAATTTTACCTGTCCTCTAACATCACTTGTTTCCTCTGCATTTCCTGGTGACTCCTCTGACTCTGCCCTTCCTTTTCCCAAAATATCTCTCTCTCTCTCTCTCTCTCTCTCTCTCTCTCTCTCTCTCTCTCTCTCTCTCTCTCTCTCTCTCTCTCTCACACACACACACACACACACACACACACAGCTATCTTACCTAATCCTTTTCTGCCCAGCTATTGGCCAATCAGCTTTTTATTACCAATGAGTGCAATATGTATTTATAGTGTTCTATAGCATTTCCCACTTTCTGTCTAATTAAAAACAAAGGTTTCAACTTTAACATGATAAAATTATATATAACAAAACAGTTATAAAACAAGAATTACAGTTATAATATCTAGTCCAGTTTGTATTTGGCAGAAATCATTAAAAATAGACATTATCTATCATATCTTTGTGAGGCCTAGGTTTTATACCTAATTTTCTTTTTATATTAACTAAGGGAAACTATAAGTTTAACTACTTATTCTTTAATTCCAGACCCAGAATGGCGAAATGTTACCTAATGACAGGAACAGGAGGCCACCCAAATGTTGGAGCATCCAAGTCGGCAATAAAAGCCTAGCATATCTGACAGAATTCTTGTGAAGCAGGGAATTCTGAAGGATTGTCCTACCTTGTCTTGGCAGAGTTTGGCGTCACCATTCTTGCATACTACTGGTCTAGTTAGAACAGTAATGTTTGAAGTGTTTAAAGAACAACTATCTAAACATATTTTAGTATGACCATGAAAACAAAACTAAAATGATCCTAAGTTTGACTGTTATAAATTGCTAACTATTAACCTGTATTTATTCATTAAACATGAGTTGCATAAGCAAAATACTCCAAACAAGAGTAGAAACATTCATACCATACAGTAAAACAGAAATAACTTTAAATTTGTATCAATAAACCAAAATTTATACCAATGTAAAATATTTAAGACTAGTAGTTGTTTCTTTAGTTTAAAAATAGATTTAATAAACTACCTTTCATTCTATCATTTCTCTATTATATCTCCCTTCTTTAACTTCTTTGTTTAGTTTATTTTTCTTTTCTAGTCATTACCAATAAGAACTTGTAACCATCATTTACATTATAATAAATATCCATAATCCAGTTTGGGGAATGTGGGCATAGTTCTTTAGACTACTTCCTGTTTGGGGGATGCTGATATCTTTGGGGGGAATCTTGGCTGGAGTAGACTGTGAGACTGAATCATCTCAGCCAGTAGCCTTGAAGCTGTTCTGAGTGCAGAACTCTGGGGAAACTGCAACAGATACATTTTGAGATGCTGGATCACCTGGGTGATCTGTTTTTATTAATGTATCCTTAATTTGAAAATATATAGACTTTTAAAGATAACATATGTTTGTGTTACTACAACTATAGACTCTGCATTGTATATAAGTCAGCCAATGATAATATTCTGTTTTATGTTTGGGAAGGCAAAATGTATATTTCATATCTTGTAACTCTTCTATGTTTTTGTTTTTTATGTCTGTAGTTGGGATTTCATGAGGTCATCCATGATCAAACCTGATTTTTTTTTAACTTGGAATGAATCCACAGCTTCTCATTTCCCATGAAAATAAAAGCATAACCTCTTCCCTAAAATAACACATTTTTTTACTTAAGTTTTGAAGTTAAGATATTTTTTTAAATATATAGGTTAGTTGGATCTAGTGGTTTTCCAAGCCAGTGTCTCCTAGCAACCAAAAACTTCAACAACAACCCAATAACATACAGGATCCAGACTCTCTGTGTATTTTCCATCTTTACATGACTTATTTCTTTTACATTACTTTACTCTCCTTTTAAGGACTTTGTTTTATTATTTTAAAACTATACATGTATGCATATGTGTGTGTATTATGACTATCTATACCTTTTATTTTCTCTCCCAGGCCTATGCATATTTTTTAACATGCTGTAACCCATTTTAGAGAGTTTTTTTTTTTTGGTCTTAATCTGTCTTTACTGTATATCTATAATCCCTTACTGTATGCATGAGCAAAACCCCAAATCCAGCATGTAGTGTGCTGGCAGAACTTTCACTGGCATCTTATGCCTGCAGGAAGTGGCTGGTGGAAGCCTTTCCGTACTGCTGCCACTCTGAGAGACTGTGGGAACTTAAGATGCAGCTTAGTTCATGGCATGTTGGGGCAGTTGCCAAGAGATTCATCTCTGTACTATAGCCATCATGAGAGACAGGAGACTAGGAAGCTGAATTTGGCTCCATTTTTGTGTTTAGAATCATTATAAGTTCTTTTAGGTCTTACGTGGATCCATGTTTGGTGCCACTTATAGGCAGAGTTATCCTGTCCTGCAGCCACTCTCAAATAATCACCCAGAGTCTTATATTGTAAATGTTTGTCCAATAGCTCAGGCTTATTACTAACTAGCTCTTACAATTTAACTTAATCCATTTCTATTAAAATACATTTTGCCACATGGCTTATGACTTTACCTCTAGCATGTCTTGCTCCCTCTGCGTCTCCTGGTCATGCCTCTGACTCTGCCATTTCTCTCCTCAGCATTCTTTCTATATCAGGCTATCTCACCCAATCTCTTCATGCCCAGATAATGGATAACCAGATTTTTATTAATCATGAGAGAAAACATATTTGTAGTGTATAAAATTGTCCTATGGTAATGCTGAATAAAATAGAAATAGCTTCCAAACAAAATGTAACCTCAATAATATTAAATGCCAAATGAAAGAACCCCATATGAACTTGTGTAATTATATAAAGGTTACCACAGAATTAACAACAGTATGTAGTATCTGGGTAATAGGCATTTTTCTCATATATTGATATTTTACTTTTCCCATCATTTCCTATAATGGTCTAATTTTTGTTATCAGAGCCAAAGATAAAAATTATCAAACAAAACCCCCAAAATACCACATGAAATACAAAGCTTTCTATTATTATGAAAACTAACATAATAATAAAATTATAATAGGAAAATAGAATGTTTTGGTTTTAACCATGGTAGATAACTAGAATTCTTTTTATATGAATTGGTTTATATTCCATTTATTTACCAAAGATATTTCAGGAATTTAATTGGGAATCTGCTAGAATATTTATTTGTAGACATTGTCCCTTGATTTGGTTATCTTCTTAAACAGAAAAAAAATCCTTGCACATTTCTCTACAACATGGCCACTAGTTTCTAGGTATCTAAGCTAGAAGTTTGCAAGTAATAATTGCAGTAAGCAAGTTATTTTTAAAGGAATGATTTTCAAATTTATTAGATATCAACTATGAAAAATATCTACTAGAAAAATAAAATCTAGACATTTATTTGTGACATCTTAGTTGGGTACATTGTTCCAAGCTTCTGAGACTGAGTACCTCGGGTCCTCCATCTCAGAAAATGATACTCTTACATGCAAACTCTTCTTGTTGCTGTGACAAATAACTGATGAGAACCACCTTAGGGGAGAAATGATTTATTTGACTAATGGCTTAAGAAGAGACATAAGACATTACACTGGGGATGGTACAATGACAGGAACAGAAGCTGTTTGGCCACAGTGCACTCTCAGTCTGGAAGCAGAGAGAGATGAACACTGGTGGTTGCTAACTTTCTCTTTTTTAGTTAGACCTCAACCCATGTAATAGATATCATTTATATTTAGAGTAGGCTTCCCTGCCTCAATTAGTTCAATATAGTAACTTCCTCTCAGACATGTGCAGAGGCTTGCCATCTAGGTGATTCTAGAACTTGTCAAATTGACAGTAATATTAATTATCTCAAATACTGTATAAGATACTGTAAAGTAGATGATGGGTGAAGAAAACCACCCACTATCTCTATAAGTGTCTCTAGAGAGATAAACTATGGGCTTTTAAGGGGATATTTCTTTCCAGAAGGAAAGATCCATTGTTACTTATTAAATAAAAAATGATGACAACCTTTTCAATTGAGGCCGATACATTGTCATGTTTCTAGAAAAGTCCTTTATTTGAAAGAGACCAAACTATAGAGTCCTACTATTAAAATAGTCAGAAATGACACACAATAAATATGGGCAAAAATCACATTTACAACCATCAGCGAGAGGTGGAATCAATGTCAGGTCATATGTGCTATTAAGATGATCTGTAAAGAGCCATCAGTCCTAAACACTATATGCATAGTGGTGGAGTGAGTCCAAGTTGTAGAGAATTTTTGATTGCACAGAGCCACAAGCAGACCCCCAACCTGATATGTAGCATAGCCAAACTATAATGTTTTAAAAAGCAACCTACCTCATCACATCAACAAGAGCAGGGCATCGTGATGTATGATGGCTTTCTATGTGTGCTGTGAATTACCGTTGGATAATAAAGAAACTGTTTTGGCCTATGGCAAAGTAGTTTATAAGTAGGCAGAAAATCCAAGCATAGATAAAGGGGAAGAAAGGCAGAGTCAGAGGAAATGTTGAAAGTTGATGCCTAAGAAAGCAAGATATAATGGAACACAGGTAAAGCCACTGGCTACATGGTAAGACATAGATTAATAAAACCGGGTTGAGGTAAGTTGTAAGAGCTAGCTGATAATGAGCCTAAGCTATAAACTGAATAGTTTGTAATTAATATAAGCCTTTGTGTAATTATTTTATACGTGGATTCAGGACAGTGGATGAGAAGATTCTTCTGGACTGCAGGCCCAGATGGGTAAGAAACGTAAGGCTATAGCATTGATAAGCTGAAGGTGAAAGTTCTTAGCATGGAAAAGGAGGCTTTGTCTCCTTAACCACAAAGAAAAAAATGACCCACAGTAGGGGAACCTTGAAAACCACTAATATAAAATATGAGTCAGCTTGGGAACTTTGCCTACTTATTAATGAGGAAGGAAGGCAATTCCTCACAAGAAATTCTGGTAACTCGGGCCTAAATCTCTAAGGAATTAATTCTGAAGACTCTTCAGGTATCATGGGTGACCTACTAACCTATTTTAGTTATTGACCTGTATAGAATTAATAATGACATTTTAAGAAAAGAAGTTAGAAATTTAAAAAATTTGGAGTCTTTACACATTATAAAGACAGGACAAAGTCTTCCCAAATATCTATCAGAAAACCCATAAAATGTCATTTTACTTGAGAAAAGGTTGCTGTTGCTTTTTCCTGCAGATGTGACTCGGTGGGGATATTGTGTAGTCAGAAGTTTCTCTGTCCTGCCCAGCTGGTCTCCAGTAATTTACTCCCAAATAACACAAAAATGCTTAACTTAATCATAAACTAATGCACGGTCCAGGCTTATTACTTGCTAACTCGTATGCTGTAAGTTAGCCCATTATTCCTATCTATGCCTAGCCATGTAGCTTGGTACCTTTTTCACTATAGCATCCTCATCCTGCTTCTTCTGTGCCAGGCTGGCATCTGTCTCCTTGCAGTCTGCTCTCTCTGCTCTTCTACTTCCCAGAATTCTCCTAGTATGGTCACCCTGCCTCTACTTCCACTGATGATAATGTGGCTTTGGTTTGAACCCCAGGAGAATTAGATGGGACTTCTGACCTCTACAACTGCAAATAAATTCTTTATGTAATTTTAAACCCCCAAGATTTTGGTGACTTGTTGCATTATCTGTTAGAACTAGGGCTGATTCATCCTATTCCTATTGGCTTTGTTTGATTTTTGAACAGAGAGGCTGTGGTGGAAATGTCTAGGTGTCCTCCAATCCATTCTCCGTATACCACACAAGCTGTGTGGAGGCTGTCTTCCTGAAATCAGAATGCAATGTCTTCCCCACAATTGCCTCTAAGAACGCTATGCTCCTCTTCTGCCCATATGGCCATGTTTCTGGGTGGCCCATGAAAGCCTCCTAGGGTAAGCACACTGAATCACATCCTCATGGGGAGTCCTCGGTTCACTTCCTCCTGTCTACATCTGGTTCTGGAATCTGGACAAAGATGTTGGAACTCCATGATTCAAATGGAAGTCACTGATTAGGCAGAAGCACAGCAGGAGCCGTGTGCCAGCTACCAGCTGCAAGCACTTGATAGAGAGCATCTCTGCCACCATGTCTGAGCAGCTGTTGTCAGAGTTACTCTTGTAGATGAATCAGTCCTAGTTAGTGCAGATACAAGCTTGGGTTCAAATATCACTCTACCATTATTTAAGAAAGATACAATCATCCATGAATATACCTTCTTTTTATGACTCACCTGGATATTCTCCCTGGACAGACTCATCTCCTCTCAGGAACATGTCCAGCTGGCTTTCACAAGATGCCAGTTAATGTGCAATGCAATCATAGTAAACACTTTTTATGCCCCAAGAACTCTTGTTAATTATTTTCATGTATTAACTAAATTATTTCTAAACAAACCTCAAGAAACAATTATTAGTTTCTCCATTTTACCCACTGATAAACTGAGGCACAAGGAATTAAAGCTATCCTAACCTGCGGTTTTTTAAATTTATATTTTATTGATTTTTGTGATAATGTTCTCCTTCTGAAACCCATGTCTCCAAGCATAAAAATAATAGTGTCACAATACAAATTTGATCCACAATGGCCCAGCTTAAAATCACATTTCAGAGACTGTGAATGTTCAGGGTAGTGTGGCTATAAAGTCATATTCCATGATCGTGTTAGGTCATAGCTTACAGAAATAATCAAATGTGTACCTTAAATTATATACACAGAGAAGTAATGTAATGTTTAAAAATATGAGAGAAAGGAAGAGAGAATGGGAATAAGAAGGAGGGATGGAGGAAGAAGGTGGGGACAAAGGGAACAGAGTAGGAAAAGCATGTAACAATAAAACCAAATCCTAACTTTCTCTGGATAATTAGATGGTGCTTTGGGGAGTGCCTAGCCACCCCCACCACTACCACCAGTAGTGGTAGTAGTTTCTGTGGTTTGAAACTGTGACCTTACTGGTTTCATAAGTTAATGCATCATTTCTGCCACTGAGCCACCAGCCTTGGATGGAAACACACTGAAAATGTATTCCTGCTCTCCTGTCTCAGTCTAGGTCAGAAGTTCCAGACTATGTCCAGGGACATCAGCAACACTTGGGATATGGTGGACATAAACATGGTTAATTGGGGTCTCCTCTAGATTGTGAATGTCCTCCGAAGAAGGCCAAGGCACTAAAGGCTTGATCCCCCAGAGTGAGACTGTGAGAGATGTTAGGGACTCGAGAAGTCAGGGTCTTGGGGGAGGTCTTTAGCTATTTGTGCAGCCATGTATTCAAACTGTAACAATTCCCACCACCCACCAGAGATGCTGGTAAGTAGCAAGAAGTAAAACAGGAAATAAGTAAAATCCACAAGTCTGAGAGAGTCTCTGAAACTTACAAAAGTCACAAGGTTACAAACAAGTGGAACAACTGCTGGGCAGATGAAGCTTTGACCTGAGGATCTGCTGATCAGCTGTGCTGCAAGCTCCAGTCTGCAGCTTTGCTGGGGTTTTCCAGGATGCAGCTGCCTTTGAGCATCCACATTTCCTGTGAGAATGGGGATGTAGACAAAAAACTGCAAACCCATCCAGATAGAGGCAGAGGACTTGGAAGTTTGAGTCCATCCTTGGAGTGAGTTTGTTCAAAGTCAGCTTGACATATATGAGATAGTGTTTTAATGTAAAAAGGGAGAGAGAAGGAAGAGGGAGGGAGGGAGGGAGGGAGGGAGGGAGGGAGGGAGGGAGGGAGGGAGGGAGGGAGGGAGGGAGGGAGGGAGGGAGGGAGGGAGGGAAGAAGGGGCAGAGTTCTGACCTGAGCAGCCTCCACTAAGTTCCACCTCAGCACTAATGCACTGAGTATTGCATTTCTGAGTGACACAGTCCTAAGTAGCAGATGTATCTTCATTAATCAGTGCTGAAGATGTGCAGCACAGTCCACCAGCACACATCATGAAGTACACACACACCTCAAGTTTGGTTTCTGAATATATAAGTAACAGAAATTCTCCTACAAGCCCCATAATTTGCTCCGTGATAGCCTGAGAATCAATCCTTGTGTCTACCAACTGGAAAAGCTAAAAAGCAAAGGATGAGGGTGAGCAAGCCCTGAAGCTGAGACGTAGACCCGAGTGCTACAGAAACAGGGTAATTCAGATGAAAAGACTGACCAATGGTGCTCTTTCACCCATGACACCATGCACACCACAATAAGCAATGACAGAAAGCCTATTTGCACTGAGGAAATGTGTGCCTGTTCAACAATGCTAGATTTCCAAGAATGCACATACATCAAAATATTCAAATGAAGTTGAAAATGCTCCACTGGTTGAATGAGTTACTGAGAGGAAACCCCAGGGACAGATGATGAGTTGCTGGTCAGTGAAACAGAGGAGGAGCTTTGTTAGGACTAATGGTAACAGCTCCATCATCCCAGGAATAGGATTAAAGCCTTAAACATGAGGAAAGAAGAAGATGGGGGGAGGGAGGAGTAAAGGATGAAAGAAGGTATGAGCGGGAGGAATACTAAGGGAAGGAGAAGGAGGGGAGAGGGGAGGGAGGGAGGAAGAGAAGAGGGAAGAGCAGAGGGGTAGGAGAGGGGAGGAGGGGAGAAGAAAGAATGGAAGAGGGGAAGAGGAGGAGGAAAGAGGGTGGAGAGGAAGGGAGAAAGCCAGAGAGGAGTGGGAAGGAGGGAGGGAAGGCATGAATAGAAGGGAATTACTGAAATATTTCTGTGGTGAGGATGTACCCCACCTCACAGAGCCTGCCTAACATGCATTATCCTGGTTCCACCCCAGCAGCGGATTACAGCATGCCTATGATCCCAGCATTAGAGAGGTGCAGGCCTGAGGATCAGTCATTAAAGGCCATCTCCATCTGCACAGTGAGTTTATAGACAACCTACATGACCCTCAGTATGTCATGCAACCTGCATGCTTTTCCTTAACCAAGGGCCAGGCTACTAGTGCCAACCCTTATTTCCAAAAGAGCTTGGCTTATATAGTGTCTCTAAGCACACATTTCTTCATTCACTACACCAGCATTTTCTGAGTAAGCCATGTCCCAGAATGGAAAATTTTCACAGAGAATGACTCAAAAGACTTGTTGACTCAGCACCAGAAAGATGCCCAATCAGACCTTGACTGTCAGTCATGGAAACAAGGGCCATGGTTCATCCTAGTGCCCTTACTAGCCAACAGGCTTAGAATCTTCCCTGAGAACTAGAACCACAACCAAGAATTTGCAGACATTATCTATTCTCTGTAGCAGAAGCTGTGAGAACTGAATGGTGGAGAAGTCAGGCCATGGGTCTTTGGCCATTCTGTCCCTCGGGGACACATACACCCCCCAGTGCAGTGTTTCACTAATGTGCATTTCTAGTTTGTTCTGACAGCTGGGGTAAGAACTGATGCTTTTTTATTCTTATGATAGGCAAGAAAGGGCTCATCATGACCACTTGTATGATCTGAATATATTTAAATGCAATCATTACTTGAATGTTATCCTTTGCATATTCAAAATAAGTATGCAACCCTTGTTTTTCCTCAGCTTTAACTCGAGGCATCTACTGGAGTTTTAAAACTAAAACTAAAAAGCAAAACATTTCTTTCCATCTTATTCTTTCTCCCTGCTTCTCCTCCCCCCAACTCTCCTGCATCTATCCCCCATCCCTCTCTCTCTCTACCTACATACACAATTTTGGTTTTTTTTCTTTTTTTATTTTTTTCTTTTTTTTACTTTTACCCAGTTTATACAAAGCTACCAGTGTTATCAAACACCATGAAGTGCAGAAATCAACCACATATATTTCCTCTCTATTGGCAGGTTCTTGTGAACTAAAGCCCTGCAGTTAGCATATCATGGAGTCTTTTAGTCCTTTCTGAGGGTTGAGAGCAGAACACCAGAAACTTCCATTTGAACTGAGGGTGAGGGACAGCAGAGAACGGTCCTCAGTTTTTATCTTTCAAGTTCCTCTCTTTGGGGTACGGTTTGCCCTGAAGAGACTTACTTGATGCTGGAGGGCAACTCCTTCGCAAATGTCTACATTGAGGCAGGGGTGGGCCCCAGTAATGATTCTCCATGCTTCTTCTGCAATACTGTTCTGTATGAATCCTAACTGATCTTATAATAAAAACCCTGAGCCAGATACTGAGGTAAATCAGAGAGACAGAGGAACAAGACACCAGAGAAACTTCTCACCACTACTGAATCCTCAGGCTGAAAAGGGGAGATCCTGTCTCCATGAATCCTCAGACTGAGGGCTTGGAGTCCTCAGCTGAGCGAAGGAAAGGGATGCTGAAGGCTGAAGTTCTCTTAAAATACACCAATCCAAGATTAACATTTATTGAAATATAGGCCAACACTCACGATACAGGTAACAGCTTATATAGGCTCCTGATAGACTGGATTATCCACATAATAGTTGATGAATGACAAACCAGTCTCTCCAGCAGTCAGGAACCAAAAAAAGAAAAAAAAAAAATGGGTCCCAAGATCCCAGCAGCCCCTTTTTAATAGGGTTGGCCACTCCTCCTTCAGGAGCCTAGGACCCCGGATAAGTGTCTTCGCACTTTATCAGCTGATACCTGAATCCCACCATAGGAAGTGACAGGGCTGAACTCCTGTCTCTGCCTTCTATTCCTTTCTCCGTCCATATTTCTTCTTGTCTCAAATTTATTCCTGCTAGAATTAAAGGAGTGCATTTGAAGCAGAGGCATGGGATCTCAAGTACAAAGATTAAAGGTGTGTTCCACCACTGCTTGGTTCTGCTTCTCTCCTGGACTGGATCAATCTCATGTAGTCCAGGCTGGTCTTGAACTCCACAGAGAACCACATGGATCTCCGGAGCGCTAAGATTGAAGGTGTGTGTCAACACTGTCTGACCTCTGTAGGGGGATTATGCTGTTCCATTGTAAATAATTGTCCCACCCACTGGTTTAATAAAAAGCGCTGATTGGCCAAAGGCAAACATGAAATGTGGGTGGGGCTACCAGACTAAGAAAACTCTGGGAACAGAAGAACAGAACAGAATGCCAGAGAGAAGCCAGAGGGAGCAGAGGACAACTATGCTGCTCTGAGAAAAGGTACCGAGCCACATGGACGAACAGGATAAGAGTCATGGGTTAGATTAAGGGTAAAGAGTTAGCAAGCTATATGCCTGGGCCTTTGACCAATCAGCACTTTTTATTAAACCAGTGGGTGGGACAATTATTTACAATGGAACAACATAAACCCCCTACAGACCTCTATGGCTAACTCTGTGGTTAATCTTGTCCTCTGATCTTCAGGCAAGCTTTATCTGTTTAGAGTACAAACAATATATCACCACAACATATTAAAGGGGACTTAACAATGTACATCAGCTCTATTTCTCTGAGGGAAATCATTCAAGGTTTGACCTCTAGCTTTACCTTGCATATATCCAAAGGTGTCTGCACACAATAAATAAATTACTCACTCATTGGGCATTTTTTTTTTCCTTTAAAAATGACTTTCCTCTCTCAAATTTAAGCTTTATAGTATTCTCTATAATAAACTGTATGTGGCAATCAACGTCCTGTAGGTAATTCGGTCCTCTGCTGCTCCCTCTCCTCCCATGAAATGGACAAATTCCAAAAGATTCTTTTGAAATTAGTGATGCATTGGAGGTGACAAGCCATGCATTTGTTTCATAGTTGAGTAAAAGGGGTTAAAATGTAACTTCCCTCAGCATCTTCTTGTGGCTTCTTGGAGGGACTAGACTTCAAAGGGACTTCCACACTCAATGTTCATCAAATCTGTGTATGGTTAGAGTATTTACTATCTGTGTCTAAGATGATCTGACCTTCCCTTCAGGGAAGCTAAACCCTGATAATAAAGGCACTTCTTTGCTTATTTTGTTTGTTTACATTTTTACTTTATGTGTACTGGTGTTTTGCCTGTTTGCATATAAATATACTACATGCATGCAGTTCCTGAGGAAGTCTGAAGAGGGTGTTGAGTCTCCCTTATAACAGGAGTTACAAACATGTGTGAACTGCCATGTGGGGTGCTGGGAACCAAACCTGAGTCTTCTGGACAGCCAGTGTTTTAACCATTGAGCCATCTATCCAATCCAAATAAAGACACTTTGTAAAACCAGTCACAACTGTATGTTGTACATATTATACTGTGTATCTTAAAACTTAATATTCAGACAATTGAACACACACACAACTCAAGATGCTGGAGACAAAATAACATGCTTTAATTCTTTTGTATAAATCGCCTGGTTCCTTTATGAGGCATGACAGTCCCCCAAATGTCTGTAAAGTGAGCATATAGAACAATGACTTTCCCTGGTGGTCCCTTTCTTGTGAGAACTATTAGCCTAACACATGCCTGTGCACCACCATGCTCTCCTTTGTCCTGTACTCTGAGGACTTCACTAACTAGACAGCCTTCCTTGACCTCCCACACTAGACAGGTCACAGTGTCAGTCATTCTTCCGGCTCTAAATGGTTTCTTTAAAATATAATTATCATTAAAATTTCCCTATCTACACACACCACATCTTAGTCATATCCACATCCCCCCAGGTTTTTCCATCAATACCGGGTATTAAACTAGGGACCTTAGTGCATTAGGCAGATGCTGTACCACTGAGCAGGACCTTATTCCTGGCTGGGTCTTACAGTAATTACATATTTAACATCTTTAAAACTGCGAGACGATTTCCCATCATCCCAGTAACAGCATCTGATATTCCCACTGGGCAGACTGTAAGACTTCAGGTTTCTCCAGGTGCTCACCAACTTGGCAGAGTCTGGGTCTTGCATGGGCCTCATTTCTTCTTTTCCCTAATTGAACCTAAGTTTGCTGATGACACATTGTTTTTAATTTGTGTTTCCCCAATGGCCTTTGTTGATGAGCAGCCTCCCTATTACCTACTGACCATACACATGCAATAATCTGTGGACCATACACATGCAGTCATCTGTGGACCATACACATGCAGTAATCTGTGGACCATACACATGCAGTCATCTGTGGACCATACACATGCAGTAATCTGTGGACCATACACATGCAGTAATCTGTGGACCATACACATGCAGTAATCTGCAGACCATACACATGCAGTAATCTGCGGACCATACACATGCAGTAATCTGTGGACCATACACATGCAGTAATCTGTGGACCATACACATGCAGTAATCTGTGAAGTGTCTGTTCCCGACCTTCACCCCATGAGTCTGGTTACCTGTTTTCTTCTCTTGCCCAATCTTATTTATGGGAGATACATGGTGTCTTTTGTTGAGGCTTGTCTTTAACATTCTATTCACTAACTTGTTATTTGTCAATTTCATGCATTTATATAAGGTATTGTGGTTACTCCTCTGACTCACACTGTCCTTTATTTCATTTCTGCCTCTGTCAACTGCCCCCTCAAGCCTATAATCTCTTTCAAAGGACTTGGAGCTGATTTTGTGCCTGGTTTGGCTTAACCAGGGCACTATCTGTGTGAGCAGTAACTTGGAACTATGAATGGGAACCTGGTGGGGTCAATAGTGGATGCACAGCTGAAGGCAAATACTGGCCTTCCCCCTGAATCCATTTGTAGCAAATAGTTAACAGTGAAGGGTAGGACCCTTGAGTTACTCAACTATATTTGAACTTCCTTAGTGGTGCCTTTCAAAGAGTAAAAATTAGATTTTAAATACACAAAATTTAAATTTATTGTATACGCATTCTTTGGTTTGATGGTTTTGTTTGGTTGGCTAGTTGAATTTTGTCATTTGTATGTTCTTGTCATTTGGTTTGGATGCATCTTTTAATACTTTTAGAACAATGAAGATGAGTTTGATCCACTCTCCCTTTTATTTAAAATCTAACATCTTTAGTTAGCTCTCCACTCCTCTTCTGTACTGGGTACTGGCTCAGCCTGAGGTCCTCACTATGTGTTTTCCTCCAGCCCTGGCCAAAGGGAGGACACTATCTTCAGTCTACACATCCCATAAAATCTCTCAGAGCAATGGGCTTACTCAGCTAACGTACTTTTTCCTCAATGAATTGGTCTACTCCTCAAAGTATGAGTCTGCCACTCACCGAATGGGCTTACTCTTCAAAGAAGGGCTTTCTTAATGTCTGGATTTACTCCCCTATGAATGGGATTACTCCTCTATGAATGGGCTTTCTCCTCAATGAATGAACTTACTCCTCAATGAATGGACTCACTCCTCAATGAATGGACTCACTCCTCAATGAATGAGCTTACTCCTCAATGTATGGACTTGCTCATTTGTTGTCAAAATGAAGCACCAAATTAAATTCAGACAAACTTTGGCCACTGTGACTTCCATATATAAAGGACAAGGCTTAGAATACTATTAAAAAGACATAGATACTTCCAATGTTCTATTTCCAAAGAAATGGCTTTGGAACTGTGAACCTCTGGCACTCAAGCATAAGGGGAGGTTCATTTTTTCGTGTGTCCCTAGGCTTGGCACAGTGGAAATATTCAGTAAGTTTTGGGGAGTTTTGTTTTTCTGATTGGCCAATGTTTTCAAATTGACTTCAGCTGGTTAAAATGGATGTGCTCTGCATTCCTCTTGAACTAGAGCAGCAGGGAATGTTGCCACCTATCTGGGTCACCCATGGACAGCATAGAAGGGATTTCTCTACTCTATATACATGAGAGTTGCATTATGAAAATGCCCATGAATATTGGCAGAAATGTTTCGTTTACTTGCCAGGAATTTATAGTTTGTTCTCTCTGAAAAAATTCCTCTGGGACTATGTATCTTCCAACTTTCTAATAAAAGGATTTTTCTTTTCAAAAGAAAACAAGAAGACTTGTGTGTGAGACTAGACTTTCTATTTCACTATGAAAATCAGGAATATATTTCAACAGTAATTTGTTGTATAAATACTTCAAATCATTAGGGCCAGAGGGATATCAAGATTACTCTAGATGTTGATTTTACTATACTGAGAGGATTCTTTTTAATGCAGAAAAAGTACCCCCAGTTGACTTTTAAGAGGAATATAGAGACAAATATTTCTTATGGATATTTTCTTTAATACCTGCAGATATTTCCACTATTTGCATCTTCAGGAAATAAAGATGACTTCTCTATCCCTCACCACTAGAGGTGGGCCAACATTAGTGACCTCTTTCTCCACCAAAAGCAGAATATAGAGCAGTCAGAAGGTAATAGGATGTGGAGATGCCTCTCAGGTATCACTTTCACACAGGGATAAAGTCACAGCACAAAAGACACATGGCTGTCATTAGACTCTTCATCTGTATGTATGTCTTCCTTAGTATCCACAAATCCCAGCCTAATCTGAACTGGCCCAATTGGAAACACTCTGTAAGGCCCAGAGCTGTTGCTTCTCCAGACCCCTAAGGCCACATTTCAGAATAGAGGGACAATGGAGAATGCGATTACTCAAGTTGGATCCTGGAGTGAATCTTTGAACAGAGAGGGGGCATCAGTAATAACTTTTTAAAGGTTAAAATATAGATAAAGCCTGAAGAGTATAAAATATTTTTACAAATGGGCTTGTAAGCAGAAGATTGGCCCTTTTTCTATTAACTAAAATCTCATAACTTCTAGGAAATATGATGCAAGGTTCACACTCCACTGCCAACAAGTGTTACCCTGCCTGCTTTAATTTCACACCAAGCCAGCAATAAAAATGTTTCAGCACCATTACAGCAAACAGTGCAATTGAAGAAGGAGGATGCAGCATGGTGATCGCCTTTGCTGGGCTCTGATCGCAAGCCAGAAAGAGTACTGGAAGACAAAGTCATTTATCTAATTACTGAGACAAAGCTTAAACACTCTGAAAAGGAAAGGGAAAGGAGGGGACCTGGAAAGAGTCCCTGTGTAAGGTCAGTGAAAACAGCAAGCCTTGTAACAGGGACCATGGGGTCAAGAACCAGTGTGGAGGATGGAGAGTGAGGAGAAGCAGGAATAGCAGCGCACGGCGGCCCCACTGGACTCTGCTCAATGTTTTCTATAATGGGTCTAAATTGCTGTTCCCCAAACCCAAATGCTACATATGAAACCATTTCACAGATCAAGAGACTAGTCAGTGATATTGAATGGCTTTCTCAAGATGTTAAGCATCAGATTCAAACCTTGAGCAACATCCAGAAAAGCATATTCTGGGATACTGAATATTCTCCAACTTTTAGTCATTCTGTTTATGGGCATTTCTATGTAGCACCTTCATCACCCCTTCTTTTAGAAATATATAAATTTGAATGTGTGTGTGTGTGTGTGTGTGTGTGTGTGTCCCCTCAGTCCTATACAAGCCACCAAAATAAAAAGGGCAGTCATTTGCAATATGAGAATGAAGAAAAATCACCATGAACAGACCTTTGTAACAGGAAGGCTTCACTACAATAGGGCTTTACTATAACAGATGAGTGTAGAAGGAGAATCAGAGCAAAGGTAGAGGTGGCGGCTGCAGAAGATATTGGGTTAATCAGTAAATGTGTGATATGAACCCAGATGTGAAGTATAAGGCAAGGATAGACTGCATTTTAATGGTTACCTTATTTCTGTGGCTGAATGAGGCCACTCATTACTGATAGAAGGACTTACATAGTTATGAACACTCTAGGCTCCAGTACCATCTATCTGCCCTAACAGACATCAAAGGAAGAAACACCACAGAACAGATGCTTCCTCAGAAACACTGTTCTAAAGTACTTATTTAATTTCCTAGATGTCTGGTTATACTCATTAAACAAATGGACACATGGAACTGGACTCTGGGTCCCCCACTCCCTCAAGGTGCTCCAAGTTCAGAATGCCACCCCCCAAGGGCCTGTGTGGCCTTACTCAAGGTGCTTATAGGCCAACTTCTGCACTTGGCATATGGGGACCTTCACACGTAGCTTTGACCTTCTCCCACGTGCCTGTTCCTGCCTGTCATTATTCTCAGCTTAGCCATTACACCCTCTACAGAATATTCCAGATCTTTCTGTTAAAAGGCTGCTGCTTCTTTCTTGGGGGTGTTTTTCTTAAAGAAGTATCAAATTCCCCCAGCCTGTTGGGGTGTCCATCTCTCCCATTGACCTACAGCTCCTCTGGGAAGACACTGAACTTTCTGAGTCCTGTAATTTCAACACTTAGAACATAGTACATAGCAAATGCCCACCAGCTAGAAAACAGTTGCTATGTATAGTTAATTAAGTAGGTGATTGTGACTTCCTAGTCATTCAAACATAAGTGACCATCTTTAAGAATGAAATCAGCATCCATGCTTTGATGAATGAAAAAAGAATGTGCTATAACTACATGGAAATAGGGCTTCACCTCAAAGGGTAAAGGATCCTTTCATTTGTAACAACTCTTCGAAACAAGACATGTTGTAAGGAGAAATAAGCAAGCACAGAAAAACAAATACGCTTCGCTTACACGATACACTAAAAAATTTTAAATAAATACAAATGAGAGGGGTGTTTTTCAGAAGCCCCAGTGGGTTGGGGTTGGAGCAATGTTGAAAAAAGATACGAGATTTCAATAGTCTCATTAGATAACGCTCGGGAGTGTGTAAAGTAGTTTAGGGACTGTGTGACACGCACTGGAAAGGGAAGGGAGGGGAGAGGAGAATTTCCTGCCCAGCTTCAGGAGGTCAGCATTTTGCAAATACGATAACACAAAAATCAGGATTTTATAGTGACTATCCTGTAAGTTGTTTCTCTTGCCTCTGTGAACTACACAGCTGAAATGAAGAGTGTGAGGATGGGTGGGTTTGCTTTGGCTCACAGTCAGAGGGCTCATCAAGGCAGAAGAGTCACGGTGGCACAGGTGTTAGGTGGTTCGTCACGTTTCATTGGCAGTCAGAAAGCAAAAAGTGATGGATGCTGGTACTCAGCTCCTCTGTTCTTTTTACCCAGATCAAGACCATGAGACACAAAATGATGTTGCCCCATACGAGGGTGCTTCTTCTCAATTCAATTAACTAAATCTAGAAACTCCCTCACAGAAGTGTCAAAAAAAATTCTAAGTGTTCCTAGATCCTGCCAGGGTGACAGTATCAAAATCATGCTATTTTTAGCATACAGATGAGTTACTCAGCTCTCTGTCTCTATGGGCAATGCCTGAGACAACCCACTTACAAGGAGAAGGTCTCAATGTAACTCATGGTTTAGGAGATGCTTGCGCATGAGCAATCAGTCCCATTGATCTGTACTTGAGACACAGCACGTCATAACAAACATGAACAGTTGAACAAAATTGCTCATCCCCATAGCCAGTAAGCAGAAGGTAGGAAGAAGTGACTAAAGTCCCACCACCTCCTTTGAAGGCCTCTTACCCACAGGAGGCTCAACCCTGCCTCCCAACAGCTTCACTATGGAGTCTAGCAAAGTAAGATTGTTAATCATAGTTGCCAACGTGATGAGAGTGGTAACCCAGGGAACACAGTATTCTGGGAACGTTTCCAGAGGGGGTAAAATAAGGTGGGGAGGCCTACCTGGAATGGGGGTTGAATAACACAACTCTATAGGATAGATTCAAGACTAAGTAGACAGAAAATGTGGCTGAGCACAAATATTCATTGTTCCCATGGATTCACTCTTTCTGTCTCCAGAGCACCACATGGGAGCCACCATTTCCACTAGACATTCCCTAACATGTTAAGTTCTTTTCCCTCATAAACCATGGACCTTTTGCTTCTTCTTCCCCAAGTCTTGTCGAACATTTTACCACAGCAATCCATAAAGTGAGAAATGCATCAGGAGACATTTAAGATCCTGGCGAGTGTGCTTTGCAGTGATCCCATTACTAGCTTAGGTCACATGGGACTGGCTGCCATGACTCAGTATTGTAATCAGAATGTATCCATCTATGCATGCATTTAGAAATAGGATAATAGCTAAACCCAGCACTTGTATAATCAAATATACCAATTCCTTGGCTATTAGTCTGACCTCAGTTGAATCTTGGGACCTATATGGATGAGGGAGGTACATCAATACCCCAGGTAAGATATTAATGTGGTTGGATGGCCCACACAGAATAGTTAGTGGTGTAACATCATGTATTTAGAGATGATTGAGTTTTCTGATACTCATGAGCTTTGGCAGGAACAAACTTAATTCCTGGTTCACCATGTGGAAAAACCATGTCACTAGCTCTTTAAAAGACTGGTGTGTGACTGTGAATCATCAGAGTGGTTGCTGGCACAACACCAGGTCCTGTGTATAAGCACCACACACCACTTTATGCTCATCACTCTGTTTTCTAATTGTGGGGAAGAGATAAGATCCTTCAAATAGGGGAGGTTCCTGCCCAATATTCAAATAGTGGTGGTACAGTGTGCAGAGTTCATTTTGAGGCCAATATTAACTTCAATGGTTTTATGTGTAATTTTAATTTTTATATAGTTGTCAAGGCATGAAGAAAGTGCTTTAATGTTCAGTTCTGGGAAACTAAACACTGAAGAAGTGAGGGTGGAAAAACAAAGGCTGTCCAGCTGACTGAAAATATGGTTTTATTGGTGCACAGCCAGGCTTGTTCCCTTGCTGACTGGAGAGGGCTGTTCTCAAGCCACAGAGAAGGAGTGGGGCATTCCAGCTGACAATGTGTGCATCACAAAACTGGAAATTTCTACTTTCTGGTCCTTTGCAGAAAAGTTTGTTGATACTGGTCATAGAGATGCTCTTCAGTTCAGAATTTTAGCATATCAGAGCTCACAGCCACTCTTGATAGATTCTGAAAACCAAGTGCAAACTTGGAAGGTCACAGCAGGAAGGGATTAATCAAGGGCTAAAATGGAAACAGGTAAAACTAACAGGTCACAATTTAAACTCTGTGTGTACCAAAGACAAGATTTAAGTCATTTTTCACATTTGCATGCATCTTAGAAAAGAGCAAATTAGCTGCAGGTGTAAGAGAATAAATAGGCCAATGTGGAGGCAGGGAAACAACTTTCTATCTTTTTGGGCTTTTGCATGTGGAGCATTGGTGCTCTATACTCAGTGCCTTAATCATAAATCTAAATATTTGGACATTCAGCCTAGAAAGATCACGCAAAATCTATCTTTGCAGGTGTAGCCCCAAACTCTCCAACACATAGTGTGTATCAAGTAGGCAGTGGGTAATAGGAATTAAAAAACCATAATAAATGTTGTGCTAGCAGATTATTTATACCTGTAGAAAGGTTGGACAATGAAGTATGGGCAGAATCCAGAGTGGGATTAGAATACAGATCTATGGGAGCCGAATCTGAACACTTACATGATATGACAGATAATTACCCTCTAACTCAGTAAAGGAAAGTTTCCTTTAGATCCTAAAACCAGGGAATGCTACACCAACTGCCCACTGCAGAAGCATGCAACTTGCAAGGGAAACTCATCATTAAAAACATCCTCAGACATTTTCTTGGATTTTGTCTCAGAATCTGTTTTCAATAGAAAACATTTTATCTTCAAGTTCTGGCTGGGATTTGTCCAAGACCACATAGGATAAAAATAGCCAGACAGTAAAAATGGAGTAAAAAAATCTACGATTGAAGCAGGAAGTTAGCTGAGAGGTGTCCTGTTGATGGGCATGAGCTCACTGGTGGGAAGCAGGAAGTTAGCTGAGAGGTGTCCTGTTGATGGGCATGAGCTCACTGGTGGTGTCGTGTTTCAGTTATCAGTGAAGAAAGACAATAAGGCAAGCAAACAGGAGTGGGTTAATCAGATGGGCTTGAGTATTGCTTTTTTGTTTGTTTGGATGGTTTGGGGTTTTTCTTGCCTCCATCATACAAGCAAATTAAGTTTATCTCAACTACAGTTCAAAGTAGCTTATAATTCCACCATGGTGGGAAAGGAATGGTGGCTAGGACAGCTCAGGTTATGGTGGTGGGAACTGGCTCTGTGTGTTTACAACCTAGTGGATCAGGTGGTGGGAACTGGCTGTGCTTGTGTCCTTTTAAGTGGATCAGGTGTGGGAAATGGCCACATTCTAGCGGATCAGGTGGTAGGAACTGACTGTGCATATGTTTATATCCTAGTGGATCAGGCAGCAGAAATTGGCTGTGCATGTGTTTACATCCTGATGGGAACTGGCTGTGCATGTGTTTACATCCTAGTGGATCAGGTGATGGGAACTGGCTGTGCAAGTGTTTACATCCCAGTATAAATGGCCACATGTGTGTTACATACCAGTAGATCAGATCAGAGCCAAGATGACCTATAACACTGAATGCCCTCCACTGTTGACCTACTTCCTGCCAGCTGGACTCTACTTCCCTAGTTTCACAGCCTCCTACAAAAGCCCTTAACTTGGAAGCAAGTCTTTAAATTGTGGGGGACACTTGCATCCAACCATAAAAGCATAAAGTGTAAACATGAGGTCAAAGTAGGGAAAATTTAAAAACACCCGAGGAGAGAAACCAGAATCAGTAACTCCAAAAGGTGAATCTTTCACCTAATAAATGTCAACCTTGACTGTACAATGGAATGCTAATGAATTGTCAACTCCTAATAGCTCTTCCTCATGATCCCAGCACTTGGGAAGCTGTGGAAAGAAGACCAAAGTTCAAATCCAGCCTTGAGTACACAACAAATTACTAAATTCCAGGCCAGCCAAAACTATATAGTAAAAAAAAAACAAACAAAAAAAAAAACAACAACAACAAAACCACAAAAAAAATAATGTCTCCTACCATCCACTATCTCCCTGTGGGGGGAAAAAATTACCAATTACAGAATACTATATTTTATGTCCAGAGATTAGAAGTTAATTGGTCCACAGCAAAGCCTGTGTTAATGTTTAGGATGGTTTCTCAAGTCATTGCAACACAAGATTGTGTTTGGGAACCTCCAATCAAAGTATCTCATCTAAGGCAGAAGAGGGATCCTTAACATCATTCTCCTGAATTAATAAACTCAGTGTTCCCCAAACTCCTAAAATTCATAAAAGTTTTGACATTTTCCACATGTTCTCCATGCTTTTAATAATTAAATTGTTTTCTTCTTTACTTTTTGTAAGTTAAGTTATTTTATAAATCTTTAGATCTTTTTAAGCTTCATTCTAAACAATAGTTCTTAGGTTAAAAAAAATCACAATTCTGGTATACTGGTTGAATGCTTTTCTAATAGTCATTAAAATATACAGTGTTAATGTAAGTGTGATACTTGTATACAATAACAGTGGAGGTGATAAATGCAATTCCGAAAAACTAATTGACATATTACCCGAACTCCTAGATATTACGGGAGTTTCAGAATTAAATTACTTCTTCAAGTATAACTAAAGTAACTATAGGATAGATATATTAAAGATGGATGCATGGATGCATGAATGATACATGGATAAATAGAAAATAGATAGATGATAGATAGATAGAAAGATAGAGAGATAGATAGATGATAGATAGATGATAGATAGATTAGATAGATAGATAGACATATAGATGATAGATAGATAGATAGATAGATAGATAGACAGATAGATGATAGATAGATAGATGATACATAGATAGATAGATAGATAGATAGATAGATAGATAGATAGATAGATAGATAGATATAACTGTTGCTTTGTTGTTAAGTTGATGTGTATGATTTCTGACAGAACAGTAAAGAGAATTCAAGAGCCCTAGAAAATGAGCAAACTTAATAAATGTGAGTCATTGAATCAGTTCTAACTTGTTTACTACTCAATATATAGGCATCATGCTTACAAAATTACATAATACTATTTTATGAATTTTATAAAGACACGTTATAAGGAAGCTTCAAGGATGAAGGAGGATTTTAGCTTTGTCTCGCATGTGCTGTGGTGGTCTTGAGGACTTGGATGCTGTGCAGAAATAATTGACAGTGGTCGGATACACAATCAGTTTTCTGGAAATACCCACAGAACATTGTTTGGTATAAATAGGGTTACTTGTCTAATTATGAATGAGGTTATAACAGTTTTATTACTTGAGGGGAACATTTAATATGCAAAAATAATTTGTGTGTTTCAAATAAAGAGCCTTAGGAAATGGTAGCTTTCCAGTCTGGCTGAGCAAGAAGTCCCTTCTTTCTTTGCCTCCAGATAAGAACCTCTGTGAACTCATGTTCTCTGGGGCATGGCTGGAGAAGCACCAGTTAGGACTTACACGGGTCCTAACTCAGCACGTGAGCTCCTTGTTGTCTGTGTTCCCAAAGAACAAAATCCCCTTCTTGAAAATTGTTTTGCTGAGACAGCTTACCTGGAAACTGACTGTCTTAAAGAATACTAAAGGACTCATTTGTGAAATAAATGACACGGCGGGAGTCCAGTCAAACTCAGAGTCAGCTCTTGAGAAGAGGGCGGTGTCTGTAAGTTTAAAGCGCTCTTCTCTTCCATATCCATGTTACCCCATATGAGGAGTATGGGCCTGAAAAATTATCCAAAAACAATGAGTTAGAGCAACAGAAAAGGAAATAAATTTATGGAAATAGTTGTATGCATGTCAAAGAAGGGTGACGAGATGACCTCTAGCCTCTACCCTGCCTCTCTCCACTAGCAGCATGCTCATCAGCTACTTGTCTTAATGTATTTTTAATCCTGTTCATTCATTCATTCATTCATTCATTCATTCATTCATTCATTTATTTATTTATGTGTGCGAGTGGTTTGGCTGCATGTATGTCTGTGTGAGACATGTATGCCCAGTTCCCTCAGAGATCAGAAGAGGGCATCAGATCCCTTGAAACTGGAGTTACAGAGTGTCATGAGCCACCAGGTCAGTGCTGGGAGTTGAACTCAGATCTTCAGCAAGAACAAGTCCTCATAACTGCTGAGCCATCTCTCCAGACACTTAAACACTTGTTTAAGATTTAAATTCTGTGAATTTTACACCATTTCCTCATTGTGGATGTGTCAGATGTATTCTTAGAAATGTCTCTCGTTGTTTCACACCTAGGAGCCCCTCCCAGCCATCTCAGGAAACATTCTACAACCAGCAGAGAAGCATAATATTCATTTACAAGCATTTACACGCCTATTATATCTCAAGCATTTGTTTCCTGGAACTCAATGGTGAGCAAATAATTATGCAAGGCTGCCCTTGAAAATTTATACAAATACATTTAAAACATCAACCTTGAAAGTGCTTTTAATAAACGATTGAGTCAGAAGTTGTGAGACAAGAAACTGCTTGGGCGACAAACTGGGACTGATTTCTCTGAGCAGAAGATTTAAGTTTTCTACCCTTCTGAGTTTCTTACATCTGTATTTTAATGTTATGACTGTATGTGAAGGATCCGGGAGATAACTGAGTCAGAAAGTGCTCATCTTTCAAATGCAAGGACCTGAGATCAATCCCAGAAGCCACAGTAAAAAGAAAAGTCAGATATGGTAGTTGGTGCACAGTTATAATCCCAGAGCTGGGAAGGTAGAAACAGGCATATCCCTAGGGCTCTGCAACAGCTAGCCTATGCTACTTGGCTAAAATGAGGAGGTGGGGAGGTCATTAACATACCCAGCATACACTCTTGGATAAGTAAAAAACACCTGGAGTTGATGGGTAAATGACAGCTCCTCTAGATCAGTACCATCTCTCACTTGTGTGTGTGAGACTCACAGTGTCTGTCTTAGGGTTGGGTGTCCATCAGATCATTTAAAAACTCTCTACTTCATTTTAGATGGACCAAAGGCAGCAAGGATCATTTGGGGCTGTGCAATGCGCTCTTCACTGGAGTCCAGTGCAGACAGGCATTTAACAAACAGCAGGTTGATTTCAGATCCTGTGTCTGGAATGGGGAATCTGACACGTTTCCTGTCTTCCACAAATGCTTCAATTTGTCAGATAGTACCACCCACTGTTATTTCAGCTTCAGGTATTTCCAGGCCTATGGTAGTATATAAATAAGGTTTTGTTGACTTGGTTCAAAATTGTGTTTCTGCTGGAACAGGAAGGGACAGAGATAAGGAAGGGTTTCCAATCTGCTGAGGGATGGAATGAACAAAGGAACCCACAACAAAATCGCTGCAGAATACAAATGTGAGTGTTAAATGGAACAGGGGGAAATTGTAAAAGTAAAGTCCTGTGGGGCCAGATTGCAATCACACAGTGGCCTGGGCTTGCATCTCATTTTCCATGAACCTTGTTTTCATATCCTTTCTCTGAAAGTAAAAATCAAGTCTTAAAACTTGTCTGCTGGGGAAAATATTAAATTATGGAATCTTTCCAACCAGAAGACGCCACAATAAAGGAATAAAAAGAAATCTAGCCATGTATAGTGCCTCTAAAATGACCATGAGCATGAATATGCAAAAGAAGAGTATGAAGTAACATACTGATTGCCCAAGATAAAACCCTGACTGTCCCTCAGTAACAATCATGCCTCAAATTTGGATGTTTTCTCTCCGAATTTACTATTAACAATAAATCATTGAAAGACTTAATATTTTGCCTGAACTCATTTGTGCTTAATGTTGCAAGGAGACAGAGATAGAGACGGGATGTTTTTGTAAAGAAAATGATCCAGTGTTTAATGCTTTTCAAATCTCATTCTATTAACAGTATATCTTTTGCTAAATAGCTTACATTTTTATGACTGTTCTATCTATACTAGTCTTATTGATTAATAGGATGCCTTATTTATCATGTATTTAAATTCTTAGGAACTGCTCAGGTCCTCTTGGAATCTGCCCTTCCTATATTCTTAAACCAAGCGGAGAAGGGGGCTCTAATTACCTTGTAGAGGACTAGTATACAAAGAAGACAACAACTATGGGGACACCCCCCCCCCAATCTCCAGCTATTATAAAAGAAAAATGAGTGTAGCCCTTAGTCTTCAGACTAAGGCACAGCTGCTGGTTCAGACCATATCTATAGGTGAATTATAATCCCTCTATAACTGTGTGATTCTTACAGTATAATAGTCTAGACTCTAGATTCTGGATTTTTCTAGATTCTTGAATCTTTAGACTCAGTGGATGAAGTTAGAGCACATTTATAATCTTATAATTTCATACTATTCGGGATAGGGAGATCATCCAGTAAATCCGGGGACCTGAGTTCAATTTCCAGAACCTGTAGCAAAAAATCTTCCAGATATGATCAGATATGGTAATGTGTACTTATCATTACAATGCTGGCAGGTCATATGCACTCTCTGGCCAGCTAGATAAACGTATTTGTTGGTCTCCTAATTAATGAGAAAAGCTTCCAAAAGCAAAGTGAACAGCTGCCAAATAATATCTCTCTCTCTCTCTACCCCCTCTCCCTTCCCCCTTCCCCCTTTCTCTCTCTCTCTCTTTCTCTCTCTCTCTCTCTCTCTCTCTCTCTCTCTCTCTCTCTCTCACACACACACACACACACACACACACACACATCTTCCACTAGAACTTAAGGCTCTTTAAATTATAATACATTTACAAAGGAATTTCTTTACCCCTGCATATTAACAGGGCAGAATGAGACCTGGCTCATTGTGAGGCTTATTCCATGAAGACAAATGAAGTCAGTGAGATTTAGACTCTGACATCCCTTCTTCAGCTTGGTTGAATTTCTGGCTCACCAAGAGAAAGACAGCTGCCCTCAGGCCCAGATGTGTGGCTTCATATCTTTCAGAGCTTGAAGAGATGTCCTGGAATCCAAGTGCCTCAAACTAAACTAGCCCCTACAATAAAGAAATGTTAGACACAAATATCCTGTGACTCAGAGTGGAATGAGCCCTAATTAAACTGCATTAACTTAAAGGGCTTTCTTTTTTTTTTTTTTTTTTTTAGTGAAATTTGGTCTGCTACTGAAGGAAAAGGGCCTTAGGCGAGTTAGGCAATCTGAGTGTTGGTTACCTTTCTCATTGTTGCCATATAAGACAGAAAAAGAAGTACTTTAATGAAAGAAGTGTTTTCAGGCTTACAGTTCCAGGAGATCCATCACAGAGGAAGGACTGTTGGCAGGGACAGAAGACAAACTGGTCACACTGTTTCTGCATTCAGGAATGAGTGAATAGGAAGTGGGTAGGACTCTAATACCTCAAGGCTGTATTCCACTGACATCACTTCCGTTGTTGGTTAGGCTTCACTTTCTAATAGCCACAGACTTCTCACACAGTGCCAACAGCTGGGAACCAGGGTTCCACCCAGGATCCTATAGGGGTCATTTCCATTCCAATTCAAACCATAACTGACAGTGGACAAGGACGTACATATAAGTCATCCAGTTAATTAAAGAATGTTTAGCATATTGCCACATTAATACTATTCTCAGGCTTGAAGAAAATCTGCCTTCCACTATTTTTCGAGGAAAATGACTCACATCCTTTGCTCCCTTTCAGCATAATCCACACAGAGGGCGGTGGCCATTGTTTCTGTTTTAGTTTTGTTGTTTGTTCCTTGTTTTTCATGTCATTGTAACTAAAATAAAACAAGTTAAAGAAGAAGTATACGTTTTGTCTCATGATTTTGGAGAGTTTAGTCTGTCACAGCAGGCATGACATGGGTGAGTGACATTGATCCTGTTGTATTGGCAAGAAGCAGAAGGTGGGGTGGCGGCACTAGACTGCCTGTCTCTTCTCTCCTTTTTACCCTGTCTAGAGACAGTGCCACCTGCATTCACCCCCATCTTAGTTATTCATCTTTGTAAAGTAAATTCCTTCCAGTCATGCCCAGAGGTGAGTCATCAATCTCCTAAGCCAGTGGCTCTCAGCCTGTGCCCATTGAAAACAGTTTCTCATGTTTCACAGTTCCTCATAGTTCCTCAACTATAAAGTTATTTTCATTTCTATTTCCAGATGTAATTTTGCTTTGGTGTTCTCTTATAGTCTTGAGAGAGTGCTTTGATCTCCAAAGGGGTCACGACCCAGAGCTGAAAACCACTGCCCTAGGAGAGTCTAGATCCAGTCAAGTTGGCAATGAACATTAAAAGTGGCCACAGTATTCCACTCCAGTTGTCTTCTAAAATGTGTATCTGTCCAACAATACCTTTTCTCTCCCAGACTAATAATAAAAGTCGTCCAACTGAAAAATAATAACATAATAAATAACAAAAAATAAAGATAGAGTACTGCTTGTAGAATTTAGAAATAACTGTATCCTAAGCTAATGTCATCATTGTCTTTTTTCCTTGAATATTTTGGTCAATGAAAAACACTTCAAATGCTTTAAAAAGTGAAGTTAACCAGCATTCCTGTACTTTAGAGTTCCAATACAAAGGCAATTACATTTTGAGCTATCTTCATTATATGCAAAAATATTATAAAAGTGACTAAACATTACCAATTTGCTCAGAGACTGAAAGCTTGGATAATGTTCTAGCAAGTATTTTGACTACAAACACTGAAGCTTTTGGCCTAGTAGTTGCTTGCAAGTGGCCATTTCTTGAAAAATTAAAAGGCTGTGGAGACTTGCAACATATATTCTAACATATCTTAACAACTGTGACTCATTTATTTTAGGTTGCTGTGATGAACATCCACAATAGGACAATTCATGCTGATTAGTAGGGGGCTGACCACTGCCTCAGTTCCTTATCACACTGCATCAAGACTCCACACCTTCTCACTAAACTATCATTCCCCACAACATCCTGCAGTCATCAGGTAATGAAAAGGACAAATATGGGTGAGACTGTGCAGGGGAAAGGGAAGAGGGGAAGAGGGGGAGAAAGGGGGAGGAGAGAGGGAAGAAAAGGGGGAGGGGAGAGAGAAAGAGATGAAGAAGGTGAAGTTATCATTGATTGCACAGTGGCCTTCTCCATACAGGATGACTTCTGGAGAGGAAACTGGTGATTCTTAAAACTCATATCTCTCTCCTCTTAGAGATAAGGCAACCACACCCCAAGCAGAACAATGTCTAGAAGTGTGTGAACTGGTGGGATCTATAAACTAATATCATAACCATCAGTCGCTAAATGGAAGATAATTTAATGGTCATAAACTCAAAGGGCATATTTCCTTTTAAAACATCTTTTATAGCCAGTGTCAAAAAATACCCAATGTACCTTAAGAAAAAAGATTGGAATTCTTTCATAATCATTTAAAAATTAAAATAATTGCCATGCACCTTTGTAAGGACAGCATTAAATAAAATCTGATAGGGTTGCATAGTGGAGTGGGCTTAAATAGAGTGAATAGATTAACTCCAGATCCTTTGATATTAATAAGTAATACAAAATTTAAAATATCCTCACATGTGCATTAAAGCACAATTTTATTTGATCTGTAGAACTTCAAAACTAATTTTACATATGCACACAGAGATACACATATACATGTAAGAAAATAAAATTTAAATTAAAAATTGAAAAAATTATGATGAAATTAATAACATTGATGATAAAAACAGAACTTCAAGTTTAACTGACCTCATTTTCTTCAGAAGAAAATGTAGAAGGAACTGGTGTGGCTTAAGTATGGAGTGCTGATCTACTATGGGCAAAGTCATTGTCTCTAACACTGCAAAGCACCCACAAGGAGAGATAGATTTCTAAATTCACAGCAGGCAATTCTGAATAATGAGAAAACTATTGCCATCTTTTTCTAAATTTTTTATTCTTTTAAAATTACTCTATAACAATAGTAATAAAAATTAGTATACAATATAGTGCTGGTTGCTCTGCATGGCTCTGATGAGATGCTTCATAGAAACACCTTCAGAGAGGAGGGGTTAGTTTCAGCTTCTGGTTTCATTTGTTTTAATTCATCATGACACAGAAAGTGTGACTCAGCAAAGCAGCTCCTGTCAGGAAGCAGAGTCCTGGGCTAGGCTGGGCTGCTCCCAAGGCTCTGGATTTCTTCCGTTCTTCCTTTTATTTTTTTCTGTGGTGTTACACATGAGATGGTGACACAGAATTTAGTTAATCATCTTCAGAAACATCTCAGACACACCTGAGGTGTTCCTCATCTCACAGACACACCTGAGGTGTTCCTTACCTCACAGACACACCTGAGGTGTTCCTCATGAAGTTTAAGGTTGATGATTTCAGGATGTCCCTCTGTACCCTGTGAATATCATTGG
The DNA here is from genome assembly GCA_033318265.1 of Phyllotis vaccarum. Lineage (NCBI taxonomy): Eukaryota > Metazoa > Chordata > Mammalia > Rodentia > Cricetidae > Phyllotis > Phyllotis vaccarum. The sequence continues at coordinate 198,832,509 of JARWLC010000001.1, forward strand.
TAAATAAAGGAATTGTTTTGACCTATGGCAAGGTATCTTAAAAGTTGTCAGAAAATTGAGAACAAATAAAGGGGAAGGAGATTAGAGTCAAAAGATCTATTCCAGCCACCCAAAAAGCAAGATGTAAAGTAATAGGCAAGCCATGGGCCATATGGCAAGAAAGATTAATGGAAATGGGTTGAATTAAGATGCAACAGCTGGATAGCAATGTGTCTGAGCCATAGGCCAAGCAGCATGTAATTAATACAAGTGTTTGTGTGTTTCTGTAAGACTATAGGTCTGCAGGTCTGGACCAAGGGCTGGACAGGCAAATGGTGCCCAATGTGAATTACTCACATCCACATAAAGCCTGAGAAAGCTTTAAAAGAGTTCTAGATCACAGAAACAGAGCCAAAAGCAGCTTCTGAGTGGGGTCTCTAATGAGGATCATATTACAGAGATGGCATAGTATGCAGTTTTGAATTATAAAATGGCAGGTTTTCGGTGGGCAGCTTAAGCTGTGACAAGACTGGTTCCCGAAGTCTCACAGGAGCTTCGATGTAAGCAATAAACTGCATATGATAGATTTAAGATTTGTGTTTATATAGGAAAAAAAGGAAAGATAATCAAAGACAGTTTCTTGGTAGTATCACTTTCTGAGGAGGCTATGTTTGCTGGCAGTGAGCAGACACATGGCTCCGTTAAGAGAAAGTTTCTGTCTCAGCTTTAGCAGCAAAAACTGTGCACCTTTAAGAGGCCCCACTGCCAAAAACTTAAATGGAGTTCATGAGCAGCAGGTGGCAGTGCTCTACTTGGTGGCAGTGTGAACCCTAAGATTCCCCAGAGTTGGGAGGGTAAATTGCTTCACAATATTAAATAATGATTCCTGCAGTTGGGAAGGTAAGCCTTGGCTCTGGTATCTCCACCATGTTGAAAAGCCAAGTCAGAAAGCAGTGCTTTACAGTCTAGCATTTTAAAAGATCTTTTGGTTGGAAAATGATTAAGGATACAATACAAAATAAAACAAATTCAGAGGGAGAAAACATATAAATGGATTACAAAGTGCAAAAAAAGAATATGTAGGCTAGAACAGAAAAGGAAAATGGTAGAGAAATTCCTTTAAAAAGAGAAATATAGTTATAAAAATATAAGTCACAAAAAGATGGAAAACATAGAAAGAGTCTGGATTATGTTTATTATTGTATTTCCTTTTAATGTGTAACTGCTAATGAGCTACCTGCAGAGAGACATTTGATTGTAAAGGCTGCTAAGTTAAACAAACATATATTTTATGTCGACTTTGAAATTTGGGTCTAAGGATATATTGCGTTGGAAAAGAAGTTCTGATTTTACTTCCATAGAATATAAGAACCTGTGGATTGCTTCCAGGCTAATGTGGTGTGATCAAGGAAGATCCCCTGAAAAAAAAAAAAAAAAAAAAAAAAAAAAAAAAAAAAAAAAAAAAACCTCTGATGGGAAGAGATGGCCACATTAGCTTCAAGGCTGCCAGCTAAGAGGATCCAATCTCAGGATCCCTATAAGACTGTCAATGCCCCCAATCAGCAGGAAGCAGTAATGGAAAGCTACAAATTCCCAAACTACTGTTTGTAAATGTTTGTTTTCATTATAAATGGCCAATGGCCATAGTGAATCTCTTTCGAGGAATAGGAGGGATATGATATAGGAATAATTTAAAAGATAGATTATTGTATCTATTTTAGTCCAAAAAACAGCAGTTAATCTCAAAATATTTTACATTGGTATAGATTTTGGTTTATTGATAAAAATTTAAGGCCAATGTATGTATATTTCTACTTTTGCTTATGATATTATGTTTATGAAATTCCTTTAAATTGTAATATATGATTAAAAAATTCAGATTAATAGTCATCTATGATAATCAAACCTATACTAATGTTTGTTAGATTGTTTTAGGTATACAAAGATATATTAGATAGGTAATCTTCAAACACTTCAAAGACCTACAAAATATGGCATTTTAAATATTTTAAGAACTTAGACTTTTCTGGACAGTGAGACAGATCTGCTCCTGGCAGCACCAATATACTTCAAAAGAATAATGGGCATCGAAGAAACTCCCAGTGGAGTTTATTTCCTTGTGGCAAAAGTTAGCCATTGGACAAGAACCCGTTCTTGTATTGACTGCTTAACAACATGCTGTATAAACTGGACATGTAGTTCCATAAGAAAGTGACCTCTGAACTTTGGCAGAACAAGCTGAGATGGTCATTCAGTTTCTTGCTTTACAGAGAAAACTGCCAGACATGCTTTAGGATATAAAAGAAGCAACTGGCAAACTATGCCAGAATGTGCAGAGCAGTCTTTCAAATTTCCTGCTTCACTGAAAGGTACACCAGAGACTCTGGACCTGCAAGCTGAAGACGGATGCCCCAACATTACAAAGGAACTTTGGGTGACTGTCCAGGCAGACAGGTATCATCTCTGTCATTTCTCGACTTTGGAAGTTGCTTGCACTTCCTTTTTACTCAGGTAATATTATATCCTTCTGCAGTCTTTGATGTAGTTGAAGATGAGATAGTTACAAGTAGTTTTTCTTAGTTATTTTAAAAGGTATATTAGATATGAAACTTTAAACTCACAAGGATAAGGTAGATGATAGAATATTTTCTTTGATTTTGCTAAATACAAATAGACTAAATATTGTAACTGTAATTCTTGCTTGATAGCTGATTTATTATATATAATTATATGTAATTTTGCTATGTTAATATTGAAATCTTCTTTTTGATTAGACAGAAAAAGGGAAGTGAGGTGGCAATGTCTTTCTGTATGCTGTGTATATCATTGGTAAATAAAGGAGCTGTTTTGACCTATGGCAAGGCATCTTAGAAGTAGGTTGGGAAATCTGAGCATAGATAGGGGAAGGAGGGCAGAATCAGAGAGAGACACAATCCAGCCACCCAAGAAGCAAGATGTAAAGAAATAGGTAAACCACAGGCTACATGGCAGGACAGATTAATGGAAATAGGCTGAATTAAGATGCAAGAGCTATATAGCAATATACCTGAGCCATAGGCCAAGCAGCATGTAATCATATGAGTCTGAGTCATTTTGGGGGTGCTAAGCAGTGGCAGGTAGATCCATACTGTGGGGCTGGGCTGGGCCAGAAACCTCTATTACATACGGTGATTCTAAATTCAACCAGCTTGAGGATGAAGACATTGTAGACCATCCATTGGGGGTGGTAAGAAATTAACAAAACTGTACTGCATTTAGGAACAAGTCACATGTGGATTCAAAAAGCTGTTTAACTAGCTGGTGGGGAGAATATGAAAACTTTCCCTTCAGAGATTGTTATTTAATATTATGCTTTTCAGGACAATCTATTTCCTGTAAACTTTATTATTCCAATTTTCTTTGCAGTCTAGTAATAGCCCATTCGGGGAGCTGGGACAATGGCTAAGCAGCTAAGAGCACTGGCTGCTCTTCCAGAGGTCCTGAGTTCAATTCCCAGTACCCACATGATGGCTCATAACCATCTGTCACTCTAGTTCTACTAGATCTGATGACCTTTTCTGGCCTCCAAGAGCACCAGGCATGTACATACATACAAAGGTAAAACAATCATAAACATAAAATAAAAAATAGTTCTTAAAAGGTTTAATATTTCATATTGCATTGAATATTTTCCCTATGCCTTTATCTGTTGAGGGGCATCTAGGCTGGTTTCATTCCCTTGCCACAGTGAATAAAACAGAGGTGTAGCTATTTCTGTGGTGTGTGAGTTTTCTGGGTATGTGTCCAGGAAAGAAATAGCTAGGTCATATGTTGTAGTTCTACTTTTGATTTTTAGGGAATCTCCAAACTGATTTCCATAATGGCTCTATATTAATTTGTATCACTCATCAGCAGAAATAAGTCTTTTCTCTACATACTCTCCAACATTTGTGATCAGATTTCTTGATGAGAGCCATTGTGTATTCTCAGAAGAGTTTTCATTTCCTTTCCCTGAGGACTACGGAAGTTGAATGCTTTTAGAAGATTTACTTTTTTATTTCTATGTATATGTACATGTATGTGAGAGAAGAGGTCGCGTGAATATGGGAACTCACAGAAGCTAGAAGAGGGTCAGACCT